>CM053787.1:656015066-656615066 GCA_028749045.1 Cupressus sempervirens
CTTAACCATAGCTCAAACCCTAACCCTAACTCCAACCCTAACTCTAATGCTAACCCTAACCCTAATTCTATCCCTAAGGTTAACATTAACTATAATGGTAACTTTGTCCCTAACCATATATCTATGTATGACTACAACATTTTACATTACAATATCCCAAAAATAAAAAATATATTTTTAATCTATATTAAACTCCTTATATTAAATTTTTAAAAATATTTTGAAGCATAATTTTATACTAACTTCATACAACTCTAATTAAAAATTAATTAACAATTTTATAGTAACCTTATCAAAATAAAAAATAAAAAGTAAATATTTTTCCTATTGCGCCGCGACTGCCACTAGCTATATATACCTCTATATATATTACGCCGAGAGTAATCGTTCTCGAGGCGCCTATTTTTATTTTCATTAATCCCAACTTCGATTAAAATAACTTTGGGATTAAATAAAAATAGGCGCCTCGAGAACGATTACTCTCGGCGTAATATATATAGAGGTATATATAGCTAGTAGGATGAGTCATAGATAATAAGTGACTTTACTATCTTGTCAATTACATTAGGATGAGCTTCTTCCTAAACTATGTGAGAACGTCCAAATTTTCTTGCTTTTACAAATGTTTCCTTAAATTCTTCTGTCAGCTCCTTCATTTCTTCCTTCTATGATTCTAATTCCTATTAAGGTTTCTTCTGTCCATTATACAAAATTTTATTGTGTGTCCAAAGTTATTACATAATTGGTATATAGGTACATTCCTTCTTGGTTCATTATTCTAGTTGTCAAATGCTCTGTAGTTCCTTGCTATGTGTCCAAGATTGTTGCATCTGTAACAAAAAATTTGTCTTCTTTCTCCACTTTCATTTTTGTGAGATCTACTTCTCTTGCCTGCATGGTTAGTGTTCTTAGACATTCTAATATTTATATTATTAGTATCAAATTTAGGTTTCTTATAGTATATTGCATAATGTCCATATCCGTGACAATTATGATAATAAAAAATTGAAATAGCTTTAAAAGACTTACCTTTGCAATCATCTCCAGTATGGTCAAGTTCATTACACTAGGCATGGGAGTCCTTTCTTTTGTTATCCTCATCTTGATCAGATTCTTTATATTTCTCAGAGTGAGCAACATTCTCCTTGTTCTTAGATGTATCATCTATTTTGCTTATGCTTAGATCCTTATTGACTTTAGGGGTATTAGGTTCTTTTCTCTCAATAGATTTCTTGGTGGATTGTCCAAGGAAGAATCCAAGTCCAGTCTTGTCATAACTAGGTATTTGTACATATATTTTTTCTTCAATATTTTCACTGCTAGTATATAATTTCTCAAGTTTTTTTTTGGTTTGCACCAACTCACCTCTCACAATAGTGTTGTATTTTTCTAATTTTGCATGCTCTAACTTGATAAATTTCAATTTAGATGTTACCTTGCTTAATAAGGATCTTAGATCTACATTTTTTACTTTTATTTCAGAGTCATTCTTTCCTATATTTTTCTTAAAAATTAGCTTCAGTTCAAATATTTTTAACTCATGTTTCAAGATCTCATTTTCTTTCTTTAGATCTTCAATATCATCATCACTGGTTTTCTCACTAGGTCCTTTTTTCTTCAAGTCATCTATCTTGTCCTTTAGTTCACTAATGTAAGCTTTTGCATCTTTGTATCTATCTTTTAGGCCATCTCTTTTATTAGTAAGAAGATCAATTTGTTCAAGATCTTCTTCAAGATTCTTCTTCAATTGTTCCATATCCATAGGGATCTTATTCAAGCTATTAAGCCTCTTCTGAATAAGTAGGCTCTGATACCAATTCTTAGAAATAGATGATACTAAGAGGGGCATGAATTAGTATTTTCAATCTTTTTACCCACAACTAAATATTATTAATTACTTTTCCACAAGCATAAGAAAGAGAACCAATAGTGCTAAACAATATAAACAACCATACATGAAGAGAATGCATAACACCATATTTTATTAACTAGGGAAACCCTGGCCAAGGGAAAACCCCAGTGGAGATGGAACCCATAAGATGATTCACTATATAAAGGATCTGGTTAAGGATATTGACCCTGTTAGGAGTCTATGAAGAATGTATAGTATCTTAAGTCCCTGTTAGGAGACTAGGCCTTGTTAGAAGCCTCAAACCTATTAAGATTTTCTTTAAACCTATTAGGAGTTGGTAGATCATATATAAATGTGTGCAAGAAGAGCCCATGCCCTAACATGCAATAATACAATTGGGCTCTTCCAGAGAATAGATATACATACAAATTTGGATCTCTTGTTGTACTTTGCAAATATTCTTACTATCAGTAACTACACATAACAAAATTACTTGCTATACTTTGCAATTCTTTTGATTTTCAGTTCTTCATACAAAAGGGTAACTACACATATATTATATCTTGAATCACATAACATTACTTTGCATAGGATTTTGTTCACATCATTCCACACTAACTTCACAAATGACGTTCTTTACATATACCAAATATAATAATAAATTCTTCTTTAGTTGGCTCACATATCATCCTTAGAGTCAACTCATCAAGAATTAATAATTAAAACAATTATTGAGGTCATTTAACTCATTCTGCTAACATGCTCTATTCTATACTATGAAATCACTGCATTACTATTTCCTTCATAAACTGAACTTAGTTGATTGTATAGACATGTGCATTGGTATGCATTATTGGGATGACGTCCTGCATCTAGGGTTAACTATGCAAGAGACTATTCCAAGGCAATATTCTACTATCAACAAATCTATTCATGCTGCTATAACACTATTTAATACTTAAACAATTTTCCTTTAGAAATAATCATGACTAAACTGTAAAACAAATGTTTCCATAAGTGACAACCACATATCTCACCTTATTTGATTGATTGGTCATATTTCCAATAGTATTGACAAAATGATCCACTAATCAAAAGTATCTACTTAAGGATATTGACCATGTTAGGAGTTTATTACATACATATAGTGTCTTAGTCTTTGTTAGAGGACTAAGCCCTATTAAAAGAATCAACCCTATTAGGAGTTCTTATGTATAATTACAAAATGTATGCAAGATGAGCCCACTTCCCAAACATGAAATATACAATATCGTTCCTTGATGCAAAGAGATAAATACAAAAACCTCTTGCTTGCTACTGATATCTTCAATATCTAATATGTCACTTCTACTCATTACCAAATTTAGAATCCTTTGATCATACATCCAAATTTGTATCACATAAAAGGTCACATTCTATTGCTCTTACTTTTCACATTGTAATATTTCCTTTACACCCTTACAATTTATAGAAATTGTACAATCGGCCTTCAAGCTTTCACACACTTGACAAAAGGAAAACTAAATCTCGCACTCTTAGACTTAACCTCTAGGATTTATTCCCTAATTAGTTAAGTAATTATTTTGTAAATAAAATAATTCCTTAACTCATAGTTACCCATTTACTATTATGCTATCTTCTACCTGTATATTGTCGCAATTGGTAAACTTGTCCTATTTTCTTCTGTACTAACCTTACCAACTTGCACACATGCATACGCCATCCTGATAGTCTATACTATCTCTACCCAACTATTAATGTGCCAATAATGTCTTTGTTAACCATGTTGATCAAATCTCTATCTGCTATGCTAGATAACTAACTTGTACTTAGATAATTTTCCATGTTTAGCTATAGAATCTTCATTTGTACATAATGCCTTCTTTATACAAAGTATATGTTGCCATAGATGACAACATTTACTTTATTCCAATTTTTCCTACTTAGCTAAATTTCCAATAATCTCCCCATTTGAAATATGATGGCAACATATGGGAAAATTAGCTAAGTCCCAAAATGTTGATCAAAACTTTATAAAACTTGGCCATTACAAAAGTTACAAAACTTCAAAATTGTGGATCATTACATTTATAACCATCTATCCTTATATCTCCTAATACATTATAATGCTTCAAATAATTACTACTCTCATTTTCTATATACTAATATAAAATTATGATGTTACTCCCCCTTACATTATACTTTATACAATTTTCCTATATTACTGTCCCATTGACATTAATGACATAGGTTTCAAAATTTATATACAAGTTAAAATTTTTAATCTTTTACCTCTGTATCAAGCTAATAGGCATGTGATATAGTAATCAAATTTTTTCTTCAAACTCTATAAGTTCTTCTCCCATGTATCCTTGACTCCATTTGATATACTGAGTAGAGTGCACAATCCATATGATGTTGTTTCAGTTAGATTTAGGTCTCAATAAACAAACTTGTCAAAAGATGTCTTCACTCTCACACATTCTTCCACTTACTAATCAAGTGCACTAATCTTTAAAGAAAATCTTTCTCTTAGAAGTTAGAACCTCTTTGTTCATCTCTATAAAACTTTTCTCATAATATGTCTTCCCTATTTGTGTCTTAATATCGCTAGTCCTCATACCTGGCTATTGAAATTGATCTTCTAGTACTTGTATCTCATCATGCTTCCTCTTTAGGTCATCTTCATTCTCCTTGGTGAATTTTAATGATATTTCATACTTTGAATATAATTCCTTACATTATTTCTCACATCTTCTTAGATCCTTTATGCATGCATCAAGATCTCCTAAGTCATTTTTGATGTTTTCACAAATAGTCTCAAACATCTATGTATCATGCGTAGTTTGAGCTTGTATTGCTGCTACATCTAACAGACTTGTGAATCCGAAATCAAAAACTTGAATCACATTTTTTTCTCTATCTTTTGAATCAAGGTATATCATATTTTTAGCTAGGGTTCTCTGCAAATTCCCTATTATATCCATTAAATATCTCTTCAAGATTTTTACCTTTATGTTTTTGTCAATTTTTTTCTCAAAGATAAGATAAGATCAATCTGATCATTAGAACCCGTTAGGGCTACAAGAGTAAGTTGTGTCTTAGATGATCTAGGTACACTAACATTGTTCTCTTTTTCTCCTCCTCTTCTCTTATATTCCTCTCTTTCTCTTCCTTTCTTTTATTCTCTTGTTCTTTCTTTTACTTTTCTTCTTCTTCCTTATTTTTTTTCACTTCTTCTTTCTTCTTCTTCTCCTCATATTCTTTCTTCTTTTTCTCCTCATCCTCTTTTCTCTTCCTTTCATCTTCCTTTTATTTTCTTCTTTTTCCTTTCTATCTTCTTCTTCTTTTGACCTTTTCTCTTCCTCCTATTTCCACCTTTTCTCTTCCTCCTCTTTTTTCCTTTTCTCTTCTTCCTCTTTCTACCTTCCCTCTTCTTCCTCTATCTTCCTTGTCTTTTCCTTATAAGCTAGTGTAGCTAGCTAAATTCCCAACATTGGGGCCATAATCCTTAAATGGATCTTCTTTTTAATCAACATTTATATTTATATTATCTATTTGCATCATATTAGTGCCAATTGTTATATGTTGTGTTGATTTAGTCATTGCAATGTCCTTTGTCGACACTGCCAGTGGTGTATCTATTGGTACAATATCTATAGCCTTTTATTTTTCCACTACATATTATGTTGGTATACTATTTTCATCTATTATAGGGATTTCCCCCCCTAAATCCTTGCTCGACTAATCAACAATAGTTGTAGAGGTCATGCATTTAACAATAGCCAATTCATTTTCTTTATTCACCTCTTCATAGTTGCTAGTCATCAACAAAATTATTCTTCTTTTGTTTTGTAACAAGGGTTCAATACCCTTCATTATCCTCTTTATATCATCATCTATATTGATCTCACATAATTTTCTGATTTGATTCTCCCTGAATCCTCTATCTTCATCTATAACTCTTCTCTTTCTATTTGTCAATATATTGTATGGATATGTGGTATATCCTTCTCAATATCTTCAAACTTCTTATTTTTCAAAATCATATATCTAGCTACAAAATTCTCTAACTACATTCTATCCATGCTACTTGATGCAGGAGCATCCAGAGGTATAAGGGCAATCCTGTGTCACCCAAAAAAAATGTACTTAGATTTAGTTTCTATTTCATGTGTTTTCATTTTTGGATACCCATTTGGGTCAAATAAAGGTTCCAACTCTCACAGTTCCACTATTAGTGTTCTTGGATTGAGTATTTGACCACCTTGGGATCTGTGTAAATGCCAAAAAAATAGGAGTACATAATTGAGCCATAATTTTTGTGAACTAGAAGGTGTAAATTGGTCAAAAGTTTGTCATTGTAATTTAGAGCATTCCAGAAAAAGAATCAAGTCAAAAGGCCCTATGGTTTGAAAGTTATCATAGTTTTTTAGTTTTTGGAGACGTCCTAAGAATGCTTCAAAGTCAGGTTAGGGGCATTAAATGACCTTAAAAGGCCAAAAAATGGGGGACAAGAAAAGCTTGTCTATTGGGCTATAGAGCACTTTGAGAGCTTTCTGAAAATGTAAATGGTTCGTCAATCAGAGCTACGGTTCAAAAGTTATGCCTCCCAAAAGTTCGGTTACCATTTCTGGATTCTTTTAATTTTGTGCTGACTTTTAATGCAACTTCTAGAGCCTTCTATTTGGTCAGTGGATGCCAACTAGAACTTTCTAGAATGTATTCCTAATCCTTAACCCTCAGGGGTCTATTTAAGAACATTTCTGGCATTGTAAAAGGCAGTTCGGAGTGTAGTTTGAGAGAAGGTACTGGGAGAAGAAATTATCTCCATTTTATGCTATTGTAAGTCCATAGGGCCTATTTTGGAGTATATTTCTCTGTACTAAGTGTACTAGCATATTTTACAGTTAATAAAATGTTCCCTTTCCTATTGTGTCCATTATGTGCTTGGGTCGTGTCCCCCTCACTACTATACAAATGGTAAAACTTATTTACCTACAAAAAAATTAATAATCAATGATTTGAATATTCAAATTCCTCATGTTGGGTTTTTAAGGCTTCTTTACTTGTGCTTGAATCTTCTCAACATTTCTATCCTCTGACTTGAAGGATTTGAGCAAATAAGCCAATCAAATCCACAAAGCCTTCGAATCCCTACATGCAAAAACCTGTCACAGAAGAAAAAGACAAGAGGAGGCAAAGGGTTTTGCTCTGAAAAATATGCTAATGTATTTTTAGAAATGGAAAAGACAATTGAATACAAAGGAGATCAATCCTTATAAAAGGAGATCAAAACCCTAAAAAGGGTATCCTAAAGCCTAAAAAAGCTAGTTTGCACAATATAATTAAAATATTAATTATATGCACCTACAAGATAGCTTAAGCAAACTAGAGTAATAGGCAACTTAATTAATTAAATCAAAGTGATTTAATTAATAAGTGCAAACAAATAATTACTCTAACACCCCCCCTTAAGAGAAGCTCAAGAGATAAGCTAACCTAGCACAACTATGAAAGTAGAATTGGGTCCCGGCAACAAGGCCTGATCAGGTACCCAATTACAACATAATCTCTATAAAGAGGAGAAATAGAGAAAGCCACATGGGAAAAAACCTACTCCAAAAAGAGATAGCAAAGAATGTTTCAGAAGAAGGAACAAAGAGATCAGAAGAGAATCATTGAAGCATGAAGAACCGCAAAACTCTGTCAAAATGTTGATCTGTAGAACCTCCATGGAAGTAGAAGGCACGAACCAAGCGTGTCTATATGGTAGATGATCCATCTCACCGAAATGCATAGGTAGCCAGCCACTGCAATTGCCTAGTATGTAGGATCAGGTACTAAATACATAGCTCACACCAACAAACCATCAACCAAAGAAGCATAGAACAACAATATAACCTCCCCTTAAGGCAGGTGAGGTGATAGGCAGCTGAAAAGGTGGGCCAAAAAATCTCCTACAACAAAGGAACCAGACACATCAAGAGTGAGGTACAGACACCAATAAAGGCACGTGTCATCGACACTACATGAGAAAAAAGAGAAAGAGGGCCTATAAGTGGCAAACAACTATCCCCCCCATGGCACTTTATATAATAGTGTGAGTACAATGAATCACAATGTTGAAAAGGATCCCAAAACACAAGAGTGGCACTTTATCTCAGTGCGTTGCATAAAAATTCTTACAATGAATATCAGCAATGATCAGAAAAGACATAAGGCTGAAACAACAGAAGGTAGAGCCCAAAACAAAGCAACTGAAGCAACAAAATCGATCTCTGGACCTGAAACAATCAGGATATCCACCAGAATGCTAAAATGAAAAATACTGAATAGGATGTGCCTAGAATAGAATCTAGAACAAAAACCAACATCACTAGAAAGAGCACAGAAAGAGCTTTCCAGCGATATAAAGAAGTCCAAAATCGAAGATCGAAAGCTCAAGATACGTCTCCCAGAGTGCAAAATAGAACATCCAGCTTTGACTACCAAAATAGGCAACCAAACTACATCAAAACTCAAAAACACCTATACCAACATCTCCATCTTGGAACCAGCTTTTTGGCACATTTTTTAGATTGAAAATATATGTCCCTATGCTCGAGTTACGAAAGAAAAACCTCCAAGGCCTCTGAAAATGCATGAAAAATATTATTTTTTTTAATAAAAAAATAATAATAAAACAATTTTTTTAAAAAAAAATCATGCCACCCAAGCTGGTGGAGGCGGAGTGGAGGAGGCGGCGGAGCCGCTGGTGGTGGAGGAGGGCGGGAGGCGCTGCTGCGGCAGAGCCGCTACGAGCTGCTGGGCGGTAACCGCCAACGGTTCCACTACGGTTAGCAAACTGTTGCGGGTTAAAAAAATTGCTTTTGATATTTTTTTGCATTTTAAAAAATTTTTTGCATCTCAAATTGCGTGCAGAGGCCGTATGGTCCTGTATGGCAAAAAAAATTTGCCTCCCAGATTAACGTTGTCCAAATCGGACAAATTTTATATCAAAAAAGAGGTTTTGACGTCTTTTGAATCCATCTGTGAGGTCTGTTTGGCCTCAAACTGCTCTAAAAATTAGTGACCCCCCTATTTTCTTAGAAAAAGCCCAAAAAAACACTAGATTTGATCCGCCAAACCCTTGTTCTCCCTTTTTCTTAGCTCTAATACCATGAAGGATTTGAGCAAATAAGCCAATCAAATCCACAAAGCCTTCGAATCCCTGCATGCAAAAACCTATCACAGAAGAAAAAGACAAGAGGAGGCAAAGTGTTTTGCTCTGAAAAATATGCTAATGTATTTTCAAAAATGGAAAAGATAATTGAATTCAAAGGAGATCAATCCTTATAAAAGGAGATCAAAACCCTAAAAAGGGTAACCTAAAGCCTAAAAAACCTAGGTTGCACAATATAATTAAAATATTAATTATATGCACCTACAAGATAGCTTAAGAAAACTAGAGTAATAGGTAACTTAATTAATTAAATCAAAGTGATTTAATTAATAAGTGCAAACAAATAATTACTCTAACATGACTCTTCTATTTTCTTTTTTGATTAATCAGATTCTATCATTTGCAATTTTTTTCTCTTGTTTCCTAGTCCACTTGATAACTACTTTGTTCTTTTCTTGTAAGGTGATTTTTCTACTTCTTGTTTCACCTTTTAAAGGCTTTCTAACTTTCTTGTAATGGGAGGAGTGATTGTTTGTTCTCCTATTATTCTCACTTCCTCTTCAGCTTTCTCCATTGGTGCAAGTTATACAATAGTAGGATGTACTTGGGATATTATGGCATATGGTGCACAAGGGATTTAAATGGATAGTCCTACCATTGTAACTCCTTTTGTTACTCCTACAAGTGTAAGTGTTGTAGCTAACAAGACCTATGTCTATCTACTAGCCCTTATCTCCATGGCTATACCCATTTCTTCTTTGTATTCTTCTCATGTTATAATTGAATCCTTTATTATAGCCTCTAGTTTCTTTTCAAATTTCTTCTTTATATCTTTTCTATCAAGTTCATTGTGAACTTTTTTAACTTTCTCTTCATATGTCCCCCATCTAAGACATTCCATCCATATCTTTCAGCATCCAAGATGACCTTCACATATCATTCAATCAATTCTTCACCCATCTCATAACCCATAGGGTCTATGAACTTCACTCTTGGTTCCACTACTTCCATACATGTAACATTTGTTTCAACCATGAACAAAATTTCATCCTTATACTTCTCTACAAGAGTAGGTACAATTATGAATCTTTGTTTCATACTTGATTGAAAACTCTTCATCAATCTTGAAATATCCTCTATTATCCTCTCCTCAGATTACTTATTTTAATGATGAGCTATCAAACTCATTGCAAACTAATCTCTATCCTATTCATCTAGGGAACTATCTAACCACTTAGAATAATAAGTGTGTTAGTAGAGATTCAAATCTAAACACAACATTCTTGGTTTTCTTCAATCTCTGAATGTTATCAAGCAATTTTTTCTTCACAATCTTACACATGTTAACTTTTTCTCTTTTTGTTTTCATAAGGTATGTTGCATGTATGAATCCAATTGGCATAAAGTTCATAATAGAACTATAGATCATCATGTAGCCAATGATATTTCTAATAACCCTAACATTTTTTTTAGTTATTACATCTATTTCCAAGTTTCTGCCATTAGACTTTGTTCTCAAATTGGTTTCAACCAACTTATTCACATTGTTCTTATTCATAGGATTACATCCTTAATTGCTCAAACTGGTAAGTTTATGGATCATATTGTTATCAATCATCACAAGGATGTCTCCTACACAAAACATGCCCTCATAAATTTAGTTCCATTCATGATTGTCAAAATCTATGTTAAACGTATGCTTAACAATGTTTAAGTCACTCAAATATGGAATATATGATTTTAGGGATAGGTCACCATTACATACTAGGTCTAAATATTTATGAATATTATTGTCTCCAATTCACTAAAAATTACAATGTATATAGGCACTTACATCTTCTACATGTAATACGTTTTGGGAAACTTGTGAAAATACTCCTAGGAGATCATCCTCTAATGATACATAAGGATACTTTTTGAACTTATATCTAGGTCTCTCACTTACATCACAAATTGTAGGATTCTGCATTGTTACTAATTCAAAGCTTCAAAATATACCTGCAATCACAAAAAATACTTGGATCTTTCATAACTAGGGATTCTCCATTTGCACTTGAAAAAACTTCAATTCTCCTTCAATTCATTGTTAATTTTTTCTTAATTTCTTCTTAACTCTTCACATGATTGATTGATACATACACTATTTATCGCATGGCTTATATATCACCAAATCAATCTTTAGATTAATTACCTAAGTACACAATTCACGAAAAGATTTTTTTCTAATTATCTGTAGACTTATTTTATTTGTATAACTTCATGTGATCTCCAAATTATTTGCAGACTTAACCAAAGCTTCTAATTGTTGTATTCTACCTCATATAAAGTTCACAACTCTCAACTTGATCTCTAACTTTATTTTTGTCTTTCTAGTACTCAATATTTAATTTAAGAAAATGCTTAATTCAAATAGGACGAATCACATACAATAGCTAGCTTCAGTCTCCCATCAGGTGCAGAAAAATACTATTCTTCTGTTACTACTTGTGAACTTGATGGATCTTTTTATTTGAAAAATACCTCTTTGAATTCTTTGACATGTTCTCTTAATACATCTTTCTAATTGTTATTATTATCATTATTCCTTCTAACATTTTGATTATTTTTACTTCAAAATTTTGAATTCCCTTGATGTTCCTCATGTGCATTATTGAAAATCTTGCTATGTGACCAAATTTGTTACATAACTGACATACTAGTGCACTACTTCTTTGATTAGGTCTAGACTGATTAATTGGTGCTCTACAATTTTTGGCAATGTGTCAAAAGTTGTTACATTTTTAAGATATCATGTTGCTCCTTATTCTACTAGTTCCTTTAGTTGATCTCCTTCTTTCAGTTGAAGTCCTTTCACTAGATCTTCTTCTTTTACTACTTATAGGGTTAGTATCTCTAAACATTCTACTGTTGCTACTATTACTATCAAAATTAGGGTTTATACAATCAATTCCTTTATGACCAAAACCATGACAATTATAACAGTAAAAAATGGTAATGGGCTTAAATGACTTACTTGTACAGTCTCTCTTCATATGACCAAATTCATTACATATAAAACATCTACTTGTAAATTCAAACCTTACTTCTTTGGGTGATTAAACTTGTTTAGTTGCCTCTGGTTCATTGACATTCTTAGGTTGACTTGCTTGCTCAACTTATTTTTGGTTCATCTTTAGATTGAATCAATTCAATATTATTTTACCCATCTATATTATATTTAGGATGTTCAATAACTAGATTTGGTTCCTTTCTTGAATCATATTTCTTTGTTCACTTTTCTCTAATAAAGTATCCAAGACCAGTCTTATCATAGGAAGGTCTCTGAAATTATAGTTTCTCATCAATTTTATCACTACTGGAATATGAATGTTCTAATTTTTTCTTGGTTTGGGCTAACTCTCATTTTACAATATTGTTGTACTTTTAAAGTTTTGCATTTTTGTCTTAATTAATTCAAGTTCAAATGTAACTTTTGTAAGATGGGATCTTAGATTTGCATTCTCAAATTTCAAATTTGACTCAACTTTTCTTTCATCATTCTTCAACTTAAATTTAGCTTAATGATCTTTAGCTCATTTATGAGAATCTCATTTTCTTTCTTCAATTTTGATACTTCATCACTATATTTTGTGTGATCTTCATGTTCCTATCTATATTTGAGATGGTCAATCTTGTCTTTCAATTTTCCAATGTAGTCTTTTGCATCTTCATATCTTTCTTTTAGATTATCTCTTTCTTCAGTAAGAATATCAATCTTTTTAAGAATTTCTTCAATGTTCTTCTACAATTGTTCCACATCCATAAAGATAGATTACTGAAGTTGTTAAGCCTCTTTTGAGTAATTGTGTGCTAATACAATTGTTAGAAATAGGGAATTCTGAGAGGGGGGTGATAAGTGAATCAATATTCTACAAACTTTAGCCCAAAAATGAATATTATTAATTTCCTTGTAAGTTGCATTAGAAAGTAAACTAACAATGCTAAATAATAAACATAGTTATACACAAAAAGAACACATAACATAATATTTTGTTAACTAGGGAAACCTTGGCCAAAGGAAAACCCTAGTGGGGATGGTACTCACAAAATGATCTACTAATAAAAAATATTTGATTAATGATATTGGCCCTATTAGGAGTCTACTACATACATATAGTGTCTCAGTCCTTGTTAGATGACTAGGCCTTTTTAAAAGCCTCAAATCTATTAGGAGTTATTATGTACAATTACAAAATGTATGCAAATTGAGCCTATAGTCAAAACATGCAATATACAATATAGTTCCTTGATACAAAGAGATAGATACAAAAAACTACTTGCTTGCTATTGATATCTTCATTACCTTATATGCCACTATTACTCATTAAAAAAAATTCAATCCTTTGACCATACATCATAATTCACATCACATAAAGTTTGCATTTTATTAATCTTACTTCACATATAAAAATATTTCCTTTATAACCTTACAATTTACAAAAACTATCTAGTTGGCCTTCAAGATTTCACACACTTGAAAACATGTAAAACTAACTCTTTCTCTCTTAGGGTTAAAATATAGGATGTAATCCCTAATTAGTTAAGTAATGTAGTGCCTGCCCCTAAGTAGCATTTCAGTCATCCTTGCCAAACTCTTTTAGGCCAATTTTATGTTTGATGATTAGTATTGTTATTTTAGAGATTATCAGACGTTGTTTTACACTTAGTTTATTATATGATGAGATTACTTGGTACTCTATATTTCATGCATGTATGATGATTATTCAATGTTTTCAGTTATTGATGATGATTAGTTAGATGGTTTATTATCACATGTGCTTTCTTATGGATACTTACCCCATACTGCATGTGTATGGTGTGCGTGTTTGTTTTCTTTATGTATGGTGTTTCTGATGTGGTTAAGGAAGGGAGTCGTAGTCACCTGCTAGTCGAGATCTACACGATGCACCACTTCCTGCCATTGTCTGTTTAACTTAGAATATTGTGTTTGTAGATGCGTGGATTTTATGCAAGTTGCAGGTACTGGGTATCGACTTCCCTGAATTGCCAAGATGAGCATACCCTATCGCATTATCTCAATGGTAAGAGAGGGGAGATAAACTCTTAAGTCCAAATCCTAAACCCTTTAGCCAATTGTCCTAATTGATAATTAGGACAAGTATCTGAGTTAAGTACCCTCTAAATGCATCAAATGATGTTATTTCGCGATTATAACCCTTTTGTTTGATTTAGTATGTATTTTTCTATGATGGGTTTTTGTATGTTGCTTTATGAGTCCTTGATGTATTTTCTATTAATTAAGTCTAATTAAAAAAAGATTATTAATGATTTAATTTAATGGAGAATTAATATGATATCTTTAATATTTAATTAATTGAGAAATTAATTAAATAAAGAATTAAAAATTTGGAGATAAAAGTTTAAGAATAAATTTGGAACATGATAATATTTATTTAATTTAATAATAATAATATATTTAGAGTTCATTTTTAAATAAATGCTGAATGTTATTGTTATTTAAATTAATTAAATATTTTATCAATTAAGTTTCTAAAATAAATTAAAAGTTGAAAGATATTAAATTATTAAAGTTTCTAGATTGCATGATGTGAGCTTGAGTTGAAAAATAAAAGAAATAAATTAAAAGATAAAATAAGTGGAAATAATAATGTTATTTTAATTTCATAAAGTGCGCATGGGTTCAAAAGTAATAAAGATTAAAATAGAAGTCAAGAGGGAAAACTAAATTGAGTTATTTAATAATTCATTTAATGTGCATTAAGAGATAAAGCAAAGATTAATACAAGTTGATTTAAGAGTTAACTCAGTTGAGCAAGAAGTCCTCTCGGGTGAACACACAATTAGTGCCCCGATTTGAGGAGAAAACTCCTTATCACAACTTTGGGGGTTCATTTTTGAGGGACACGAATTTGGACCGGAAATTTTGGGAGAAAGGAATTTTGTGGAGACATCTTTTGGTAGAAAATTTCAGAAGGAGTATTCTAGGAAAGTTTTTCAGAGGAGTGAATTCTCTCATAGCTTTTCGGGGTTTTCATATCAGCATCAGGATCAGGTAGGGTCTTGTGATCACTGATTTATTTATGCAATTTTCCTACTTCCTGTCTTCTTCGTGCCTATAGATTCTCTGTGATGAAAGTTTAAACATTTCAATATTGGAATTTATCAGATGCTTGTCAATTAACTTCAGTATTAGTAGGATTTAAATTGGGAAGGGTTCGAATTTTAAAAAGAAATTCTAAATTGAAAATTTGGTTAGTTGGCAATATTTCCTCTATCAGAATAATATGGTGATCAATTTTTTTACAAAAATTTTTAAAAAAAAAAATTTAAAAAAAAAAAAAAATATATATATATATATATATATATATATATATATATATATATATATATATATATATATATATATATATATATATATATATATATATATATATATATATATATATATATATATATATATATATATATATATATATATATATATATATATATATATTAAAAAGAGAGTTATTTAATTAATTTTGTTTTTATATAATTATAAATTTTGATTAATTAAATATCAACGTTTTAATTGTTTCACATTATATGAATTTAAAGAAAATAAAAATGAATTAATAATGGGTGGGGGAAATCCCACGCACCCCCCCCAAACTTAATATAAGTATAGCAGGCCGACTGTTGTACGCAGTTGTACCTGCTGACACAGGACGACTGCGACAGCAGCCTACGCTGCGATGCGGCAGTCAGCGATTTGTATATCGCTTGGCATATTTTTTATAAAGAGACTCGTACGTATATTATGATTCATTTATATTAGTATGATGTTTTAATTATTAACATTGTTAATAGTTTTGTTTTTTTTAAGATATTAATTTATAATTATTATTTTAATTAATATCAATTGTTAATAATATGCTTGTTGTATTGTTTAATTTAACAATAAACTTTTAATTATATTTTAAATTCAATTAATTTTTATTAATGGATTTTATTAATAAACTTTATTAAAATTTAGTATTTTTATAATTAATAAGTATTTTCATTTAATCAATAAACAATTAAATAATATTAAAATATTTTTTGTTAAAGATATGCAAGTATCAATTAATTTAGTTAAAATTTTATTTAACTAAGATTAATAGAGGAATGATCTTAATAATTTGTAAATTATTCTATTTGGAAATCGACGGATATTATTTAATAATTTGAATAAATTATTACTCACTAGTTATCTTGGGGAAAATTTACTTAAATCAATAGGGATAATTTGCAAAAACTATTTAGAATAAGAATGGGTTAAGTGAAAAGGGTGAACTATGAAACTATATTGTTCTATTTGTACTGTCTATGCTTTGGGGTTGATTAGATATTGACCAGTTTAGGATGTTTACCAGAGGCTTGGGGTTGTGAATGTGATGTTGTGATGATTTGGTCTCGATCTTTCTTAACCCGACCATGGTAATGTGATGGAGTGCTTTATGATGGATGTAATTACTATTTTTTATTGCTTTCCAATCTCCTTGTGTGAAGCTGAGGTGTTTTAAAGTGATTTGTTCTTGATGATGTCATGTTGTGACATGTTTTGACCTGACCATTTTGGAGTCTTCGATCAGTATTGTGATCTATTATTGGGATACTTGTTGGTTGCTCATTGGAGAACCGATGGATATTGTGATTTATCATTGATGCCTTCAGTTGCTGATAGAGAACTGTTGTGATCATTATTTGATGCTTTCTAGTTTCTCATGGAGAACTGATGTGACTATTGTGGTTTATCTTTTGATGCTTTCCAATTGCTTGTATACGACTGAGGTGATTTTTTGTTTTGTGATTTCATTAGCCTAGGGTAGGTTATCTATGTGTAGTGTCGAGAAGTGGCTTGCAATGAGGGACGAGAGACCCGAAGTGGCTCTGGGGATGACTCATTGTAAGTTTTTTTTTTATTAAGTGAAAACATCTCACCTAAATACTAACTTAAATGAACCTAATAAGATAATTGTATGTTCTGTCCCATGCCTTGAGTGCTAGTACAGACTAGGATGGGGTAGAGAGAACGCTTGGTTGCAACCTTGCATTCCATAGTATGCCTCGTTAGTACAAGAGGATACTAGTGCCCGCAGGATTACTGGGGACCCGAGATTCCCGAGGGATTTCTTGGGTAACTTCCAATGTGATTCATGTGATGACACTTTCCCGCTTGCATGGTAGGTTTCCTACGTGTCTTATGTGCCTCTGGGTCTAGATGTCTATCTATGTTGGAACCTTTGAGTTAGTATACTTTTAGGATTTCTCGGACTTAGAGAGTACTTGTGTTTTGTGTTTTGATATCCTATTTAGGACTTGAGACTATCTCCTCAGCGTGGTGGGAGTGGACCATTTAGGTTCCACACGGTCGGGTGGTAGTGCTTTTACTCTTATCATTGAGATCCATCTGTAGTCGCCGTGGCTGGAACTTTCTTGGTTGGCATTTACATTCACTATGTTCTTGGATTATTATGATGGATGGCTAGATTTTATGATAGATGTTTTATCACTATGGATGTAAGAATGTATCATGTATGGTGAATGATTTCATTTATTTTACTGTACTTTGTATCATGGATTTGAGGGTGATGTATCTTTATTTTTACATATGTATATTCTTTTAAGCCTTTCATACCCTATGACATGTATAGTGGATGATTGAGCATTTCAAATTAATTTGCCAAGAGGCATTCAAAACAAATGTATATTATGGACATTGAACTTTATTAGTATTATTTCATGTGGATGTGGTAGTTGTTAGACTTAGAATTAATTAAATTTAAAAGTGACCAAACATCTTGGGATCCTTAAGGAATATAACCTGTTATGTATGTTTGTTGATGATTACATGTTATTGCTTCCACTACTATATGTTTGATGTGTATGTTATAATTTCTTACTTTAAAAAAAAATGTTTAGCAAACTCAGTGAAACTTTAGGTTAATTCTTTTGGATCCCTTGGTGGGGCATTACAAGTAATTATTTCACAAACAAAATAAATCCTTAATTCATGATTACCCATTTTTTGTTATGTTCTATTATTCTGGTATATTGACACAACTAGGAAATCCATCATACCTAATTATGTAGTGACTTGTACACTTAGATACACAATCCTTACATTTTGTACTATACATACCCAATAGTGCATGAGCCAACAATGTCTTTGTTAACCACACTAATCAAATCTCTATTTTCTCTACTAGCTAACTAACTTGTACTTAGACAATTTTCCATTTCTAACTATAGAACCTTCATATGTATATTATACCTTCTTTATAAAAAGTATATGTTACCATAAATAAAAAATCTTACTTTATTCCAACTTGTCTTGCTTATCCAAATTTCAAAAAATGGCACCCACTCTTCAAATCTATCTCTTTGAAATATACAACTCCACTAAAGTAGTCCATAATATCATCCATCTGTGGAAATAAAAATCTATAATTGATTGTGTTATTTTTGATAGCTTTTGAATCAATGCACATTCTCCATTCTCCATTCTTCTTTGGTGATAACACTAGTGGTACAACACATGGAGTAAGGATCTCTCAAATCAATCCCTTCTACAATAAGTCATGAACTTGTCTGTTCAACTCTTCACTTTCTACTAGTGTCATTCTATGCACTACCTTTTTTGAAAAATTTTCTATTGGAACCAAAACCATTTGGTGATTTTTCTTCCTCACTAGGGGTAATCCCCCAAATACATTATCTAACACAATATTAGGAAACTCTCCCAAGAAATTTGCAATTTCTATGGGTACCTCCCCTACTTCTTCTTTACCATCTTTTGGGATTACAATAAAAAAAATATGCTCATGCTTCATACCTTTGAGAAGCTTGTTTCCATCAACAAAACATATTTTGGTAGCAATACATACCTTTTCTTCTTTCTCCTACAACTACTTCAACTTATATTTCACTCCATTCTTTGCTAGAGTGTAGATATTTTCTTGCCCATCATGTACAACATGCTTGTCAAATTGCCATGACCTACCCAAAAACATATGAAATATGTGCATAGATATGATAACACAAAGATCCTCATCTTGGTAGCTTTAAATCTTGAACTTCACTATGAACTACTCATTGACCATGACCTTGCGGTCATCCTAGACCAAAGCAATACAATATAGATGTAGGTGTTTTTTCCTCTTGACATTTAAGTTGGTGACCATATTTTGTGATACTAGATTGTCGGTACTTCCACCATCACTGGTCACATCACAACACTTATCTTCAAATTTGTACTAGTGTGAAATAAACTCCTCCTTTGATTAATTTCATTTTCTCCACTCAGCAAGATTCTCTTATTAACTAGGACTTCTCCACTTTCAACATCTTTAGAATGAGATGGTTTGGCATCTTCATCAACATGCACAACTCTAGCCTACCCTTCAATTCTTTTATCTATCATTCCTTAGTGGTGGGAACATTCAAATACTCTATGCCCTTCTTCTCCACAATGAAATATTTTTCTATGGAAACCTCCTCTTCTAGATCTTTGTCCTTTGCATCTTCCTCTCTAATCTCTATTATTTTTATCATGGAAACAATTGAAATTATTTCCCCTCTAGTTTTGACTACTACTATTGACCTCATCCTTGTTCTA
This sequence comes from Cupressus sempervirens, assembly GCA_028749045.1. NCBI lineage: Eukaryota > Viridiplantae > Streptophyta > Pinopsida > Cupressales > Cupressaceae > Cupressus > Cupressus sempervirens. The sequence goes on from CM053787.1 coordinate 656,034,744, forward strand.
ATGATCATCATTCTAGCCTATGTAAGACCATCCACTAGATCTTCCATCATGACCTCTTCCATTATTTTGTTATCAATTTTTTTTAGCTTCTCTTAAACTCTTAGGAAAAACTGGCATGCCTCCTCAATACTAGTCATTTGAACCAAATTGAACTTATCCTAAATGCTTGGCATTAACCTATTAAGATACTAGTCATATTTCTCCTTATCTTCTTCCACATGGTTAGTTCTACTGAGAACTTAGTAGAACTCTTCAATATACTCTATTGCGACTCAAATTTACCTTCCCAATTTGAGTAGCATTCTAAGCTTTTGAGCCCCTTAATGCATTTAATGCATGTGTACCTAGCTGTTTGTTTGAGGCCCAAGAGATGTTTAATGTTTCTAATACCTTTCATTTAGTGTATTCATGCTTCCCATGAAGATAAATTTCCATTCCAAGTCATTTCATGATGTTCTATTTTGAGCAATGTTCAAATCTACATTTTTTACTAAGTGTCAAATAGCAATAGGAGGCCTAGTTTGCTATTGAAAATATTGCACCCAATAATGTTTCATGACTTACCTCTCTAGGAATGTTTAGTATGCATATCAAAGAACCTTTCTTTTAGATCTCAAGTCTATTTAGTATGTTTTGACTAGGTTTTGAATCCCTCAAAGTTGGTTGTTTATTGTTGTTGTGATGATACAAATTGTTCATAATTTTAGGAGGCCCTATTTAACCAATTATAACTTTTACCTAGTTGAAAAAAATGAGAAAATTCCTTTTACATTACATTCTAGAGGCTAGATCTTACTATGTTTTAGATTTGACATTATGATAAATCTATTTGATTAGTTTTCAAACATAATTTAATATGTAATTTATAAAGTTTTACTAGTGTCAAGAAATGCACATTGATCGGTACCCCTATTCAAGATGACATAACTCAGAATTAGTGATAGGTGAGATCAAATGAATTGTATTGTCATGTTCTATACTGAAATTTCTTTAAGTGTGCTAGCTTGCAAGTCTTGATGAATCTATCTACACACTTTCCTAGGTCCATTCTATTTGAGAAAATCATTTTTCTACTAGTGTTCCTAGTTCTCCAAATTTGAGTACTTCACTTTGACCACTTGTCAAATTCTCCCAGTTATTCATCATGAGTACAAATCATATATGTATACTCTATTTTTTATAGTGAACCAATTTCCTAATTTTCATGCCCCCAAGTGTTAGTTTGACCTATTTTGGAAGCCAAAACTAAACATGAGTTATTATTTTCTGATGTGTTTAGTTTTGAGAAGGAAACTTTAATGGTCAATATCTTATGATTGAGTGATTTTCATGGGACAAAATCTGATTGGGTACAATAATGTGGAACAAAGAAGTAGTAAGTCATATCTTAGGGCTCATTTAGGTGTTTTGATTTGTTTTTAAAGCTAGTCAAAGTACCTCTTGGCATGAATTTACTAGTTTGCATGAAAGGTTAAAATGAGTCTTGAGAGTTAAATAAAATTTTAAAAATGATTTCAATCTATGAGGGGAGCTCAATGGATCGATTTGATATGTTAGGCTTTTGAAAACAATTTTTTTTATAGCTAGACCTACTTTGGGGTCTGATTGATTTCATCAGATTGGTAAGACATCAGGAATTGAAGATGTTTTTAAAAGATATTTGTGATGAAATTGAATATAGTTTATTCATTGATTCGAGTGCTTCAAATTAATGAAGGATTTTTACAAAAGGATATATCAAATGATTTTGATTGGAATTGCATCTCTAATGTTATTAAGTAGTTGCATTGGAGAGGAAGGTGCAAAGTGTAGGCATGACACCAAATGTGTGTAAGTATACTTAAATAGAATTAAGGAGAAGGAAACTTTCATAAAAGCAAGGAGTTGGCAAGTACCACATCCACTAAAAGGATTTTAAAGAACAAAAAAATTAGATTCAAAATTTGAAGCAATCGTTAGAACTTGCACAAAATGAAAGCCCAGTGGTGGTAAAAGAAAAGTTAAACATTTTCTCCATGGTAGTTTGGAGGTAGAAGTGAGGAGGAGATTGCACTTGTTTTAATTCATATATTAAATAAGAAGATCAAACATCATATAAACCATGTCCTGATAGTTTAACAAAATCCTTTATTCTTTTATTGAATGGTATTGTTTAATGGTGGCAACAACTATTGAATCAAGTGCTTTCCCCATCACTTTCAAGTGGAAGAGAGAAAGCATTCCCATTTGATTTTTTTCTGGTCTTTGGTGGCAATACCATTTGAAATAAAGGAGGGAGTGATGAAGGGCAGCATTGGAGGAGTGCTTTGTTGGTGAATGATCCTTGCATCACCACCAATTTGTAGGGGGAGATTGGCAACCAAAAATGTGTCAACCTGATTCCTTGAAGGCCAATGCTAACCATAGGTGTGTAAGTAAAAGAAGGATGCATAGGTCTCCTAGCGGCAGGGGCACATATATTAAATGGAGCATAGTGAAATGTTTTGGTTGTGAGGGGAAGGCTCCTCTGCCTCCTCAGATGTTGTAGGGGAGACACTAATTGAAAGTAGGTTTGAAATATTTGGAAGACTTTATAATTCTTATCATTGTAAATTCTAAGATGTTTGGGAGTTGGTTTAAGGCCACTAGGTCAGAGCTATAGAAATGTTCCCTTTTCACTTCCTATCACCATGCACTATTATAGATTGTAGTATGATGGTTATGGCATCTTCCTGATGGGTAGCTTGTTGTTTTATTAAACTATGTGGATGTCTCCTTTGTACTCTACTTTTATAATAGTATTCAAGCCACTATGTTCCATCTATTCATGAGCACTCATCATATTTTACCAAGATCAATTAAAAGACATGGGAAGAGTTTGAAGAACTGCCTTGACTAGTCTTATGTGAAGAGGATGATCCATATTAGTAGCCCCATCATTTCCATCAAGCCTATGTGAAGGATTAGATGTTTTAAAGGAGGGCATTTTTTAATGTACATTGATGTGTGAGTAAGACATCAGCATGGTTTGAGGTTCAAGTCTTTATTTTATTAAAAAATCCATTATCCCACATGTGCTAAGCAGAAAAACTTTCAATTTTTTTTAATGTATGAACACTCATATTACAAATTATCTTAAAGAAAATGCATTTTGAGACAAGATTATTTTGCATGGGGCCCATGGCTAGCCGAAGGATAACATAAGGAAATTTTGAACAAACTTGTTTTCATGGCAATTGATGTGGATTTCCCAATGAACTAGAATGTGACAAGTGGAAAATCAAGAATGAACCATAGCAGGACATGTAGTAGAGGATTCTAAACTTGGCATGAAAATTGAGGTGCAAATGTGGCAAGGAGTGGTTTGTGGCACAATGACACTATGTTTCTAGTGACATGGTGAACTTGAGATCCTATAGTAACATAGTGACAAGCTACCATGCGGTAGGGCTAGTAACATGGTAGTGGTGACATGGATGTCATGGATTAAAGGGTATATGATTGGACAAAAATGTGGATGAAGGTGCCACATGTCACAATATCTCTATGTTGTGATGACATGGTGACTATGCTGATGGGGATAGCAATATGGTGATCCAATTAGAGGTTGCTATGTGGCAGCGGGCCTAGAAAGACATGGAAAAATGAGGACCAATTTGGTGGTGCCATGTGGCACCCACATGGCAGAACTAGTAACAAATCAGTTGACAGGGTAGGAATTAGGTGAATCAGAATGTAACATGTGTCACAAGAAAGTCACACTAGTTTGACCTAAATGGAAATGGAGGGAAATTTCTAAGTTCATGAAAAAATATATTTTATTATTATTCCAGTTTTCTAAATGTGGATGTTCATTTAAATCAAAATGTTTTTTATTATATAGTTTTGACTTTTGAAAAATTTAAATACTTGCAAACAAACGCAGACCTTAGAGCCATGCCAAGGACTTGAAATTCAAACTCATCTTCTAGGCATCTTTGATGCACCACTAAAGCACTATTATATACCATTGGAACTGAGAGAGAATAAAATTTTCATTTTGGAGTTTGTTTCTACACAAGAAGCCACCTACTCAAGCTATACAAGGTTTTATCTCAAGTATCCATTTTTCAACCTCATTCACTTAGGGTAGTTCAGACTTGATTCCTGATGAAATGGTGGACTGGATTAATACCAAAGAATGTAAGAATGTAGCTAGGGGTAGATTTAATCACCTCCAAGCTAGTTTGATGAAGGTATTGTTAGCATTTCAGATGCATTTTAAATATTTTGGAAAAATAAGGGTTTTTATCATTAAGGAAGAGATATTTCAAGATTGTTACACAATAATGATGAGAATCATATCGTATGTTGGTTTTAGAAAGATGAGAGATGCATTGCAACAATAGAGAATGAAGATTTAAGTGGACACATGTCATATCAAGATTAGATCTGGGATTACATTCCTTTCTTATATCTTTCTCTTTCTCATCCATTATAAGGGTTGGTTCCAATTTGTCTGTAAGACCACATTATTGGATCTAGAGCTATGATTCCACCACATTCTTCAACATTTCTCTTGTATAAATAATAGTAGTTAAGCTAATATGGATATTTCTAATCTATATAGTGGTTTTCATGAGTTATTTTCATACATCTTGAATGTATAGTTTCAAACAAATGTGTACAATGAGCAAGAAACTTCTTAGTTTCATTTTGATTCTCATCTCTATCTCTATTATCTACAATGTTTTGTGGTTTAGGGAAAAAGAACTTAGACTATTTTGCATCTACTTAAGGTTCTATGTCTAGTATTTTTTTTTGTTGGAACAAAGAGCCAAGTAAATAGTTGTTGTATTTGATAGGGTTTTTGGTTATTTGAGAAGGATATTTCATGAGAATTTGGTCTTTATGAACATCGATGTCTGATTCATAAAGTGATAAGATAGATCTAATATCTTGATATATGGAATATGTCAGTGGTATCATAGATGTATGTGTGTGATTTGTGGAACTACCCAATAGATAAGGCACTAATCAACTATATGGTCAACTTGTTCTTATTGTTGCATGTGTGGGGATTTTCTAAAATCAAAATTATAATCATCCATTTCCCTTTCCATTTAAGAGCTAAAAGGATGTCCTCACTTAGCTTATCAATTTCTTAGATCATGCTATTAGCTATTTCATATCTATGATCTTGGCATGAGTATAGAAGATATAAGGGTTTTATCTGCTTCATTTCAAATTCAATCTATGCTTTGAATACTAGTACCATATGAAGAATCTAATAGGTCCAACCACCTAAGTTTTCCAAAGCCTGAAGTAGAAGAAGGTTCTAGCCTTCTTTTTGGCTCGATATCTTAAAGGATATAATGCAGATGGGAAGTAGCTACCCCTAGATGTATTCTATTCTCTTCAGGGTAACTTTGTAAGACCCACATGAGACCCCTATTTTAGATTTCATAGAATGAATGTGATTGGGAGTGAATTAGAGTAGGACAAACATTTTTGTTACTAGAAATTGTTGATGAGATCTTAGTAGAGACTAAGCCGACTTCAGTAATGATAAGTGTAATCACCATTAAGTAACTTTAGAAGGAATAATTAAAATCACCTAAAAATGAAACTCTCTAGGTTCAATCTAAGGACTTGATCAAAGATTGCTAGAATAGCTCCCTAGCCAAATGAATTAACATTTCCTCTTCTAGGGGATAACAATGAATTTAGGTTAAAGTGGCAATAAGACATATGATTACATGTGAAACTTTTGTTTAAAACACGATGACATACTTGTGGAAACATGCTAATAGATTGAGGAAATTAACCCTAGAAACTTACTCACAAACCCCTCGTAGGGTGATAAAGAGATATTGTTAGGAATGTCAATATGTCTAACTTGATGGACAATAGTAGTTCATAAGGCTGCATATTAGTGATTTTCACCTAAGACATGTGTACTGCAATCCATTTTATGTGTTTTGATTGTTTAATGGATTATAAGAATGGTAATAGTACTGAGAACAGTAATTCATTGTGCTCATACCTATATGATGAAATTTCAATGTTATGAATATGAATCAAATGAAAGTTAATTATATATGTGTATTTAGACGAAGGTTAAATGATTATGATAGTGCAATGCTTCTTTTATAGTAGTTAGAATGGAAATGATTAGATGAAGTTAAATGTATATGCTAAGGTGTATTATGTGACATTGGATTCATTCTGCATTTATTTGTATGTCCTTGTATATTCTTTTATCAGGCTACTAATGTTTAAGTTGAGTGTGCAGGAAAGTTGAACCATGGAGATAAATGGGGGAAACAAGGTTCAATCTTATGTGGACACAATGAAGCCAAGGTGAATCTTTGGAAGATTCAAAACCTCGTTGTATTATGTTTATTTCGTAATGTGATTGTGCATGAGTGTAATAGTCAGGAAGTCTAATTAATTAGAGACATGTCATCGTGAAGTGTAAAGTGTTTTAATGTGTGTGTGGGTGTCATTTGACACTTGTAATGTGTATGTGTAAATGACATGTCCAATAGGATTCTTTGGCATGATGTCACTTAACCTGAGGTTAATCCTCATGACAAAATCAATTAACCCACCTTGGAGAGTGTTAGGAAGAGTCACCTTCGTGATGGAAATTCAAGTTACTAGTTGATAGGAACTGTAGAGAGCCTAAAATGATTCCCAAGTGTTAATTGTGTGAAAAGAAGTTACTCACATGGTAATAGTATGGGTTGGGGGTTTAAATATAAACATAATTTGGTCTAGGGAACCTAGGAGACCCTCAAAAATAGTCATTTCTAAGCCAATTCGAAAATCATATTGTAACATGACTTCTTACCTCATTACACCTCTTGGATCAGTTCTGATTGGTGGAAAACACAAGAAGATAAGAGGGGTAGGTGAGAAGGAAAGTGAAGGCCTTTATAGGGAGCTTGTGCTAACCTTGGTAGTGGCTTACCCACTCTCTAATTGTAGAGACACATATGGTTATAGAGGAATAGTTTAGAAGCCAAGGAAAATAGGAAGAGATCCGGTTCACCGTTTCAAAGCCATAGTTGATGGAGGTAAGTGCTTCATGCCATGTTTCTTCCTTTCATGAAGTTGAAGTTAGACATTGGAAGAATGCTTCTCATAGGGTCTATGAGTGTAGTATGGATTCATGTGTTTTCCTTGGAGTTTTGTATTGTGTTGTGTTGTGAAGGTGTATGTTGTTTCATGTATTTTCTTGATGTTCTTCTTTGATTTCCTTATGTTGTTTGAGTGTCAAAATTGTACGTGGGTGTGAAGGCTTCACTCACCCTTGGGAGGGAAGAGAAAGCCTTGGGTGAAGGGGTTAGTTGGGCTTGAGATATAGTTGAGAACCTTGGAGAATGGTCCCCATTGTATGCCATATGCCTTCATAATTTGTTATGGATAGTATGGAGAGTGATGGTGTGGAAGAAGGTTGATGAAGTATGGAAATTCAGTGAAGCTTTGGTTGATGGTAGTGGGATTGGAGGATTCTTGTGAAAGCCTCGAAAAGGGTATGAAAACTTGATGTTTTTGAATAGCCCTGAAAGGACATGAAATTATTGTTTTGTGAGAGCCCGAAAGGCATGGAAATTATTTATTCTTGAAAGCCCCCAAAGAGCACGGAAATTGTTGTTACAAATGTTATAGGCTATGGAAAATCTCCTAATTGATAGCCCACCTTCACCCAATGTTTATGATTCCATGTGTGAATCATTGTGCAAGCCTAGGTTAGGAGTTGTAAATGCGATGTTAAACTAAGATGTTCCTGTTGTTTTTTTGTTATTGTGATGATGTTTGAGTGCAACTTGGTTGAACCTTGTTTCCCCTAGTGCAGGGGTGGTCTCCAAGAGGCGTAGGTTGGGAGGTGAGCCTCCATGGTTCCATATTTTTTTGTATTTTTAGGTTATTTGATGTCTTGGATGCTTGGAGATTAAGAGGATTTCACTGCCTAACAGAAAGGAATGTTGTTGTAATTGCTTTAATAAGGGAGATGCAATCTCCAACTTGATATGTGTTTCTTTTGTGATCAAGGTGTTTCATGTTGTTTATATCCAATGGGCAATAGAGGAATTGAGGAAACATCTGAGTATGTTAGCAAGGTTTTTCCAATTGTGTAAAACTGTTATAGTGACTCCACCACCTTTTTGTGTATCTTAGAAATTATTGGAGAAAGTTTTCTATATTGTGTTTGAGGATAAATTATCTTGTTCCTTTAGTTATTGTATTCCTGCATCTCTATGTGGATAGTAAGAATGGATGTTAACATCATGGAGGAATGGTAATACTGAAAGATTTGAATTATGGAATGTTATTATTAATTCAGTCTTATTGTACATTAATTGTATATGCAAGTTCTTTTGTAAAATGCATTCATAATGTAAAGAGTGGATGAGCAAAGGTTAAAAGAATTCTTTTAGACCATATATAATGTGTTTTATCACTTACAAGATCATAACAAGAATATATAAAAGACACCTTAGAAGTAAGGATAGAAATTCAAAAGGTTGGCATAAATGCATAAGTGCATAATATTAACCTTGCTGTAGGAGCTCATTTACATTTTGGAAAATATATGAAAAAGAGAATAATCTTTTTATCTTGATTACAGATCAATAGAATATTAATGAAAGAATATGCTTGGTATCCTATCTAGAACCCTAGGTGTCTTAGGGTTAACACTAAACTCTCTAAACTTACCCTAGTCCCATTATTCAATATTTGGAGAATGACATATACTCTTAGTCAAATCATAGTAATAGTACTCATGTATAGAAAAGAAATAAAATAAATACTAAAATAAAAGTGAACTTCATATAAGTCGCCCACCTCAAGAAGAGAGGAAACTAAGACAATAATACAATGAATGTAAATCAAGGAAAAACAAAAAAAAACATGGTCCCCACATGGCGTCATCTTTCCTTGATGTCAAAAAGGGTGTGCTCTGACCTATGTCAGACTTGGTCCTCTCTTGGGTGCCACTTTTGTTTTAATAAGGAAGAAAAAGATTAATTTCAAACTTTGGCAACTATGCCCTCTAATCCACCTTCACCTTTGAAAAAAGGACACACTCTCTTAAATGTTTCCTACCTTATGTTGGAGCACCCATCTCCTTGACAAGATGTGAGATGTGAATGGGATTAAATCTGCTAACATCCATCTACCCACGCCTAGGAAAAAATCAAAGTTGGGAAATAGTCAAGTGTGAGTTAAATGCTTAACTGCCCTGCTCGCCACTTGGCATGACCATCCTGAATGAAAAAAAAAACATAGCGTAGCTTAGTTGAATTGTGAGGAGTGTAAGAAGCAAGAAAAAAAAAGAAACTTTAATAAATCTTGACCTGACAAGACATATCTTTCATCCTAGGTGCCTAGCATGGAAGTATATATTGTAGATTCTTTCACTCATGCCTAGGGACTAGTTTAGAGGCTAGTACACAGTATTTAGGATGTAATGAGTATGTTGGGGTTAGGACATAGAAGCTTAGGGTAATAATACTGTCATTATTATGGTTATGTATGAAAGTTGTAGTATAGGTAAAATAATTAAACTAAATATAAATATATATATATTAGATTATTATATTTCAATAAACAATAGCAATAGATATATATTTAAGAATAAACTTAGGTTTTAGATGTGTCAATAATATTGGGAAATGAAGAGTTATATAACTTGGGTTATAGTTTAATGGATAAAATCTCATTGATTAGTATAGTAAAAGAACTTAAAGAGACTCATATGAATAGATAATAAAAGATTTATGGGGATATTGAAGAGCTATTAATTGGAATTTTAATTCCCCATATAGACTTATTAGAGAAAGAAATTGGAATGTCACATTTGAATTGTTGGGATTGAAGTAAAGTTGATTTTTTAATAAAAATTCAAATTTTTAAGTATAGTTAATTCACTAAAGAATGACATCCATCAAATGTAGCCTCCAATTAAGTCACCCAATGTTAGTGAACAAAGTAGAATGGTAAACATGATAACATCTACATATTGAAAATGTAGTGTGAGGAAGAATCGATCTTATGAAGGTGAAATCTATTGTTTGAGTAATGTGAAAGTTCCATGTCTATCTAAAGGAGGACTTTGTGTTAACAAAGAGCGAGTTAAGGTACAAGGATGTGTTGTTTAGTTGAGGATGTTCTTGATGTCATAGAAAGTTATAGGTCGGTTGGATTGATGCCATGTGTTAGGTTTAAAGGTAAGTAAAGGCTAACGGTAATATTAATAATAATATAAAAGCAATTTTAAAAAAAAATTGTTGTGCTTGTGTTGGTTGCCTTGTTAGGTTTCGGGCATGACAAACTTGAAGTTTAATGTTTCAAAACACCAACATACTCTTGAACATATCTTCTCACTTTCTTCAACCCTTGCATTTTCTTCAATAGATCAAGCTCATAATCAATGAGAATGATCTATCACTTCATTTTAGTTATCATTTAATCCCACCTAGTGATTTTTGTTGTTTCCTCTTCTATTTTTCTCCAACTAGATCTCATGCAACTAGATCTTTGTGAGTCCTTTCAGTTTGATCATCCCAAACTTGAACCTATCCAAATCTTCAATATATTCATATTCAAAGTACTCTTCCAATTCATTGATCCAATCAATGAATTCCTCTGGGTTAATATTTCCTTAAAATGTGGGAACATCAAACTTAGGTCTTTTTCCAATCTTGAAAATAGCCTTCAATTTTTTTCCTCCTCTAGTTTAAGAACTTTATCCACTACCACTTGATCAACATTTCGGTTTTCCTCTCTTTCATTCTCACTTTCATCATCTCCTATGAAAAGATTCATCCTCTTCCCATTTTTTCTTGCGATGCTCATATTTTCCTCTAGAGGGCTCTAAAACCCTTAGTTGTAACACCTACAACTCACCCACTACACTCTCTTCATAAAGGCATCTTTATGCTTCTATTGAAACCATAGTGCAAATGGCCTCATAGTTGGTGATCTATTTACAAACTTAAGAACTCCTGATTTGATACCACTTGATGAAGAGTTCTCCTCTTACTACCATAAACACATAACATGAAAGAAGAAATAACAACAATTTATGAGAAAAAAATATGAGATTCTTATTTTCACAATAAATGTATAATTACAAAATTTAGAATTACAAAATGTTAACCCACATAGGCACCTTCATTACAATAATCTATAAGAAAAAGCTACAAACTATCTATTATAAAATAAAGTCCACAAAGATAAGTGAGAGGGTGGTGGCAGGGGGTTAATTAGTTATCCAACTATTAGAATACTTATCAACCTTATTAATCCGTAAACATGTGAATAATATTATTAGAAACCATAAGAAGATATAAATACACAATAACAACATATATGTTAACTAGGGAAACCCTCCATTAGAGGTAAAACCTTGATACAAATGGTACCCTGAAAATGATGTACTAAAATAAAAGTTCCTTGTTATAGGATGGACTCTATTAGGAGCCAATGAAATACATTTAGTATTTATTAGTCCCTCTTAGCAGACATTGAATCCATATTATAAGATTCCAAAGCTATTAGGAGTTGTGTCAACCCTGTTAGGAGTTGTAGAAGGCATATGGACCCACTGTCCAAACAAATTCAAGGGAAAGACCACCAAACTCACTATCCAACTAGTCTCTATATTATTCCTTGCAAAATAATAGAAATGAAATAACTTTAGCTCCTCTAACCTCTTGAACAAAGTTATCCTCTTCTAATATTAATTCCAGATCACCAACTTCACATCCAAATAATCCCTTGAATTTCTTACAAGCATTTATCAAATTTGCATATAACTTGCACAGCTCATACTTTCTCACATGCCATTTATCTCACCACAAAGATGATAGATTTCCTTTATACCATATCCTCAAGATAATTCCTTGAGTCATCCTTGAGAATTTCCCAATTAACTATAATATGACCTCATTATGATATTACAAAATATTACGTCTTTTCACAATTATAAATCACTTTCAGCTCAAAGTCTTTACAACTCTCCACATGTGTGATCTTAGACCTTGTGCACTCACTAACATCACCATTAGGTTTTCTACTATCACAGTCTAACTACACTCATCATGGTTCTATCTCAGTTAAGAAATACAATTCAATCATCATAAACAACTTATTAGATACCCTATCTACTTACTATCTTCTATACATCTTGAAAAAAATTCACATGACTTTGACTCTCTACATGAAAACTTAGCCATGTCATCAAGATAAAATTAAGAACATATCCTCAACTACTCTTGACTTGATCATCAATACGTAGTTCACACAACCTCATTCTCTATCTTCTAATCTGTAAATCTTCATAGAAACAATACTATGTTGGCACAATGACTAATAGTGTCATGAATGTAACATGTCAATTATAAACAATATCTCCAATGCTTAGGATATACCCCCAAAGGAATACCATCATCATTCATGCTAACAATCTCCCCATTTGGCATTGATGAAAACATATATGAAAAATATATAAGTTCCACAAATACCAAATCAAACTCTATTGTTGTTGTTGTTCTCTCATTTTAAATCTAAAACTCATTGAAATATTGCTCTATTTAGTTCTTTCTCATTCTTAGGATTGACATTAGTTTTACACACTCTATCTTATAGGAACAAATTACATAAATCAAAATAAATTGTTCACAACTTATTCCCCCCTTGATATAACTTAATGTCTTATTGTTTCTCCCATTGACATCAATGACTCTCATTGGTGTTTCTCCCCCATTGTTACAATCGTTCTTCCTCTTTATAATAATTCTCCTCCATATATAGGAGATGTTTTCCATTTATACTTCTCCGCCATTGATGTTAATAACAAGGGCTTCATTATGTCAATCATTTGTTCAAATTTTTTAATTAGCTCAAGTGTCAAAGATACCATTCTATACCAACTACCAAGAGGCCTTGATGACTCTGATCGTCATAGATACTACCCCATATAGGAAGCATCATCATTATGTCTAGATAAACAGTAGTTCTCTATACCACTAGACTAATGCATTTTCAGCATTAACCACTCAAAAGTATGTAGGAGCATAACCCCAAACACACCTCGTAAGTACTCAAATGTATCTTTAGGAAAGGACTTCATAAAGACATTGACAATCTTCTCTTTTGTACTTACATAGTCTAATATGATATCTTTCTATGCAATTTTTTCTATCAAAACATGATACTTAATCAGGGTAAACTTTAAGAAAGCCACCTCCAAAAAAAGATATAAAATATTGGCGAATATTTCATTATTTTGAAAAAACAAAATTATTTATATTGGTGAAACTCTCAATTTTTTATTCTAAATATGATTAATTTTGGCGATTATTTTTGAATCATAATTTTTTTGTATAAAATATTGACGAATCTCAATAATAATAGGAAGTTCATTAACCACCATGGAATATTACAAATCAAAATTGAACATTTTTTACCTTGTGGAATGTTATGAGAATCATTACATATATTTTAAATCAATAGTGAATGATAAATATTGGTGATATATCCCTAAATTAACTAATAATTATGATAATTATTGGTCAGTTCAATTTAATTTCTCCAATAAAATATTATATTTAGGTTACTCAAATCTATTCATGTAATGAATATTGTGGCGAATATTTGAGTTTAAATTTTTCAATAAAATAAATTATTGAGCGATTTTAAATATTCTAGAATTGAATTTTATAAAACTATGGCGATTTAGGTAGTATCAAATCTTAAATTATTAGCCAAAATACTAGCCAAAAAATAATCTTGGATCTATAATTCTACTCAACTATAGGTGTCTTATAATGAATACACGATTCTTAGACATACTCACTATACTTGTGTTATTACAATGTATAATAACAGGTGTTGAAAACTCTATCCCAATTTCCTTCAACATTTTCTTCATCCACATGATCTAATTACAATTGTGTTATACTATAAAAAATACTAGTCTTATAATGCAATACAAGATTCTTAGACATACTCACTATACTTGTGTTATTACAATGTATAATAACAGGTGTTGAAAACTCTATCCCAATTTCCTTCAACATTTGCTTCATCCACATGATCTAATTACAATTGTTTTCTATTGATACATACTTTTCTTCTATTGTAATCTATGAAATACAATCCCATTTCTTTTTTAGCAAAGAAACCAATCTTCCTACAATAAAAAATGATCCACCACTAGTGCTCTTTTTTTCATTCATACTACCTACCCAATCTACATTAGTATATGCACACAAAGTAAAATCACTTGATCTATCATACCATAGTAAAAAATTAGGTGTACCCTTTAAATATTTGAATATCCTCTTTATTGTTGCATGATGTTATTCCTTAGGATTAGATTGAAATATTTCTATTATCCCAACTACATTTTCTATATCTAGTCTAGTGTGAGTCAAATATTGTAAACCCCAAATCATGGATCTATAATTCTACTCAACTATAGGTGTCTCATATTTTCTAGATAAATTATGACCATTTATCATAGGTGTAACAATAGGCTTACGAATTTCTAAGCCTAGTATTTTCAATAAGTATTTTAAATAATTTATTTGTGGTAATAAAATACCATCAGTATTTTGTACAATTTGTAGACCCAAGAAAATTTGATCTCACCAATCATACTCATCTCAAACTCATTCTTCATCTCATAAATTTTTTTTCACTTGCTTCATCATTTCCTCCAAATATTATGTCATCAACAAATATTACAATGATCAATAATCCCTTCTTAATTTCTTTCAAATACAAGTTACTATCTATTGTACCTCTAGCAAATCCCAACTTTTCTAAATATTTTTCCAATCTTGGATACTAGGTTCTAGGTGCTTACTTTAGACCATACAATATTTTCTTCAATTTGTATACCATATCATTTTCTTTTGTCAAAGGATATCCTTCAGGGTGCTCAATGTAGACTTCTTCTTTAAGTTATCCATTAAAAAATGATGATATTACATTCATTTAATACACTTTATATTTCATTAGACAAAAATATTCTTACTGCTTCAATTTTGGAAACAAGGGAAAATGTCTCTTCATAATCCATCAATTTTTTATATAAATATCCTTTGCATACCAATCTTTCTTTATTCCTTACAACTTCACCTTCTTCATTCATCTTATTTCTGAATAACCACTTAGTTCCTATAAAATTCTTGCCTTTAGGTCTAGGAATCTATTCCCATGTCTCATTCTTCATAATCTAATCTAATTCTTCCTTCATTGCTTGAATCAAATGTTCATTCTTACAAACCCCATCTGCACTCTTTGGTTCAAATTGAGAAATCAAACATAATTATTGATGTACTCTTTTTGTTTTCATCACTCATTTGTTTTTGCTTCCAATAATCTTATTCTCGAGCTAGTTCTTTGTCAACTTCCTATTCAGTGTGGGAATTTTTATTTAAACTATTACTTCTTCACAAAAGATATTAAACTATCTAGAAGTAAACTCTCCACCTCTATCTGATCTCAAACATTTTATCTTCACACTTGATTCATTCTCATCTATATTCTTAAACACTTTAAACTTTTCAAATGCTTGAAATTTTTCCATAAGAAATGCTACCCACAT
This sequence comes from Cupressus sempervirens, assembly GCA_028749045.1. Taxonomy (NCBI): domain Eukaryota; kingdom Viridiplantae; phylum Streptophyta; class Pinopsida; order Cupressales; family Cupressaceae; genus Cupressus; species Cupressus sempervirens. The sequence goes on from CM053787.1 coordinate 656,050,333, forward strand.
CATTATAGTGAAATCATCAACAAAAATCATAAAGTTCCTTTCACCATAGAATCCTCTTGTTCTAGAAGGACCACTCAAATCTATAAGAATAATCTCCAGCTTTACTATGTTATTGAATTTCTTGTAGGGAAAAGAAAATTTCTTCTATTTAGCCATAACACATTCTTTGCAAATAATATTAGTAGGCTTCACAAGTTTAGGTAGATCTTTGACAAAAAATGTACTAGTAGCCTTCATAATATTGTGAAATTTTATGTAACAAAATCTTCTATGCCACAACCAACCATTATCCACGTTTGAAACCAAACAAGTCATCTCAATAGGGTTTAGTTATAATACATTACCTTTGGACCTTGTACTAGTTCCAATAAATTTACCATCTTTATCCTTTATAATGCATGTCCTCTTTGTGAATTTCAACTAATAATCTTTATCAACCAACTATCCAACACTTAACATGCTATTCTTTAATCCATCAACAAAATAAACATCATTAGTGTCAGCCTTTCCATAAAGAGTAATAGATCCTATTCATATGATATGACAAGATGTATTGCTACCAATTCTAAGAATTCCTAATAGATCATATTCATGTGATATGACAAGATGTATTGTTACCAATTCTAAACTTAAGAAAATTATTCATATCTCCAGTCCTATGGTGTGAGCACCCATTGTCTATAATCCAATCAAATTTCTTCTCAACTTGTGAAACTAGGGATTTTTCTTCTCTAATTTATTTTTTAGGATTTTCTTCTTTTACATACACAAATCTTAATTCATTGCCACTTTCACATTGAACTCTTTCCTTAGAAACATCATCTTTATTTGCATACAAACAATCTCTAGGTCTTCTAGGCTTGAAATTCTTCTTATACTTTTTCTCTCTTTTAGAAAACTTAGAAGCATAATGAAAAAATTAATAACAAGTGCAACATTTAAAAGTTCTTTTAATATTTGGTTCTCTTCTTACAAGTAGGGAAATTCCTTCTTCAATTCTTCTATCTTCCTCATATATGGATTTTTTGCTGCTAGCATAGTGTCCATTGGTGCTTACACTTTTTGGTAAAGAAGGATGAGCACTCAATGCACTAAATATTGTTTATACTATGGAAAATTCTCTAAATTTATTTAAGCTCACTTATATTACTTCCACTATTTTGAGTAAGGTATCTCTAGTAAACTTCATAGTTCAAGTTATTACTTGATTAATCATCTACATTGTTTGTCTGAATAACAGTGTTAAAGCTTTCAAAATCTTCCATATAATCTCATCTTCATATTTATATCCCCGACAAGACTTAACTCCGACAAAAATATCTAATGTTATACCAATATAGCTTCTCATAGATTCATCTTCTATCATTTTAGCATCTTTAAACAAACATATCAAATTATGTAGTTTGACTCCAGGTTATGTGCAAGATCATGGTGTGCCAAAAAGTGGCGATCTGAAAAATATGTAGTTCTGAAATGCCTCAAAGAATTTCAAAATCTATTCCCACCTTTTTCCCACCCATCCTGTTACTAAACGAAAACAATTAATACCTTTATAATTCCTACTATATTTTTCAATACCAACCTTATATGGTCATCTTTAAAACATCCCGAAAATGTGTTTTTGGCATGTTCTTATGTGTTTTTTACTCCAAGCATGTAGTTGACGACTTTTTTTTAACCAAAATTTGATGTAATGAAAAGGGTTTCTTAAGAATGTTCTTAGATTTTCATAAATGTAAGTTTTTTCAAATTACGAGTTCAGTAAGTAATTATTACTTATTTTCTAATGGAGTTAGCTACAAAGTGTTGATTGACATACTGGTTGAAAAATAGCTATAACTTTCAAACCGTATAAGATTTGTGAAATCCAAAAGATGCGTCACATTCTATGCTTTGACTAGTATAAGAAAAAAAAAAGAAAACTTAATTTTGATTTTTTTTGAACTAGTTAAGGTGGTCAGACACAAGAGTTTTTTAATTATAAAAATAGTATAGTAGAAAATTCATAATTAATTATTTATTTGGAATAAAAATTGACAAAAATATGCGTCACATCCAGGCATGAGTCTAATTTTTATATCTAAAATTATATTTAAAAATATTATCATTTGATTATGATTAAGGTGGTCAGACATACACCTACTTTTTATTTTTGTCCTAAAATTTTTGTAGTACTGCATTAAAATCCAAACTTTTGACCAATCAAATATTTTTTTCTCTAGATAAGGCCTTGTAGTTTAGAAACTAAATTCAATTTCCTACAGATTATTTTCTTACAACTTTTTGATATAAAGTCCAGAACTACTTTAAAATTATGTGTCAAGTTGACATAACCTTGATTTGCTGGTTTTTCACTGCCACTTAAGGCCATAGTTTGGTACACCATGATCCTACAAATACCCTCCATTACTGTGCTTGTCACCCTCAAAAGTAAATTCTAAGGTTTTTCAAATTTCATGTGATGTTTCTAAAAAATTTACTTGACTCTATTCATTCTCAAGAAGATTTGTCAATAATGCTTCTCTAGATAGCATATTACACATAAACATATTTTTTTAGCCTCAATACATTCCTCAAGTTTTCTTTCTTCCATAATCTTCTTTTTATTCTTTGTCATCAGTCAATACCTTGGACCCATACATAGAAAATGAATCTTCATATTCTCCTTCTAGCTATCATAGTTTACTCCATCAAATTTATGACTTTCTTCTCTAAAATGACCCACCATTGATCTCCCAAATCTATTAAGCTTTTTCTTCAAGGGATTGATGCTCTTATACCAATTGTTTGTAATGTCCCCTTTTCTGATTTGATATGGTATTTCACACCTCTAATTAGATTTTCAAAATCAAACAACTGCTATCACAAAGATCCACCAAATTTCTCAAGAAACCCCAAATCGGGTATGCCGAAAATAGTGCCAAAAAGCTTCATAGCTTCACCTATTATTAATAAATCTGAAAGTGGAAATTTTTACAAAAATTTCAGCAGCATAACAGCCTACAAAATGACATTTCCAGATCTATATAGCCTTTACACAACAGCTCACAAATGTAGGACAAAAACTATGCTCATCGGGCTCCCGAAATTAACACAAAATGCCCGGAAACACCACAAAAACACTAATAAACTATCTCAGAAGTTTAATCACATCCCAATACATATATTCAGCTCTATTTTAACAGCTTAAAGTCTGAAATACAGCAGCAACCAAAAATGATATGAAATGCTCAACTAAAAACACCAAACTCATGCAAAAAACACACCCAAAAACCCACAAATCTACACTGTTCAGCACAAAGGCAAACTCTGTATGAGCATGCACATGGAATGGCTTCAAAATCCCATCCTTAGCCTTCTTGGAAACCTGAAAACTCCCGTTCTTGGGTCTCCCTGGAAATCTGCAAACTCCCGTTCTTGGGTCTCCTTCTCCACAGGTTTGGCAGCCTCTGAAGAATAACAAAGAATGAGCGAAAATCAAGTCTAGAATCCCCCCCAAAATGCCTCCAAACCTCTTTAAAAAGGGCATAACTGTAACTCACGTCCAAGAGAGGTTAATGAAACATATTTTAATAATAATTATCATTTATTAGTCCAACAGTTTCCAAAGATTAACTCCCTTTTTCCGAAACTTCACTTTCTTGGGCCTGCCTGTCTTAGCAAAGATTATTATTTTTTAATTATTTGAAAAGGGGACATGACAAGTCCTCCCCTCCCAAACATTGCTTGTCCTCAAGCAATGGCTGAACAATAAACCAATCAATCCTCCTGGATCCCAAATGTAGTCATGAACTATACTACTACCAATTAACACAGACTCCTGCAAGATTCTCTGCAATATGACCAAGAGGAATCCATAATCAAACTGGAAATTATAGCTCAACCAAACTCCAAAATCACCATTACCACAGTCAAAAACCCATGAGACACAAACTCTTAGAATATCAAAACCCAAGTAAAGTGGACTACCAACATAGTAAATACCATCAATGCATTCCATTGGCCTATATGGAATGTACAATCCAACTCTGCAACAATGGTGAATGCTCTCAAATTAAACTATACCAAGTATGGAGAATCCACACACTGTACAACTCCTGCAGTCAACACAACTCTATAGATCATTGGCCACTGTCTCATAACCATAACTCCCATGCACCCCTGATGGTGAAAAGCCATCACAAGATAAACAACAAGAAATGGAACCCAAACCAAATTTTCCTGCCATCAACTCCTCAGCATAAGGATCAATTGTTAACTGATGTACATACCCTACAATATAATGTTGATTAAAAAAACCAACCTCAGTCAATAGCTCACCATGAACAAGTGATACAACCCACTGTGACTGATCACTAGCTAAGTCAGGAGATGTCATAGCCAAAGGAGTAGAATCAATAACAACACTTGCTGAAGCATCACTCCAAAACTCCTGCTCTAAGTCATGTATTATCAAGCTATCAACTACAGAACTTGTCGCCATGTCATGCCCATCACAACTCTCATCTCGAGGCATCAAACTATTCCATAACTGATGATAAGCACTAGGAACCAAAGTACATCTCTGTATCATAATCTCATCAACATGGTCATCAAAGGTAAATTGATGAGCATACCTCACAGTGTAATGCCGATAGAATGTGCCAATCTCCGTCAGTGGCTCAGACTGTAATCCAGATGAAACTAACTGCAATTGATCATCAACCATGTTGGAACTGACTACTACCTCCAAAGATATCACCAAGGGAGTAGTATTACTAGTAGGAACCATGCCAACTTTCGACTCACCAACATCACACATGACCTTTGATACATCTCTAGTCTCTGTGCCTTCAGTACTAGAGGCCACCACCTTGTCAGGCATACAATAATCTGCTACAATACCCAACTCAACTAAACTTGACTCTAGTGGGAATGAACCTGATATGCCAATGTTAGTATCAAGGATGGATGCATCCCCATCTCCACTGTCTATGACAATCATAGCCATGGACATCCTCGAATCACCAAACACCATAGCTTGTGACTGTATAGAATCAGATAAAGATTGTAGTCGCTCTAACTCCATGGTCACCTTAGCCAAATGAAACTGTGACTCCTTGAAAGCCAACTGTGTACTCTCAAGAATCTTAGAAGTCACCTCAAGCTGCTCAGTAAGCTCACTCACCTCATCTTCCTTGGCCAAAAATGCATCATATGCTGTCTACCCCACTCCATAAGATAATCTCTGTCAGCTACCAACTGCATATAATTCTGTCTCAAAATCCGAATAGCCTCCCATAAAGAGTGGATCTCTCTCAAGGAAAGATAACTTCCTTCCTGCTCATCACTAGTAGGAGAACCCCATCCATAAACTACTAATAACTGACGAGTAGCATCAAAATGTTGGCAAGTGATAGCAACGTCTCGGTCACTAACTCTCAACTGATTAGACACATGATGGCATTGGCTTGACTGTCTCCTACAAACCTCCTTTGATGCACTGTCTAAAGGAGTATCCTCAAAGTTACTAGTCTCTAGAGTATTACCATCCATGTCCCGCGAATCAACTCTAAAGCTCATATCAACATACAGAGTATCAAAAATTGTAGCACTGCTGTCCAACTCCTCTGTACCCAAAGAAACTAAGTCTTCAAAATTGCCAACTACATCCTCCTGGATGTCATCAATGCCAATATGATCCTGGGACTCATCTGTACACACTGCCAAATATGAAAGATCATCAACACATTCTAGCAAGTATGGTCGACTGGATATATGAACAAAGCCCAACACCGGTGTATAAAAACTAATACCAACATCAAACAAGATACTGGCACAAGAAAAGACAACACCGTGTAATCTGCTAATCAAATCCATGATAGCACCCAAAGAAACACTGCTACCAAAAAGTGTTAAAGATCTCCAGTCAACTGAATCCCAAACACCAATATAACAATCTCGAGTCCATATCCGTAAACTAGAATCAACTGGTAACTCAAGCAAACTCCTCACCTGAGTAATATGACCAATACCAACTAACTCCACATACCTGTCATGATGAGGTAATGAAGTCACAATACTATCTTCACTCACCTTCAGCTGGCGGGATAAATCATGTGAAGTACTACCTGCCTCAACCTCATGTGATGAAGCATCTAACTGCGCCTGGTACTCTTTCTTAGCAAAGTCATGAATGCTCAATGTCTGCTCATCTCTACCAGGTATCTCACCATCCTGCACAACAACATCCTCATAATCATCATCTGAACCCACTACACTGTAGTCACTGCCTGTTGTAACTATACCATCCTGAATACCTGTGGCATCACTCTTTGAAAACCTGTAAACAATTGTCTCAATTTGAGTATCAAGTTGACTGTTACTATCAATCTGTGTAATATCCTTTCCCACCACCTCCTGTGGCAAAGTAGAATCTAAGACCTCTACCTGGCTATCAGCTAGTTTCTCAAACTCCTCATGCAAGTTCTTGGGAATTGTATCATCTGTCCTGTGAGAAAATCTGCCAAATAGAAATCTAGTCAACTTATCCACCTTAGTTGGGTCAGATAACATGTCATTCATTATACGATGGTGCTCAACCAACTGTTTAGACATGTCATGGCTTATTTTCATAAGTTTATCTCGAATGTCTAAATAACCATCCTTTCTACTATTTTGACTCTGGCTATCAATTGTCCAAGATCGTTCCCTCTGAGACTCTGTACTATACCTGTCCATTCTAGATAAAGTAGAGTGTAACCCCAATAGGATATAACTTCTTCAAACACCAAGAACTAACATGCAAATGATTAGAAGTATCATGCAACCATAGATTTGGACATGCAATTGATTAGAAGCAACATGAAACCACCAAATTATGACATGCAAGATCTGGGTAGTTGTCAAAACTGACATGCAAACTTTTACAACCACCAAATTCACCAAGAACTAACATGAAAATGATTAGAAGTAGCATGAAACCATAGATTTGGACATGCAACTGATTAGAAGCAACATGCAACCACCAAATTATGACATGCAAGATCTGGGTAGTTGTCAAAACTGACATGCAAGATCTGGGTACTTGTCAAAACTAAAATGCAAACTTCTACAACCACCAAATTCACCAAGAACTAACATGAAAATTATTAGAAGTAGCATGAAACCATAAATTTTGATATGCAGGTGATTAGAAGCAACATGCAATCATAAATTATGACATGCAAGATTTGGGTAGTTCTCAAACTGAAATGCAAGATCTGGGTAGTTGTCAAAACTGACCTGCAAACTTTTACAAACCCTCGGGCTGGCAAGATCATGGCTCTGATACCACTATAATGTCCCCTTTTCTGATTTGATATGGTATTTCACACCTCTTATTAGATTTTTCAAAATCAAACAACTGCTATCACAAAGATCCACCAAATTTCTCAAGAAACCCCAAATCGGGTATGCCGAAAATAGTGCCAAAAAGCTTCATAGCTTCACCTGTTATTAATAAATCTGAAAGTGGAAATTTTTACAAAAAGTTCAGCAGCATAACAGCCTACAAAATGACATTTCCAGATCTATATAGCCTTTACACAATAGCTCACAAATGTAGGACAAAAACTATGCTCATCGGGCTCCCGAAATTAACACAAAATGCCCGGAAACACCACAAAAACACTAATAAACTATCTCAAAAGTTTAATCACATCCCAATACATATATTCAGCTCTATTTTAACAGCTTAAAGTCTGAAATATAGTAGCAACCAAAACTGATATGAAATGCTCAACTAAAAACACCAAACTCATGCAAAAAACACACCCAAAAACCCACAAATCTACACTGTTCAGCACAAAGGAAAACTCTGTATGAGCATGCACATGGAATGGCTTCAAACTCCCATCCTTAGCCTTCTTGGAAACCTGCAAACTCCCATTCTTGGGTCTCCCTGGAAACCTGCAAACTCCCGTTCTTGGGTCTCCTTCTCCACAGGTTTGGCAGCCTCTGAAGAATAACAAAGAATGAGCGAAAATCAAGTCTGGAATCCCCCCCAAAATGCCTCCAAACCTCTTTAAAAAGGGCATAACTGTAACTCACATCCAAGAGAGGTTAATGAAACATATTTTAATAATAATTATCATTTATTAGTCCAACGGTTTCCAAAGATTAACTCCCTTTTTCCGAAACTTCACTTTCTTGGGCCTGCCTGTCTTAGCAAAGATTATTATTTTTTAATTATTTGAAAAGGGGACATGACATTGTTAGAATGTAAAGTCTAATAAGATAATTGAGACAGGTGGGGGTAAATCATTTATCCAAATATTAAAAAATTTATCAACCTTATTCATCATTAACCATGTAAATAATATAATCAATACCATAAGAAGATATACATACACAATAACACCAGATATGTTGACTAGGGAAACCCTTGATCAAAGTGAAAACCCTAGTGGGGATGATACCAACAAAATGATCTACTAATATAAAAGTTCCTTGTTAGAGGATGGACTCTATTAAGAGCCAATGAAATACATTTAGTACATATCAATCCCTATTAGGAGACTTTGAATCCATGTTAGAAGATTTAAACCCTATTAGGATTTGTGTTAACCCTATTAGTATTAATAGAAAGTAGATGGACCCACTTTCCAAATAGCTTCACAGGAAAGACCACTAATCTCACTATCCAAGTGGTCTCTATATTATTCCTTATAGAATATTAGAAATGAAATAACTTCATCTCCTTTTTCCTCTTGACCAGATTTATCCTCTTTTGATCCCAATACTTGATCAACAACTTTGCATCCAAATAATCCATTGGATTGCTTATACACATTTATCAACTTTGCATATCACTCGTACAAATTATACTTTCTTACATGTCCTTCATCTCACCATAAGGAAAATTACTTTCCTTTATGCCATATCCTCAAAATAATTCCATGAGTTGGCCTGGAGGCTTTCCTAATTAATTATAATATGACCTCATTGAGATATTAAAAACTTTAAATCTTTTCACAATTACAAATCATTGTCAGTTGATACTCTTTATAACTCTCCACATGTGCGACCTAAGACCTTGTGCACTTTTTAATTTCACCATCAATCTTTATACTATCACATTATAACTACACTCATCATGATTCTATATTAGTTAAGAGATACAATTCAATCATCAAAAACCACTTATTAGATACTTTGTCTACTTAGTGTCTTTTGTAAATCTTAAATAAATTTTGCATGATTTTGACTCTCTGCATGCACATTTAACCACATCATTAAGATAAAATGTAGAACACATCCGTAACTTCACTTGACTTAATCATCAATACAACATTCCATGACCTCATTCTCTATTTTCTAGTCTACTAGTCTTCTAAAAAATAATACTATGTCAAAATGAATGAAAAACATAGTCATGAATGCAACATGTCAATCATGAACAATCTCTCCAATTCTTAGGATACTCCTCCAAAGGAATACCATCAACATTCATGCTAATACTATAAGCTAGAGATGTCCTCGACAATCTACAAGCATTTCTTAAATAGGCAATTTTATGCCACCCTAGAAGGTTCTAGACACTAAAACTTAATACCTAGGGCCAAAAAACCATAAAAGTACATATATATTTGGGAAAATATACATTTGGAATTTATTTTGGAATTTTTTGATGATCTAACTTCTAGAAGGCCATAACTTTTAAACCATTGCTTCGATTTTCTATTATAACCCCTATTCTGAATTCTCAGCTTTTGATCTATAGGCTTGGATCCATGTAAGCACCCATCCATCAAGTTTCTAGTCCTTACCTAAGTATTTTTAGGCCTTCAAAACTGATCTCAAAGTTTTGTACTTAAAATTTATGCCAAAAATACACAATAACTTTACAGAGACTTATGATATGACATTGAGCCTCAACTGGCAAACTGATATGACTGAGATAAACCTCCACCTCTAAAATTAGGAAATTCTAAGCTTGTATGATAGGCTTATTGAGTAGTAATCCTCCATATACAAAAACTCTTCATTAAGAAAAACCTTATTCAAAAAAATAAAATGAAATATTTTTGGTTGATGCAAGATTTCTCTTACACCCAGGATACTCCTATATCAATGACTTAACTAACTCCTATGGTTCTATAAGACTATTGGTTGTATTGGGCATTAATAGGTTGATCTTTTGATGTAATCAAAGCCTTGACCTTTCTAACATGTTGATCCTAGGTTTAGGTCAGATTCATCAAATACTTTCATCTTTTCATTTACTCCTCCTAGAAATTTCTTAAAACTTCTCTCTAAATCCACACCTAGAAATGTTCAAACAAAGTTTCTTTTGGATTAAATAATCTAGCTCATCAATCCTTTTTTTGAGCACTCTTTACATATTCCAAGAATTCAACTATGTCAGTCAAGAATCTCAATTCCTTCACAAATTGTAAAATATTATCACTCAACCAACACTATCTTCCTTAGCTTTGATCATCACTAGATACCTCAACCATCACTAACTATCCTTTTACAAGTGCTTAGTCTAAATTTCATGACAAGTTGTGTTTACTAGTGCTTGATTGACAATATATTTGTTCATCTTCTACTCTTCACTTAGTTGACACTAGTATATATTAGCTTCAACTATAAGTTTCTTAATCATTTTATTTAAATCTTGGTTAAGCTTGTGTGGTTGTTCTTCATTGATAATATCTTTTAGGCTTCAATTGAATTACCTTCTACCCTTATTTTTATGATTAATAAATACATTATCTTGTCAAATTCAAACTAATCCATTGCCCATTATAATTCCACATAACTCAACCTTTCCTCTAGGTCTTCTTCTTATCTCTTCTTTTGACATCATTTTTATCAATTGTCTTCATACAAGACTCTACCTAGGTAGAAACTATCTCACCAATAAGATTTGACATCAATGAAAAAATAATAATTGGTTCAATTATAGTCTCCAACAATCGCCCTCTTTTATATTGATGAAAACACCTTTAGTTACCAATCAATCCAAAAATACTTGATTTTATTCTATCAAATCCTTCTATGTTTAGTAATAGGTCTTCATTAATATCCTTAATTTTATTTTACTTCTCATCTTAGTATCCAATAATCTCTCTGATCTCATGTTTTAGTTTTATTCAAACTCTCATTTATGCAGCTCTGATATGTAACACCCCTAATAATAGCTCCAAGAACTCCCTCTATCATATCAAAACATTAAATCTTTCTTTGATATACATCTTCTAAACTTCTTCATAGTCTCTTGATGGAAGAACATCACTCTTATTGATAATAAATGCTTCAATTTCTCCCTCTTGACTATTTTCAAAATGGTAACTATATAAAATCACCTTGTTTGATAATAATACAAAATACACTTCCAAAGATATTTCAACATCTGCACTTAACTTTGTCTCGTACATCTTCAAGATGTAAATATATCTTTGCCAGTTCTCTAAACTAGTATCTTCTTTTGTCATTAATATTACTTATTATTTATTCAATGTCTTATGTTTCTCTCTTCACAATTTTAGACAGTTCCTAAAGTGTGACATTCTACGTCAATTTGTAAGACATTTTGATTAGAGCATTTTATGTAGAGATCCATCTCAACTTAGGTTACCTCTTATATATTCATGTATATCCTTAGGTAAAACCTTTGTGAATATATTAACTATCCATTCCTTTGTATTCACATACTTCAATCCAACTTCTTTGTCTTGTACAATATCTCTCAAGTAATGATAATTGATAGTAATATGCTTGGTCTTAGTGTGCATCACTTGATTTTTAGATATGTTTATAGAACTTGTGTTGTCATAGAATATAACAATAGGTACTATAATCTCTTCCTTCATTCCTCTTAACAATTGTGATATAGAAGAATCTTGGGTTGCATTGTTATCTTATGTGTTCCTTTTCTTAGTTATTTCTGAGCTCCTTGTTGTTGTTGAGCTCTTAGTATTTTCCAAGTTCTTTGTTGCTATTGAGTTCTTGGTATCTATCAAGTTCTTAGTTTCTACTGAGTTCATAGTTAATGCCATGTTCTTTTTTGATGTCAAGTTCTTTGTGGTTTCTAAGTTCATGTTGGTGGCAAGTTCTTGTTGGTGTCAAGCTCTTATATGTGTTGAGTGTTACCAAGTGAAAACATTGTTCTAGTCCTTCTTTGATTGAGATGTCTGTATTTGGTTCTAGTTTGGGCTATTCTTGCATGTTAATTGTTAGATTTGTATTTATTATTTTTTGATAGCTGATTTGTGGCTTGGTTTTCATTCAATCTAAGGGTTTATTTAGTTGGTAATTTGTAATAGGTTGACTTGTGGCCATGAAATTATTTAAAGGGGTATTGGGTAGAGTTTAAGGTAGGATTTGTAGGATAAGGAAGAGTAGAAGTAGAGTGAGAATGCAAAGATTATCATTGAGGATCAAAGTTTGAATTGTAATATTGGTCGTAATCTAGAAGGCCTCACATCTAGGCATGTATGTGATGATATTATGAATCAATAAAGTGTTTTTCTCTTCTATCTCCTTTGGTTGTTTTTTTCCATGTTGTATTTTTGCTATTTTTACTCTTGCAAGTGACTTTGGTAGCTAGATGTGCCTTTGGCATTAGTTATCCATAGTTATCCCTATGTCAGCTAGTATTAGAGCCAGGTCCATCCTTGTAAAGATTGGATCATGTAGAACCTTGAGTTTATTTAGTTGCCTGGTAGCAAATTTGAGGATTTGACATACAACTTGTAGAGAGTTATGATCTTGTAGGAATCTAAATAAAAATATGGTTCAAGGTAGAGGAAATTTTGAAAATTTTGTATTGGATACATTGAGACAAATTGCAGCCATATTAGATGCTATAGAGACAATCCAGAGGAGAGAAGCACATATTGATGATGTGAGTGATGATGAAGTAGCAACAAAACCCTAATAAAAAACCTAAAGAAGATCAAGATGAGTCAAGATTGTTGAGAGTATTGTCTATGGAAAATTGGACACCATTGCAATGTTGGATTGGATATTTGATATGGAGAAATTCTTTGAGTATGAAAACACACCTAATAGTAAGAAGGTGAAAATTGCAATTACTAGGTTGAAGGGTCATGCCTCATCATGGTGGGAGCATTTTTAAATTGATAGAAAAAGGAGAGGAAAGAAGAAGATTAGGACTTGGGTGAAAATGTTGAACAATGTGAAGAACAAGTTCCTTCTTGTTGATTGCCAAGTTAGAATATTGAGAAATATGCAAAATTTTAGACAAAGGGACATGATAATGAAGGAGTATACTGAGGAATTCTATAGATTGGATATTACACCTAGACATGTGGATGATGATGTTGAGAAAATTGAAAGGTAAATAAATGGATTGAGATCTAGGATTCAAGATGAGATAATTTTTTGTGAAGTTGGAAAGTGTGGAGGAATCATATCAATATGCCTTAAAAGCTGAGGATATCTTGACAAAGAAAAATGAACAAATTCAAAGAGCTAGAGGTGGTAGATTCTAGAGAGGTAGAGGTGGATCTTATGGAGAAGGTGGTAGATTTGAAAATTCTATGCAAGATAAGGGAAAAGCTAAATGGAAGAATGATGACAAAGGCTAGACGGAGTGGAAAGGTGATGATTCTTACTAAGGAGGTATTAGTTCTTTCCAAGGAAGAGGTAATTATTATTCTAGAGGTGGATTTGATAGTAATTTTTTTAGATGTGGTAATGAAGGGCATAGATCCTTCAAAAATGGGAAAGGTAACAACAATGTTGTCGTTCAAGGAGACACTGAGGGTTCACCTAGTAGACCTAAGGTTGGAGAAAAATATGATGGTGAGAAGAACCTTATCTAATAAGGAAAGTGATGAGGAACCTATCCTTCGAAGGAGTATTTTCAACACTAGATGTAAGATGGCTAGAAAATATTTCAAGGTGGTCATTGATAGTTGTAGTTTTACAAATTTGGCATTAGAAGAATTGGTTACAAAGTTGTAGCTATAGAGGCTGATGCATCCTAAACCCTATCATGTTTCATGGATCAAAGATGAGCATAAGCTATTGGTAAGAACAATGTATTGTGAAGTTCAAGATTTGACATTATTTCTATGAAGTTATATTTGATATTATCCCTATGCTTTGATGTCATATTATGTTGAGTAGACCTTGGCAATATGATAGATATGTTATACATGATGGAAGATTGAATCAATATACCTCTTGGGTGAATGGGAGAAAGAAATCATTGTTGTCTTTGGTTGAAAGTCTAGATGAGGTTAATTGTACTACTATGAAAATTTTCATGGTTAATGGAAGAAATTTGAAAAGGAAATATAGAAGAACCAAGTTTATTTTTCTGTAATTCCTAGGAAGCTAAGTTGTACTAGTAAAAGCTACGTGATAGAAAACTATGTTGGCCAAGTAATAGCTAGTGATGGTTGAGCATCAGAAACTAGTAGAAGCTAAGTACCAATATAAATTCAAACTTTTTTGAATGAATATAAGAAATTTTTTGGAGAAGATATAGCTAATGGTTTAGCACCAGTAATAAGTATAAGTCATTGTATGGATCTGATTCTTGGAGCTAGTTTTCTAAATAAAGCACCATATAGATTGATACCAACAGAGAGTGAAGAACTTAATATACAAATGCATGAGTTGTTGTAGAAAGTTTTGATTAGAGAAATTTTGAGTCCATGTGTTGTACCTACTATATTAACACCTAAGAAGAATGGATAATGGAGAATGTGTGCAAATTCTACAGCTATTAACAAGATCATAGTAAAATATAGGTTTTCTATGCCAAGGATTGATAACATAATGGATTGTTTGAGTGGAGAAAAGTATTTTACCAAGATTTATTTGAAGAGTGGTTATCATCATATTAGAATTAGAGGAGGTGATGAATGTTAGACTACTTTCAAGACAAAAGATAGTTTGTATGAATGGCTAGTAATGCCTTTTGGTTTGACTAATGCCCCTAGTACTTTCATGAGGTTGACGAATGCACTTCTCAAAAGATTTTTAGTAAGTCTATGATTGTTTACTTGGATGATATTTTGATATTTAGTAATACTAGGAAAGAACATCATGAGCATGTTAGACAAGTATTAAAAAGATTGAAAGAGGAAAATTTGATGATTAACTTGAAAAAATATTTTTTTTATGCAAGAGGAGATTGTGTATTTGGAATTTGTTACTTTAGTTGATGATTTGAGAATGGATCCTGAGAAAGTTAAAGCAATTTTGGATTATCCTGCACCTGAGAATGTGGGTGAGGAAAGATCATTTAATGGTTTGGCTAGTTTCTATAGAAATTTTATAAAGAATTATAATTATATTTGTAATGCTATGAATGAGACAATGAGAGGAAATAAAAAGGATTTCAAGTGGACACATGAAGCTGATAATAGTTTTGAGACTTTGAAACAAAAGGTTATCGAGTTACCTATATTGGATTTGCCTAATCTTAATAAAGTATTTTAAGTTGAATGTGATGCAAGTGGTAGGGAAATAGGAGTTGTATTGAGACAAGAAGGTAAACCTATTGCTTTCTTTAGTGAGATATTGAATGATGATAGAAGGAAGTATTATATGTATGATCAATATTTTTATACAACTATTCAAGTCTTGAAGAAGTGGAGACATTATTTTATTCCTAAGGAGTTTGTGTTGTATACTTATCATAAATATTTACAGTACTTGAGAAGTCAACATAAATTGAATCAAAAACATATGAAGTGGGTTGAGTACTTGCAACGTTTCACATTTGTGATTAAGCATTAGAGTGGAGTCACTAACCAAGTTGTTGATACATTGAGCAGAAGACATTCTTTGTTGACTAAGATGAAGATTGAAGTTCTTAGTTTTCATGAGATGAAGGAGTTGTATGATACTAACTCTAATTTTTTCTTAGGCACAGAGAGAGTGCAAAGCACCAAATTTATTAGATCACATGAGTAAATATTATGAGTATTTTATTTAAGAAGGTATGTTGTTCAAAGGAATTTAGTTGTTTATACCTAGAAGTGATATGAGAGTTAATCTAATTAAGAAAAAGCAGAGTGGTGGATAGGTTGGACATTTTGGAATTGATAAGACATTGAGTTTGTTGAAGGATTAGTATTATTGGCTACATATGTATAAGGATGTTTAGAAATTTTTAAAGAGTTGTGAACTTTATCAAGTTGCAAAAGTAGTAAGTTAGAATACTAGTTTGTATACACCTATTTTTGTTCCTAAGAAACCTCTGGGTGACATTAGTATTGATTTTTTTCTTGGATTACCTAAGACAACAAAGGGGTATGATTCCAATTTTATTTTTGTTGATAGATTTTCTAAGATGGCCCATTTTATACCATGTAAGAAGACACTAGATGTTGAGCATGTTGATGCAATTTTCTTCAAAGAGATTGTTAGATTGCATGGTTTACCAAGAAGTATTATTTATGATAGAGACATTAAGGTTTTTGGTTACTTTTGGAAGATGTTGTGGAAGAAGATGGGTACTAATTTGAAGTTTAGTTCTACATTCCATCCATATATAGATTGACAAAAATAGGTTGTAAATAGAAGCTTGGGTTATTTGCTAAGATGTTTAGTTGGGGATAAACCATAGAATTGGGAGTTCTTTTTCACACAAGCTAAGTTGCCTATAATAATTCTTTGAATAGGAGTACATGGAAAATTCCTTTTGAGATTGTTACTGGACTGCAACCTAGAGGAATATCTAAATTTAGGAACATTGCTAGTGAAGAAAAGAGAAGTGTTTTAGGGGTATAATTTTCTGATTTTATGGATCCTTTCCATAAGAAAGTGAAGTTGAGGTTGGAATAAAGTAATCAAAAGTATAAGGAGAATGCTGATAAGTTTAGAAGATATCATGTTTTTGAAGTTGATGATGAAGTGGCAATTTATTTGAAGAGAGGCAAATTTCTTAGTGGAACATGTATCTCCTATATTCAATGTTTCTTATTTATATAAGTACCATGAGTCAAATGATAAAGTTGTTGTACTAGATGATTATCCTAAGAAGTACATTGAAGAGGTTGAATAGGCACTCAATCAGAGAGTTGATAAAAGTACAAGAGGAAAATATTACCATGAGTATTTGGTGAAGTAGAAGAAAAAACCATTTAAAGATGCTACATGGATTTCTCAATCTAAGTTGGATTTAGCCTAGGTCTTGACACTTGCATGATTTAGGAGAATCATTCTTTTCAATCTTGATTGTCTAATGTAGGAGTATCTAGGTTACATTGCTATCCTACATGTTTCTTTTCTTAGTTGTTATCGAGCTCATTGTTTCTACTAAGCTCTTAGTCTTTGTTAAGTTCTATATTTCTATCGAGTTCTCTTTATGTGTCAAGTTCATAGTTGCTATTGAGTTCATAGTTGATGCCTAGTTCATGGTTGATGCAAAGTTCTTTGTGGTTTCTAAGTTTTTGTTGGTGCAAAGTGCTTGTTGGTGCTAAGCTCATATACGTGTCAAGATTTGCCAAGTGCTAGTATTTTTTCTAGTCCTTCTTTGACCAAGCTATCTATCTTTGGTTCTAGTTTGGGCCAACCTTGTGTGTTAATTTCATGATTTATATTTAATATTTGTTAAGAGAAAACTTGTTTCTTGGTTTGCATTTAATGTAAGGGTTTATTTAGTTATAATTTGTAACAAGATGAGTTGTGGCCATGCAAGAATTTAAAAGAGTCTAAGGTAGAGTCTCAAGAAGGATTTGTAGGATAAGGAAGAGTAGAAGTAGAGTGAGAATGCAAATATTATCATTGAAGATCAAAGTTTTAATTGTAATGTTAGTCGTAACCTAGAAGGCCTTACATATAGGCATGTATGTGAAGATTTGATGAATCAATAAAGTATTTTATTCTTCTGTCTCCTTTGGTCGTTGTTCTCTATGTTGTGTTTCTATTGTGTTTACTCTTGTAGGTGATTTTGGTAGTTGGATGTGCCTTTGGCCCTAGTTATCCATAGTTCTCCCTACATCAAATTGCTTGATCCAAACTATGTTAGAACAATTCACTAATGCTACTACATATTCAACTTATGCTATATATTGGGAGATGCTATTTTATTTCTTTCTTATGCATGAAACTAGTCTCTTTCCAAGAAATAAATCTTCACCACTTGTACTCTTCTTGTTATCAATGTTTCTGTCCTAATATACATTAGGGCACACTTTAGTTCAAACTTTTAATTCTTCTTTTAATACAATCTATAATCATTTGTTCCTTTTAGATATCTTAATATCTTTTCACAACCATCATGTAATTCTCTTTAGGATCTATAGAAAATATATTAAAAATCCTAACTACTAGCGCAATATATGGTCTCCTATGAACAACATATTGTATCTTTCCAATTATTGATCTATATAATGGTTTCTTCACATAAATAGAATCATCATTCTTTAAGAGTTTATGTCTAGTATTCAATTGAGTTCCAAGTGGTCTTCAGTCTTCCATATTAATTTTCTTTAGGGTATCCTTGATATACATTGATTGTGTAATATAGATACATTTCTTCATTTGACACACTTGGAAGCCAAAAAAGTATTGGATCTCTCCAAACATAGAGATCTTAAGATCTTATATCATTTGATATACAAATGACTTACACAATGTATCATTTCCTCCAAATATGATATCATCAATAAATATCTCTACTAATAGAATCCCCTTTTTAGATTTAGTCTTTAAGTATAGATTTCCATTATCATTAGTCCTTACAAAACTAATCTTCACCAACTAAGTGTGCAACTTTTGATACCATGCTCTAGGAGATTTTTTTAATCCATACAAATTATTGTAAAACTTACATACCATATCATTTTTTTTTGGGAAACAAATCCATTAGGTTGTTCAATATAGACTTCATCTTCTAGAATTCCATTCAGAAATGTAGACTTGGCATCCATTTGGTATACTTTGAATTATTCATAAGTAGAATATGCAAGTAGAGTTCTCACTCCTTCCAATATTGCAACAAGAAAAAATTTCACCCATAGTCAATACCTTCCTCTTGTGAATATCCCTTACAAACTAGTCTTTCTTTGTTTCTTGTAACTTCACCTTTCTCATTCAACTTGTTTCTAAGTATCCACTTTGTTCTAATAACATTCTTATCTTTTGGTCTACATATTAGTGACTAGGTTTTATTCTCTTCTATCTTCTCAGTTTCTTCATTAATTTCTTGAATCAAGTGTCCATTATCCAAAGCATCATTATTGATTTAAACTCAAATTTACATAGTAAGCATGTATCACTTCTTAGTATTTTCCTTGTCATGACTATTGAATCTTTATCTCAAATGATTCAATTAGGTGCATGATTTCCTCTCACATACTTTTCTAATTTTGTGTATTTTGTTCTTTCATATTCTTTAGGTTCATCTTGTCGATTAACTTCAACTAGCACTTCTTGTATCTCAACTTGTTCTTCTAGTTGTTTTGTAATCACTTGTTGATGCTCAACAAGTTTTTCCTAACACTCGAAACCAATTACCTCATTCTTGGTATATTGTTGTTATAACTTGGAATATATTGGTTGCTACTTCTTGGAAGCTTTCTTCTCAAGTTTAGGTAAGGTTCTTGGATTACCTTCATCAATGTGTGTAAAAATTATGTATCCCTTGTTAGCATTGATGGAAACACCTCAAGCTATCATACAATCCAAAAATATTCATTATGTCTTCTCTAAACTTGTACTATCAGTTCCCTCTGTGTTTGTGTTCTCTTTTTCTTAGTTTCATTCTTATTATCATCTATGCCATCACCACTTTGATACTAATTGTAATAACAACTATAATAGCTCCTTCTATCACATACATATCCATCATTCTTATCACTTCCTATTTGACAACAATGTTCTTCATAAAAATTCTCCCTCTCTCATCTTAGCACATACTCTTTCTCACCTTTTATGATATAGGATGATAATTGTAATGCTCTCCCTATTTGCCAAAAATTCCAAAGACATAATCCCATATTCCTTGTGGTTCCATACCATCATCTTCATAATTCCTTGTAGATTCATATTCTCATATGTTTGTTTCCTCTTTTTACAACTTTAGGTAGCTCCTAAAGTGTAACCTACTTCATCAATGTATAAGATATTTGAATGACAACATTTGATGCAATCTTGCATTTCAACTAAGATTTATTTAGATAGGGAAATGACCCTATATTACCTCTTAGATATTTATAAGAATCTTTAGGTAATTCCATTTTAAATATGCCATCTACCTTCTCCTTTGTGTTCACATATTCTATTCTTACTTCTTTGTCTTGAACTAGCTCTCTCAACTAATGATACTTGATATCTATAAACCTTTTCTTTTTATACATCAAAAAATTATATTATATGTTAATAGAGCTTGTATAATCATAGTATATTACCACAGGTTCAATGATTGCTTCCTTTATTCCTTTGAATAATTTCTTAATCCACACAATGTTTGAACAATGTACTATTGTTGCAACATATTTAGCCTCTATTTTAGATTGAGAAATACAATTTTTCTTCTTACTTGTCCATGAATCTCTTTCCTAGAAATAAATATCCTTCACTTATACTCTTTATATCATAAATGTTGCATGGCTAATCGACTATTCACATTATGGTCAATTTTCCTATTAGTGACTCAACACTTAATCAAATGGTTACATTATCTGTACAAGCACTACTGAGTGTATTATTCATATAGTAATGCTAACCAAGTGTCTCAGATGCTATTAAGCTAAAAAAATAGTTTGTAGCTCATGTTGAGCTACATAGTATCTATTGAGCATTAAAGATAGTGTACAGTATAGCCCAAGCAAAGAAGTGTCTACCAAGCTATTTTGTGAAAGTGATGAAGACTCTAGTGTTAATTGAGCTCTGTAGTATTGATTGGGTCATGCAGTGTCAACCAAGTGATCTAGTTGTTACCGAGTTTCTTAGTATTCACTAAGTCACACAATGCTGACCAAGTTTGAACTACTTAGAAGTGATTAGTGTGGACCGAGCTTCAAAGATCAACCAAGTGCCAAAGTTTTCTAAGTGTTGATAGTTTTTTCCATATATGAGAACATCACTAATTTTTTCTTTAGAACTTGAGTAATAATAGTTGGGTTGACTTTTTGAACTATGATGAAATTGGTATTATAGCCAACTCCAATAAGTTATGAATTGGAATGGTATATATGCAGAGCATTAAGAAGAATATAATGAGTAGGAGTGAAAATTAAAAAGTAGTATAAGGAAAAACAAAGATTTATCTATCACAATCAGCTGATCATTGCAATATAAGGAATCTCATTTAGTAAATTAGAGTTGCAGATTAAAGATCAGCCATTGGTTTATTCTAATAGGTGTCTTAGTCAAAATCTTTAATAGGGTAGATGTAATAGTTTCTTTCTAAATCTCTTAACCAAGTTCATACTTCATTGCATGTTTATAAATCCATTAACAAGGTGGACCTCATACTCCTTATTGCTCCTAATAGGGAAGATCACCAAAAGTGATAAATAGTAAGCGTTAACAAGTTAACTTTATACTATAGTACTAACACTTGTGGATATCATCCCTACCCAAGTTTTACTTTCTAATTGGAAGGTTTTTGGGTCACCATATCTTGTGACAAAGTGTTATGAATGTTTATTGCTTACATTATTTCATGCATGAAATTAGATCATAATAATATATGAAGGATTAATTGGTGAAGTAAGTTAATGTTTTACTAGTTCCTGATTCAAAACCCCCACCCAAGTAACTGTGCCTATGTTATATTTCCAATAATTGGTATCAGAGCTATTGGTTCTCAAATCATAAGTTTAATATCTTGAGATAAGATCAATGGCAATAGAGGTATACATAATAGATAAGGTTGTTGAGAATAAAAAAGTTGGATATAGAATTGGCCATTGGACAACTAAAGAAAGAAAAGGATACAATCTCTCAATCATTGAAAAGAAAGATAGATCTTGTAATACAAATGAATGGTAGTCTCTAAAGTGAAAGTAAAATTGAAGACTTATGTCTTGGAAGAAATTCAGATGAAGTTGATGCAGCAATCAAAGACATATTTGATAAAAATTCTAATATTCAAGAAGACAGAAAGTTGAAAAGAAAGCAAGAAATCCAATCAAATCAGATTATGTAAAGTTGTCGAATAGAAGGAAAAGGATAAAGAAGTGATAGTAGAAAAAAATAATGAAATTCAACAAATATCCCTTCAACAAGCAGAGTTTATTGATTAACTAACTAGTGCAAGTGAAGAGCTTATGAATCTAAGATTAGAAAACAAAAGACTATAGAATGATCTCAATATTGAAAATAAAACCAATGAAATAATGATGAAATCTTAGGAAAGCATGAATCAATTTAACAAGAAAAATCAGTATAGACACAAAGGCAAATCTAGAATAGGATATATAGAAGAAGGTGAATCATCTTAGCAAGGAGCTCAAAAGAATAAAAGGCCAACTTGTAATCATTGTGGTAAGATAGGTCATACATCAAACAAATGTTGGAGAAATGGAAAAGAAAAATTTAATGGAAAGTGTTATAGTTGCAATAAGCATAGTCATATAGCAAGTGAATGTACATAGAAACCTAAGTTTGAAGGAAAGTGTTACAATTACAAGAAACAAGGACACAAATCTTTAGAGTGCGAAACGAAGAAGTGGAACCTAGCAAAAAAAATTGTGAAAGCAATATTTGGATGCAATTACAAAACATGGTGTAGATGTCACTACTGTGGTGAATTTGGACACATTGGAGAAAATTGTGGGAAACATCACATGAGGAAAATAGATACTACAAAAGGATGTTTTATTTGTACAAAACTTGGACATTTTTCTAAGAACTACATGAACACTGGAAGAATTGAAGATAAAAGAAAGCCAAATATGACAACATTAGAAAATAAATGAGGCAAAATTGGGTATGAAAATCTCTAGAGAATGAAAACCAAAGTCATGAAGTGAGTGAAACCCAAGCCGATGACCTAGGTGGATCAATAATTTCAACTTAGTTCCCTTTTGAGATCACTGCAACTATGATTCAAAAGGAGTCATCTAACCTTAGTTCCAACCAACAAGAAGAAAGATCCATCTAAACATTCAAGATGCATAAGGATCACCTAGTGATGATGGAAATTCAAGACTTCATAGAACAAGTTTAGGTCGTAAGACCTTGCTGAGAAAAGTCAAGATAGAACATTAGACATAGTTACCAAGTGATGGTGACTCTACCATGCTATGAATGTCTCTCAAGCATTCAAAACCAAAATGAGTGGATGACAACCTATCATTAGTAAAGTATGAAGTATGAAGCATTAATGGCAATCAGAAAGAAGAAATTTGTTAAAAGGAAGAAACCAATTACATTATTTCACCATGAATTTTTAGAGCTATTTGTGAAGAGAAAATTTAGAATCCCCAAGTGATTTGAGCATTTGTTGTTGAAGATTTCTTGTATTTTTGGAAATCCTACTGAGCAATGGCATCATCAAGTAGAAAAGTGAAGAAAGGTTTTGAAATGTTGGTTCATGGAGTTGACTACAAGGCACCTAGTTTGAAGTTGAGTCGAGTGATTGTAGAGGTGCTTGACCCAGCTAGTGAACAATCTCAAATTCTGCCAAAGGTATTACTCATGCATGACATTTTTTCATTCTACCACTATTCTATTCAAAAACTTAGAACCATAGAGATGAATGAGGCATTTAATAATTTATGTGTGGATGGTGTATTAAAACCCAAGCATCAACATTTGGAAACCAAGGGTTTGACACATATTGCACATATGCTAAGAGATTTTCAAGTGAAATGGATCAGACTTATTCTAAGTCATGTTCATAGTGGGAAATTACGGTTGGATCAACCCTTTCAAATTACAAAGAAAATGATTCACAAAATCACTGGTCTACCAATACTAAACAAAGAAAAGATGACCAAAACCCTAGGTCATTTAGAACTAACCAAGAAGACACCTTCCAAGTGGGACAAAAGAGGCATAAAGCTTAATGGTGTGATAGACATGGAGCTAAAATTTGGAATACATGTGATTTTTCATAAAATATATTGCTCTAGTCAGTTGAACATCATATCTTGTGAAGTTGTTGAAGAATTATCTATCCTTTGACCTTGTCAAGTTGCTAAATCAGTTCAACAAGAACATGGAGAGCATCAGAGTATCAAAACACAACCCATGTAAGTTTGGTTCCCTCTTGACATGTCTATTCTTCTTTGTTTCATTTTTTTTTTTGCCTTTGAAAGGTTTTGTAATATGGAGGAAGGATGTTCCTATGTTATATAAAATTAATGAGTATATAGTAGAAATGGGTGAGAATTTTAATAACATCATGGAAAATTATTTTGATACATTCAAAGAAAATATGGAAAATAGATTCAGGATCCCTAAGAATCTTGTAGAAGACTACAAGAGTGATATATGTTTCATGGTTGACTGTGACAAAGTATACATTTAGGCAATCAGACCTAGAGTAGCATGGGTTAAGACTCTAGAGTATGAGGTTAACATTGATGACACTAAGGATATCATTGAAGCTCTATTGAACAAGATTGTGGATCCCAAAGACACCTAGTTCAGAAAATATGATGAAGAAAACTCAAGATTGATCTTGAGATCAAGCTACCTCAAGTAGTGAACAAAGGAAGGAAGAGGATATAAAAGTTAATGAAAAACTCAAAGAAAGAAAGTTATCCTCTCATGCTAACAAAGGGGGAATGAGATGATATAGAAGATGAAGATGCAAAGGATGAAGTAGAGGAATTTGAATTTGAGGATGAAGAGCCTCTTAGGGAAAAAAGGGAAGGTAATAATAACTAGACCTTCCAAATCCTCCCCTATAGTATTTACTAGAAGGATAGCCAAGTCCAGGAAGAAATTGAAGCTAGGTGAAGATTTAGCTGAACACATTATTTTCAAATGATCTACACCTACACTCCAAGAAAGATAGAAAAATATGGAAGAAGGAACTAGCATGGCTTGTTTTAATTTTTTCAAGTATGAGACAAGAAATACATAAGAGAAAAGGAAGATTGAGGATACTCTTATGAAAAAATTAGTAAAATGGAAGTACTCACCAGATGAGCTTGCACAAAAAATTCCTATTGAGCTAATGAAGGTAGTAAAACCTAGATGGGAAAGTGCAAAGAAAAATGCAAAAGAAATCTTTGAATGGACATTGAGACAACTCGTGTTGAGTCTTAATGAGAAAGAAGTGAATGAATCCTTGAAGAAAAATGAGAAGAAATTCACTCTCAAGTTAAACACATGTATGATACTACTTAAGGATATTGAATCCATGGTAAAGTCAGGCACTACTACATGGAAGAATATCTATAGGTTGTAAAAGCCCAATGACTTTGTAGTGAATGTTAGTGATAAGGATGATGAAGAGGAGGAGGAAGAAGAAGAAATAAAAGATGATGAATTGGATGATATCAGTTATGATGATGAGGTGGAAGAATAGGAAGCTATTAGAGGAAGTCTTCCAGAGATACAAAGCATTAAGGAAACTAATGTAGAGGAAATTGCAATAGCAGTCATGGCTGATGAGCCTATAAAATTTCATATCTATATCCATTTGTTATAACACTTTACCCCATGGTTTTAATATATTTCTAAGCCATTTCCATACATTAACTTGGTTTATGAAGCATTAACTATGATAAATCATGTATTGATTAACAATTGCATGTATAGCTAATTGATGCTAGATTATGATGATTTATTGTGATAAATGGTTAACATTGAATAATAATATTCTTGAGGTGGTTAAAAAAATTTTTGTGAGTTATTTGAGTCATTCATGCAACTGGAAAGAAGGAGAAACAAGTTGACACTTGTCAATATTCAACAAGTGTAGGAAATGAGGAAAAAGCTAAAAGCTAGTTCCAAAAAAAAAAGCATATCTTGCTCAATTTTTAATGAAATTAAGAATGGCTTGACTTTTTAGAGATCTAAAAACAAGGAGCATAAACCCTCTTGATATTTTGAGTTGGTTTGAAGCAATTAATGAGCACCATGGATTATAAGTTGGTTGAGGAAAAAGTGGCATGTTTTCAAGTAGCATAAAACCACTTTCAGAGAAATGACCATAACTTTCAAATTTCTTAATGAAATTAAGATTTCCAAAATGATTTAGAAAGGTAAAAAGGAGTAGCATAACATGGTAAAGTGGTTTCATCTAATTCACAATAATGAAGGAGATCCGTGCATTTGAGTAGACTGCTAAAAATGTGGAACTGAAATTCAGCACTTTGTCATTACTTTTGTAATAAGATTCTTCCTTGTTTAAAGGAATGATGGGGAAAATTGTTAGATGGTTGTTAGGGAGTCAATAATCTTATATATTCAAAATTGTAATCAAGTATTTGGTATGTAGAGAGGTAGAGGTAGAGGTAGAGATAGAGATGTAAACAATTTAGATAATATATAGTTCCTGTAGAAACTACTATGCAGTTTCATGCAGCCATTACTGTGTATTTAGATTTATTTTCAGTATTGTTATTTTGCAATGATATAATGGCTTAGAGATTTTTATGGTGCATATACTTTACAGACTTGTTTCAAGTATACATCCTCAGGTTGACAATTTAAATTAACCTTCTCCATTAGAAAGATAATTGCTCATTTTGGATGTCTAATCTGTGAGTTGAGTTTTTAGAACCAAGTTATTAATCTAATTGTGAGGCAATTAGCATAGTACTTTGGTAGTGAAGGATTTCCAATCCTATAGCTAAAAAGGCATTATATTGGCCAGTCAATGGCTTCACTTCTTCAGTCTTTGAGCAAAGCCTTAGTGCAATTAGGCTTAAAGAAAGATTCTACTGAGCTGGTTGTGGATACTACTTCTATAGCAAGAACCCAACCATGCTCTAGATTTATTCTTCCAAGTTTAACATTGACTAAAGTTCCCAAAAATTCATCTACTAAGCAACAAGTACCTCCATCATTAGGCTTGATTGAGCAACAACAAGGTATTCCTATTGTTAGTACCATTTCTACATTCATTGCTACTCTATTTATTTCTACAATTGCTTCTATTCCAAGTGTATACATAGCCAATGCAATGACATGTGAGAATCAATCTTAGTCAAGCATTGAAGTTCTAGATAAGGGTAAAAAAATTAATTCTACTATTCTAAAAGTTGTGGGTAAAGAAGAAGCAGAAGATATTGATCTGGATGAGGATATAGTTGTTCCAAATTAGGACATCCTTACCCTTACCCCTGATCAAATGGATACCCTAGGTCAACTATTAAAGAAGAGAGCTAAGAAGTAGAAGCTTAGAGAAGAAAAGAAGAAGAAAAATTGAGTCCTTGAGGATAGAAAGAGCATATTTGTTGATGCTTTGAGTCTTGAGGTTGATAGTACACAACCTATTTTGGATCAACTAACTGACAATGTCCAAAAATTCAATGAAGATATAAATGGAAAAGAAAAAAGGTGCAAAGAGCTAAAGAAAGATTGAGAATAGAGTACTAGAGAAAGTTTCACAAAAAATTGCAATAGATCAAGTAGAGTTATCTACTATTCTTGTTTTAGTGGAAACATATGTGAGTAATGTAGCTTCATTATTTGTTAAATTGAGCAACACATATATCTTCACAAAGGAGATCAAGGAAAAATTATCTATGATAGATGAAGATATGAAGGCAAGTGCACATCTGCTATTACTTGACCCAAGTCATATTTCTACACATTACACAAAGATCATATATCTTACAAATCTGTAGGCAAAATTATTGAAGGAAGAAGCTAGAATTAGGGCAGTACTAGCAAAAATTTAGGGCATGATTCTTCCAAACATGGATGTATTGCTAAAGCACATTGAACATGAAAAA
Organism: Cupressus sempervirens; assembly: GCA_028749045.1. Lineage (NCBI taxonomy): Eukaryota > Viridiplantae > Streptophyta > Pinopsida > Cupressales > Cupressaceae > Cupressus > Cupressus sempervirens. The sequence goes on from CM053787.1 coordinate 656,078,157, forward strand.
TCACTCATCCATGATAACAACATTTCCATAGTTGATCAGATGATGGAATTATCAACAAAAGTTTAGATATCATTGTACAAAAGTTAGGTATTACAAGAGAATTTGGGACAAGACTATGGTTCTAATTTTGAAGGTACAATATAATTTCTTGTCACATTTTTGTATTAACATATAAATATTATACAACTTTGGAATTTATGTCAAAAATGGGAGAACATATTGTATATTGAGTTATGGTATAAAGGGGGAGAAGTTAAAGTACACTATACTCTAGATGTATGTGTATATAAAAGATATATATATGGGGGAGTAGTATAGCATTGTGAAGATACTTGTATATTACTTAGCAATAGTAGCTGGAAGTCATAACCAAGTTAAAGACATAGATTTTTAATAAAGGAACTCTTTCACTTATAGTTTTGATTGTCAGGTTTTTGGTTTGATAAGTGTATTTGTCACTAATGCCAAAGGGGGGGTTTGTTGACATTATGGTCAATTTATCTATCAATGACTTAAAACTCAATAAAATGGTTACATTAGTTCTACAGTTTATACCAAGTGTATTATTCATCTAGTAATTCTAACCAAGTGTCTCAGTTGCTATCAAGCCAAATAGACAATTTGCAATTTATGCCTAGCTACATAGTATCTACCAAGCATTATAGACAATTTATAGTATAGCCTGAGTGTAGCAATTTCTACCAAGCTATTTAGTGAAAGTGATGAAGACTCTAGTGTTAACAGTAGTGTTAACCAAGTCCTACAGTGTCTACTGAGCTCTTAGTGTTAACTAGGTGGATCTAGTGTTGACCAAGTTTCTTAATACTCACCAAGTCACATAGTGTTGATCAATTTTGAACTACTTAGAAGTGATTAGTATGGACCAAGCTTCAAAGATCAACCGAGTGCCAGAGTTTGCCAAGCATTAATAGTGTTTTCTATGTATTAGAAACTCACCAAGTTTTTCTTTAGGACCTAAGTAACAACACTTAAGATAACTTTATGAATTATATTAAAATTGGTATTGTATTTGACTCCAGTAAGTTTTGAATTGGATTGCTATATATGTAGTGCATTATATTATATCTAAACAAGAATGAAAAGAAGAATATGATGAGCAGGAGTGCAAATTGAAGAAGGCTACAAGCAATATAAGGGACAACAAAGATTTATCTATCACAATTAGGTAATCATTGTAATACAAGGAATCTCATTTAGAAAATCAAAGTTATAGATCAAAGATCAGCCACTAGTTCATCTTAATAGGTGCATCAGTCAAATCCTTTAATAGGGTAGTCTTAACAGTCTCTTGCTAAATCTCTTAATCGAGTGCATAATTCATTGTATGTTTATAAATCCTTTAACAAGGTGGACCTCATAGTCCTTATTGCTCCTAATAGGATAGATTACTAGAAGTGATCAATTATAAGCCTTAACAAGTTAACTTTATACTACAGTACTAAAACTTATGGGTATCATCCCCACCCTAGTTTTACTTTCTAATTGGAAGGTTTCTGGATCACCATATCTTGTATCAAAGTGTTATGAATGTTTTATTGATTTTATTATTTCATGCATGGAATTATATTAGAATAATATATGAAGGAGTAATTGGTGAAGTAAGCTAAAAAAAAGTTGGTTCCTAATTCACCTCCCCTCTCAATAACCATGCCTACCTTATAATTCCAAAATCAACATTTGTATAAACCTTCAGTTGAAACTTGTCACTCTTCTTCTACTATAATCCATAAATTTTTTTTTTATAGTTTTAGGTATCTCAATATTCATTTAAAATCCATCATATGACTTTTGATAGGGATAGCAAAATATCTATCTACAATGGCAAAAGCTAATGCATTGTTAAGTCCTATATGAATAACATATTTCAATTTTCCAATTATCGACCTATACAATGTTTGATCCACCTTAATGGAATCATCACTTTTTAAAAGTTTATGTCTAGTCACCATAGGAATTCCAATTGGTCTTGATATTTTCATTCCAAAGGTCTTCAAAATATCCTTGATATACTTTGTTTGTGCAATGGAAATACCCATCTTCATTTGATAAACTTGCAAACAAGAAAATAATTTTATCTCTCCAAACATTGGCATCTCAAATTCCTTATCCATTTCATTAGTGAATTATTTTTTAATGAATCTTTTCCTACAAATATGTTATCACAAATAAATATTTTGGCTTGCAATATCTTAATTTTAGATTCACTTTTCAAGTACATATTTCTATTATAATTAATTCTTGCGCCAATTTTCACCAAATAAGTGTATAACCTTTCATACCATTCTCTAGTAGATTTCTTTAAACCATAAAAATCTTTTTGTAACTTACATACCATATTCATCTTGCTAGGATCAAGAAATCCTTTAGATTGTTCAATATAAACTTCTTCCTCTAAGATTCCATTCAGAATATAGATTTGACATCTATTTTGTATACTTTGAATCCTTTGTAACTATCATATGCAAGAAAATTTCTCACTCCTTCAAACCTTACAACTCAAGAAAATATCTCTCCATAATCAATTCCTTCTTCTTGTGCATATCCCATAAAAACTAGTCTTGCCTTATTTCTTGTGACTTAACCTTTCTCATTCGTCTTGTTAATGAAAACCCAATTAGTTCCAATCACATTCTTATACTTTGGCCTTGGTACTAGTGTTCATGTATGGTTTTTCTCAATTTGATCAATTTACTTATACATTCCCTTAATCCATTCTTCATTATCCAAACCATCCTTAACTGACTTAGGTTCAAATTCACATAATTTAAGCATGTATCATTCTTCAATCTTCTTCTTCTCATTACATATGAATCTTTGTCTCCAATGATTTTTTTTTAGTATATGAATCATCCTTATATACTTTTCTAAGATAGGTTTATTTTTTCTCTCTTACTATTATGGTTCACTCGGTTCATCTTGCTGAACATCTTCAATTATATTTGCCTGCAACTTAGCATTATCTATATGGTATTTGTTCTCCTCATGGCTTGATGCCTGGTAGTCTGCTATTATCATTAGAACTCTTCTACTAAACCTTGATAGTGACTAGCTACTAATGCTCGATAACCTCCTTCTCTAGTTCAAGTAAGGTAATAGGTTCACCTTTATAGATATGGACAAAATTTCTATTATCTTCAAATTCTTTCTTGCATTCCTCTTCATTCTTTTCTACAAATTCATCAATTCTAACATTTTCATTTTCCACAATTTTGTTAGTGATAAAATTCAAGTACTTATAAGCATTTATTTTTCTATAATAACCTAGAAATATACCTTCATCACTTTTTTCATCAAGCTTTTATTTCCTTGCATCTTTTAATATGTAATAATTGCTTCTAAAAACTATGAAATAATTGACATTAGGTGAATAGCTATACCAAACTTTAAAAGGTTTTTTGTCTATACCTATATAAATAGTAGTACTTATAGCTTCTCTCCAATACTTCTTTAAACTATTCTTCTACATCATCAATGTCCATATGTAGTCTTGTTGGAATATTCAAATGGGAAGGGTACTTCTAAAGGGGGGGGGCGGGGGGGGGGGGGTGGGGGGGGGGGGGGGGAGGGGGGGTGAATTAGAAGTACCACACTTTTTTCAAATCCTTTAAAACAAATAAGTAAAAGTAAACTGCATGCATGTAAACATATTAAATAAACATAAAGTAAACACATGCATCAACACACATAACACCAAAATTTTTGTAACCTAGAAACCCTCTAGGAATAAGAAGGTAAAACTGGAGTGGGGATGATACCCACAAAATCACTTCAACAATAATTGTTTAACCACTTCTGATGGTCTGCCTTGTTAAAGGCTTTACACTATGTCAATAGTGACCTAGTTAAAGGATTTAAAATACTTTACATGAAGTGTCACCTTGTTAAAGGATTTAGTCACCTCTTCAAAGGATCCACAAAATAGCTAGTAAGCGAACCTATCATCATAGGATTTTCATTATCTAATACAATTACTAGAGAGTATTAGAAATCTTTAACCTAATTGCTTACAATCTTCAATTTTTTATTTCAAGCACTTGATCTACTCATTTTGATGTGATCCTTACTTGATCTGATATCTGATCGTTGCCCTTGTTTTGTTCTAATTAACCTGATAAGTAATTTCTACTCAATTCACTAAGTCTTTGATACCCTTGCTACTTGCCCTATTCTACAATTTTGCTATCTACTTAGCAACTTCCTTTTATTTTTCTTAGCTATTCCTTGGAAACTCAAAATTATGGGGTCTAAGCCTTCTTATAAAGACTTTGTAGACTTAGGGTTTTCAATAAAATCACGAACTCAAATTTCCCACTCAAATCCTTAGATTTAGCCTATTGGTTGCATGTTGTCTCCAATTTTTTGATCGGCTACATGCTGATAACATAGGTAAAACAAAAGATTCAATATTATCTTCTAATCCCTTCATGAATCATCAAAAAATGGTTTTGCATCTAAGTTTTTAAAGGCACAAACTTGAATGTTGATTCTATGTTACTCAACACATACCGGATTATTGGTGCTTGGCACATGTTTGATCCTAGTTTTCTCAGCACCTATTACATTCTAACTTGCTCGGAACATGCATAGTTTAGGCTCACTCAGCACATGAAGTGCTCTAACTTGCTCAACATCAACTATGACTTGGCACCTATATATCACTCGACACCTGTATAATGCTTAACAGCTAAAGTCACTCAGCACTTGTTGGAATTCTATCTCGGCACATGTAGTGTACTCAACTTCTATGTAGAAAGTGGTTAAGTGTGTTAACACTCAAAAGTCAAAACCATTCTATACCAACAATCTCCACCTTTGACATTAGTGTCAAAAAAACTTAACGAAACATTATTGATCTAACCTTATGAGTACATTAATCATTTTCCTTTGCATATGTACAAAATTTCAAAAAAAATTGTTCAAAATACCTTATAACTCCCCCTAAGCTAATTGTGCCTTGTCTATTCTTGTAACCAAAATTTTGTGCTAAATGTACTAGATATTCTTTGCCTTTGCCCTATTTCTGTAATCTATACCTATGTGCTGAGTTGTTCTGTCTTTTGGCTATCTACAGGCTTTCTCCCTTTATTCTTCAAAAGAATGAATGAAAGAATGTAATCAAAATGCTTAGCATTCTCCCCCTTAGTTATATCTTCCTTAGTATTCTCCCCCAAAACTTTATATATATATAATCTCCCTTATTGTTATTTCTCCCGCCTTTTGATACTTATGTGAAAGGGTTCTAAGAAGTAATACTATATTTAGCCAAAAATGTACTATTTACTTCCATTATCATTTTCAGAGCTGCATCCCAATTTTCCAAAGCAATTTCAAGTGACTTATGTTGAATGGAAGTCTCTGTAGCAAGATGTACAAGCCCATCAAGTGTAGAAAGATTGGGATCTTTCTTGAGAACATTCTCTGCATAAGCTTGCTCTTTATGGAGGATTGAATCTACATTAATTTTTTCCTTAATATTGGCCTCTTCACTTGTAAGTGTAGCTAACTCCTTTTGAGTGTGAAGTGATTAAGAAAAATGCTTCTCACTTTGAGCTGGATCTCTTGGTAATTGCATGCTAGAAATCTTAAGATTTCTCTCCAAGCTCAATATCCTCTGGTCTATCTCTTGTGTGAAATTGGAAAAATCACATAGCTTTTTGTATATTGAGAAAATGTTCTAAAGTATAGTTTTGACCTTTTCAATTTTTTTGGCCAATTCTACCTATGAAAGTTTTATTTCACCTGATATTTTCTCATTTACCTTTTCCTAAAATTTCCTTTCAGACCACTCCATAAGCTTGACATTTGTGTCTTGGTCTTTTCTTGTCACCTGGTCAACTATATCTAATAATTGTTCCATTATAGGCTTTGACTCATCTGGTGACTGCAAGCTAAAGGCATCCATAAAGATTTCCTTTATCTCAAGTAGTTCTTTCTTGTGCTTATACTCCTTTCTAAGTATTCCTTGCTTCTTTCTTCTTTCTAATGCATTCTCCATCTTGTAATCTGTTCAATACTGATATTCTTAGAGTCATAGGAAGGTATGACTACCTCTTCATCTAACTTAGGTTCTCCATAGTGAAGTACCCTCATAACTTTTGTAGAACTCGAGTCTAGTGTGGAGATTTGCAAAGGTATCATCGCAATGCTTAGCTTCTAAAGAGTTTTTGTAGGAGTGCCTATTTTTGGTAATTCTATCAATGTTTGAATGGCAGCCTACTCCTCATCTTTTGATTTATCCTCCTTTTCCTCATCAAACTTCCCTTGATCAATGATAACAAACTAATATGTACTTGTTGATAGTACTATAGGATTAGATGAGGTAATCTATCCTATTTTCTCTATTGTTGTGTCCTTTCCATAGTTTACACTCGACATCTGAATGGTGTCAACTATTACTATTGCAATTGGTGGTGGGAGCATTAGGATTTGAGTGCTAGTATCTGTAGAGATAGAAGGTGGTTCTTGTGGATTTACTTTGTCTCTTGATGGGTTAGCTACTGCCTTTTGTAGCTCATCTACACTGACCAATATAGGATTTTTGCATAATCTAGTTTGTTGTGTTGATTGGTCAAGGATCTTGGAGATGTCCTCTGTACTTAGGGGATTGATGTTCTAACATGATCTGTGAGTAACATCCTTTATTATTATATTGTCTGCAAGTGTGATGGTTACATGAGGAGGGCTAGGAGGTGGCATTTGTGTGTCATGCACACTTTGTTCTTCTTGTTGTTGCTGCTTAGCTATTTCCATATCTTCTCCTTTTTAGGTCTCCTCCTCCTTTTTTTCCTTATCCTCTTCCTCTTTCTTCTCTTCTTCTTCTTCTTCTTTTATTTTCTCCTCTTCTGCCTTCTCTTCTATTTTCATTTCCTCTTCCACTTCTTTGGCTTCCTTTTCCTTCTCACTGGCTTTAGCCTTATTTACATCTTTATCCTATCCCTCTTTTTCATCTTTATCATTAGTCAATTTTTATATTGACTTCCACAATTTTGTGGATTTATTTACTACATCCTTAATCTTATTTTGTGGGATGCTAAAGGCTCTATATTTAGGTGAAAATTTACCACCATGTTTCTTATTAGCCTTACTTATTTTACCTCTTGTTAGATTAGGCATCACTTGTGCTAGGGTAGATTCTCTAATATCTTTCTCCATTTTGAGATAATAATGCCATTTTTTTTCAATGATCTCATATAATTCCCAAGCATGGTTTTGTCTAGCTCTAGAAGTGTGTTCTTAAACTTAGCCATCATGGCATATACAAATTCCTCTATTTTTTTTTTCTCTTCTCTACTTAACTTGTTAAATTCAAGGCTTTTCAAATTGGTCTAATCTGCATTCTTAATATTTTCACAAATTTTATCTATGGCAGATTTGGGAGGATGACTTATCACTCTAAATTGGTTGATATCCTCTGGTTTTGTTCTCCCCTTGTCATCAAAATCTAGCTGCGCAACATACTTTTGTCTTTTCATTTGTACTTCACTAGTCTATTTAGTGGCCCTCTTCTTCTCTTTTGCTTGCTCCTAGGCCTTTTGAGTAGAGCCCCTTGTGGTAGCTCTTGTTACTAGTGCTCTCTTGGCTTTTGTAGCCTTCTTTTTCTCTTTTGGTTGGGCTAGAGGCTGAGTTTTAGCCTTTCTTTTCTTAGACGTGGTTTGTGTTCATGCTTCCTTGGCTTCTTCTTCCTCTACACATTCCTCATTATCTTTAGCTAAGCCTTGGGTTAACTGCATTAGGCCTTGCCCTTGTTCTTCTTCTTCACTTTCACCTTCTTCTTCCTCTTCAGCACCTGCTACCCCTTCAATTTTTGCACCAAATTTCTTCTTTATCTTCTTCACTAGTTTATCTTTTCTCTTAATTATAGAGGTTGTCTTCACCTTTGTTTAAACTTTAGATTTCACAACATCATATGTGCCAAAATATTTGGCAGTCTTATCTATTTCTTCTACAACAATGCAGTGATTGCTACTAATGCTATATCAATATCCAATTCATAATCTAATAGTCTAACCCATCTAGCCCTTGGAACTACTACTTGAATGTAGGTGAAATCAATGTCTACTGGGAAGAATATGTCATTGATATGTTTTTCCACTAAGGAAACTAGTATTATCACTCTTTGTTTCATGGATTTCTTAAAATCCTCAAAATATCTTGTCATTTGTTCTTCAAAATTGTCACCCATCTATTCAATGTACTCATTGATTTGAGTGATTGCAATTTTGTTTGGAGTCCACTTTAGTTTCCCAATTAAAGAAAACTCTTCCATGACATAGAAAACTATGTAGACAAGGACTGAACCAAACTTTCATTAAGCTCCTTTTGACCTTCTTATTGCTCCTAGGTTCTCATTTATCTGCTACAACATTAGTTCTAACAAATCATTTGTATGATCTTTCTTTACAAGTTCATAGGCTACATCCACACCAATACTTGGTAAACTATTTAATCTACTGGATTGCTAGAACTTGTGAGAAATGATTCTCATAGCAAAGTCCAAAATGGGATCTATGGTTATGTCAATTGTCATGCCCCTTTTATTCCATTTAGCCCTTGTATTCTTTTTAATGACTTCTTTTGAGTCACTACATAGGGTCTTGAGCCAATATAGGTTTGGGAAACCTATAACCCTATGCACTATCCTCTTGGTAATCTTAACTAGTCCTATTTCTAGCCATGGACAACCATTGTGTATTCTACTCAAGACAATCCATATCCATTCTATTTTAGAACCTGTGGGATAAACTAGGGCATTTGTTAAACCCTTCTTCTCAACTATCTAAAGCTCATCCTTCATAATCCTATTGTCACACAACTTCTCATAGTCTTGGAATATCTCAAGGTCACCTATAGCCCCTATCTTTTAGTTATAACACTTCCTTACATCTTGCACCATGAAAAATTTGGGTGGAATTATCGACAACATGTCAATAGGGTCATTCTTGTAGGCTACCTCAAGAATGGGTCTAAACTTAGGTTGTTTTACTTCATTACTAACCAGCTAGACCTCATGACTTTCCTTTATATTGGGGTTCTTAGAACTAGAAGCCATTATACCTATCTAGGGTTTCAATATATTAAAACTTTAACACTGCATAGCTTGGCACTTGATAAATACCTTAGATCAATGAAATTTATGCTAAATCCTTATTGAAATTAGTGCAAAAGGCTTCAAGGTTGTTGTTTGATCACTTCTACACTCTTCTTGTCTTTACTCTACATTCAAATGGTGTAAAAATAATCAAAATTTAACCTTATACCCCTTAAAACCTAGCATTAAATGCATAATGCATACAACTATACACTCGGCAATTGAAAGTTTCAACATGGTTCAACTTCCACTAGATTTTCACTTCACTTGGCTTCCATTGAAAGTTCTCAACTCAGCATCAACCATCAACTCAGTTGCTACTAGCAACTTGGCATGCACTAGAGCTTTACTCGGCATCTGTGGACAACTCAGAAATATTTGCAAAAACTTCAAATTTTGACTTGGCATCTTTTCTCATGTTGATTTCTTCTTTGTCTTGGGACTAATGTATGATATAACTTTATATATTAGTCCCATACACCTATCCTTGTTTGGTTGGATGAGATGTGACCACTTGACCTCTTAGGTGAAGTGATCCCTCCATTTGATGTGTTGCACTCATCTTTCTTCTTCCAAGCCTTGTTCATTTGTCGTCTGATGTGTTCCATATTAACCTTCTCTTTTCCTTTGTTGACTTCTAACTTGGGTGCTTTTGACTTTGTTAGGAAATTCTTGTTGATATGACCAGTCTTCAAGAAAATGAAACATGTGGTTTGATTTAACCATCTACTTTAGTTCCCTCTAAAATGTGTTTTTATGTAGTTCTCTAGAACATGCCCATACTCTTGATAGTAATGACAACTCTGCCTAGTATTGTAATCCTAGTTGTAGTGGTGTGCATGGTTGTTTCTCCTTTTAGGCTAATTAGGTTTCCACATAGGCTTTGATCTGTACTCAAAAGCTCTATGTCCATACTTTTTGTGACTATACTAGTGACCATCAAATCTTGGCATCCTCATGGTCTTAACCTTGCACTCATGTGCTTGATGTCCTTGCATTTTGCACTTGTAACAAAAGCTTACATTTTTAGGCTTATCATGCTGATGGCCATCCTTTCTCATGCATACATTAGAGGTATGTCCCTTTTTACCATAGAAATAACAAGTAGGTTTAGTGTTATTTCCTTTGTTACTCCTTTCTTTTGTAGTCTTGGATGATTCTCCTTGTTCAGTGCTAGTGTAACCAAGTCCTGAAGTATCATTACTAGTCCTTGGTGATTTTAGTAGTTTCTCAATGTACTTGATACCCTCATTAGGTTTTTTGAAGCTTTTTTCTATCTCCTTCTCTCTTCTTAATTCATTCTGCAATTGTTCATTTTGCATTCTCAAGGTGGAGATCTCAATGTCCTTCATGTTTAGCTCATGATGAGCATTCTTCATTTGGCTAAGGGTATCTAACTGCATGTTGGAGACTTTTGCAAGCTCTGTGGACTTTTCCTCTAGTCTGTTTGCAAGGTTTATTTTTTCATCCTCAAGCATGGCCCTATCCTCAATGGCTCTTTTATTTTGTTTAGTTATCTCACATAGCATCATGGCTTGTGACTCTTGCTCAATTTTAAGAGACCTTCTCTCTTTTGCTTGAGCTCTATTCTTTTCCATCAATTCAGCTATTGCTACATTAAATTCCTTGGAATCTTCATAGGAAAATACTTGTGTGGTGTCAATCTCCTTGTAGTGTGTGTTATTTTTAGCTATGGCTATATCCTTCCTTATTTTCAAGGAATTTCTCAATTCTTTTCTAGCTTCCTCCAATTTGTATAGAGCAAGGTGTACATCAATCACCTAATTGTCTATGATCTTCCCAAGTTTGAAGACTTCCATCTTCAGATCTTTTCTCTAGGCTATTAGGCTTTTCATTGTGAGTAACTAGGCTTTGATACTAATTGTTGGAATATTCAAATGGGAAGAGTGCTTCTGAGAGGGGGGGTGAACCAAAAGTACCACACTTTAACCTTTTCAAATCCTTTAAAACAAATAAGTGAAAGTAAACTGCATGCATGCAAACATATTAAATAAACATAAAGTAAACAGATGCATCAACACATAGAACACTAGAATTTTAGTAAACCAAAAACCCTCTAGGAATAAGAAGGTAAAACTAGGATGGGGGATGATACCCACAAAATCACTGCAGCAATAATTGTTTGACATCTTTTGATGGTCTACCCTATTAAAGGCCTTACACTATGTCAATAGTGACCTAGTTAAAGGATTTGAAACACTTTACATGAAGTGTCACCCTATTAAAGGATTTAGTCACCTCTTCAAAGGATCTACAAAATATTTTTTAAGCTAACCTATCATCATAGGATTTTTAATATCTAATACAATTGCTAGAGAGTATTAGAAATCTTTAACTTGATTGCTTACAATCTTCAATTGCTGATTTTAGGCACTTGATGTGCTCATTCTAATGTGATCCTTACTTGATTCTATATCTAATCATCACCCTTTTTCTATTCTAATCAATTGGATAAGTAATTGCTACTTAATTCACTAAGTCTTTGATAACCCTACTGCTTGCCCTGTTTTGTAATTTTGCTAGCTGCTTAGCAACTTCCTTTTCTTTTTCTTAGATATTCCTTGGCAACTCGAAATTATGGGGTCTAAGCCTTCTTATAAAGACTTCATAGAATTAGGGTTTGCAATGAAATCACAAACTCAAATTTCTCGCTCAAATCCTTAGATTTAGCCTATTGGTTGCATGTTATCTCCAATTTTATAATTGGTTGCATGTTGATAAGATAGGTAAAAAAAGAAGATTCAATATTATCTTCTAATCCCTTCACGAATAATCTAAAAATGGTTTTGCATCTAAGTTTGTAAAGGCACAAACTTGTATGTTGATTCTGTGTTACTCAACACATATTGGATTACTTGTGCTCGGAACATGTTTGATCCTAGTTTTCTTAGCACCTATTAGATTCTAACTTGCACAAAACATGCATAGTTTTGGATCACTTGACACATGAAGTGTTCTAACTTTCTCGACATCAACTATGACTTGGCACCTATATATCACTCGACACCTGTATAATGCTCGGCACCTAAAGTCACTCGACACTTGTTGGAATTTTGGCTCGACACATGTAGTGTACTCAGCTTCTATGTAGAAAGTGGTTAAGTATGTTGACACTAAAATTTCAAAACCATTCTGAGACCAACAAGTCCATGATTGATCTATTCCTTCTTTTAGCTCTTCCATTATGTGGTGGAGTCCTTAGGGCACTCATTTGTCTCTTAATTCCTTTTTCATTGTAGAATATGTTAAGCTCATCTAATATAAATTTATCTCCTCTATCTAATATTAGACATTTCACACTCTTTCCTATTTCCTTCTCAACTCTAGCCAATTATGACTTAAAAAATTGAAGTGCATCAAATTTTTCTTTTAGAAATATTACAGTCATCATTCTAGAGAAATAATTAACAAATAAAATAAAGTATTTTTCACCATAATAGTTTTTAATTCCAATAGGATCACATAGATCAGTATGAAATAATTCCAAAATATTGTCAAAATAATAGGCCTCTCTCTTGAAAGTAGACTTTGTCATTTTTCCCATTTGGCATTGTTTTCACATCACTTTATCAGTTTTTCTTAATCTTGCTAACCCTATTACTCTTTTCATCTTACTAATGTTTACAAAATTATAGAATTTCACATGACATAACCTCTTATTCCATAACAAAACATATTCATGTTGTGTAAATAGACAAGTATCTTTAGATAGATCTTAGATAGAACAAGTTACTTCGTGTTCACTCTCTACTTCCAATTAGTTCACCAATAGCATTAGATATTTTTTCCTTCCTATTTTGTAATCCAACTAGGTAGCGTAAAATGTTCAACAACACCACACTCAATAGGTTATATTTTAATCCATCAAGTAAATATGCATTGTCACACTTGATCTTATCATTAAGTTTAATTGATCCTCTACCTTTCACATAACATGTTGCACCATTCTAAAATTTAACACTACTTCCATTATAATGTTCTATATTTTTGAATTTACTTGTATCACTAGTCATATGATATGAGAAACAATTATAAATTATCTATCTATCATTCTTACTCACATGAGAGATTAAGGAATTTTTCTCATCTTCATCAAGATTATCTTTCATTTCTACATACATAAATTATGTATCATTTTCATTAGAATCCCTATTAGAACCATCATCTTTAGAAATGTAAGATAATTTCTTACATTCATCTTTTTAGTCTCTATAGTATTTGTTATCTTGAACATCTCTTTTGTCTGTCCTACCTTTATATTTTTTGTCTTTCCTTTCCTCATTATCATCTCTATCAGGACATCTTTCTACAATACAACCATCTTAGTTACATATAAAATAGATAATGGGAAGTTTGACTTTGTATTTTCATTTTCCTCTTGGGAATCTCCTTTCTAATTATGCTTCTAGATCTTCAAGGTCATCATCTAATTCACTACCATTGTCTACATACTTTCTCTTCTTCTTTCTCTTAGATCCATCAAAGCTTAGTTGATACTTGCAAGCATTTTAAATGCAAGAAAGTGAATAATTATCCAAATTTGACAACTCAAAAGTAGTGAGTTTACCAATTAGACTATCTAGGGATAGATCATTAGCAGATGCCCACCTTAATTATAAAACTTTCCTCTAAAGATTTCATCTTTAGCACTCAACACATTTTTATCTCCTCAATGGATTTGTGCCAACTTTTCCCACATTTTCTTTAGAGTAGTGCATTCCTTCACATCTTCAAATTTACCATAATCTAATGTAGATGCCAGATCTATCATCATTTGATTATACACCTTCTTCTTCTTTATTTTTTCAACAATCATGGGTCTAGGTACTTTAATACATTCATTCTCTAGGTAGTATGTTGGAGAGTTTCCAACTCTACATAGAGGCAATTTCATTAGCCTTTGCCATGCAAGGAATCTCTCCTCATTAAACGTAGGTACCTCTCGCTTCTACATCTTGATATTTTACTTGAGTCCCATTAAAATTTATTTTAAATCATCAAATTCTATAATACCAATTGTTAGAATGATTTAGGCTAACTGTGCTAGGGAGAGGGGGAATTAGTTATCCTCAAGTCTAGATGTACCAATTCAACTTTTATTAACTTCAAACTACTAAAAAAATTTCATTAAACAACTCAATCAATATAGCATCTCATCATCAACTTAATATTCTATCCACTTCTTAATTCTGCATTCTCTATATGTGGTGACTAATAGTAAAATGAACAACTATAGTATTAGCATGCATAAAATAACATTCACATAAGTAAAGCAAACCTTGCTAAAGGTTACAAAACACATCATTACATGTGACCCTATTAAAGGGTTTAATCACCTTGTTAGGATTGGCCTAGTTATAGGATTTTAGACCATTCCATCAGAATGTCTCCTTTATTAAAGTAATTAGAAATGATTGTTAGGTCAATCTTAATCAAAGGTTTTTAATAGCCACAATGGTTAGAAAGTAACAACAAGTTTGATCTGTAAAACAAAAATCCATTTGCAAATTTAGATCTCCATGTGGCTCATGCTAGTTCATTTACTAGCCTCCATCATGTTCTCCTTTTTAGATCTTCTTTAATCTATCCATCATTTCTTTCTTTCTCTCCTTTCTTAACACTTCTAGAAAAATTTGATCAAACCCTTTCCTTTGATTTCATAACAAACTGAATTCTTGCATTAAATATACCAACTCATCATCTCTTATCTTCCACACATTTTGACCATTTTGAAATTCTAACTATGTCAACCTGAAAATTTGATTATTTCATAAACTATTATTTTATCATCACTTGATCATCACTCTTTTCTTTTCCTTGATTGTCACTGAATTGATCAATTTTCATTGCTCTCATCTTTCATTAGCTTTCTCATTCATAAATGACATTTGACCAAGACTATTTTCTTGGCATTCCTTAATCTTTTTCTTCATTGACCTACTAAAATTGTCACTTGATTAAGCTTAGTGTTTTACTCATTTTCTAGTCTTCTCTTCTAAACATCAACTTCAATAGTCTTCTTCACTTCATTAAGTGATTAAAAACCACATTATCTTGTCAAAGACTAATTGATCAAGTTCCCTTTTTAATTTCGTCATACTCCCTCCTGATCACTTGTCAATATCACTTGTTCATCTAGTTATCCCTCTTTTCAAATCATTTTCATCAATGAATAGATATGCTACTCATAAAATGTAGTAAATGTCTCTCCATTAAGGTTTGATATCAATGAACATAACAATTGTATGTTGATTCTGTGTTACTCAACACATATTGGATTACTCGTGCTCGGCACATGTTTGATCCTAGTTTTCTTAGCACCTATTAGATTCTAACTTGCACAAAACATGCATAGTTTTGGATCACTTGACACATGAAGTGTTCTAACTTTCTCGACATCAACTATGACTCAGCACCTATATATCACTCGACACCTGTATAATGCTCGGCACCTAAAGTCACTCGACACTTGATGGAATTCTGGCTCGACACATGTAGTGTACTCAGCTTCTATGCACAAATTACCCAATAGAGATCTGAAAGTAAATGTAACCTAAGAGGTCAAGTAATAAATAAAGCACTCACCTCAAAATGTGAAGAGGAAGATGTAATTTAGTTTCAAAGCTCATAGATCTAAACTATTTTTGAACTTCCATCTATGAATCTCATAATAAAATGATGAAAGAAACAAAAACCATAAATCTACCCAAAAATAGAGACTATAGAACTAGGTTGACTTAGGGAAACATTCAACAACTAGGTTTACATAGTCTAAAGACCTAAAGTTGACTTCTCCATAAATTTTTTGATGCTTAGGTCCAAGATTAGTAATTCTTTTATTGATAACTTGCAAGATTGTAACAAGTTTTATGTTTGTGCATGGATATAAATGGGTTCACCTTAGTCAACCCCCCATTTTTGTGATTTCCACCTCCATGCATAGCTATTAGGGAAAATTTCATGTTTATATGTGTATGTGCATATCCTAGATTTGTAGATCTATAATGCAATTATGAAAAGGTGTTAATAATCTATTTCATGAGTGAAACCCTAGCATGTAAGTGTGCATGTATGTAAAATGTATGAGGGTGAAAAGAATTAGATCTAAAGCATGACATGGAAATCATAACAAGCCCCCAATACTAAAGTACTATAGTCATCTTCACAATCCCTTCAAACTCCATGTTTTATATATTCACCAATGAATGTTTGATGAAGAATTATAGCCTCACTTACAATGAAGAGTTAGAAAGTAGTCCTTAATTTCAGCTTGCAATTGCCTTAAGTTATATTGGAGTGTCCACATGTTCTTTCTTCTTAATCCAATCATGTACAAATGAGGGATTGAATACCTTTTTACAGTATATTTAATGAAATTTCCCTACAAGGGCCAACTACATAAGTGAATAAAGCCCTAAGTGAAGACAATGAAGGTTAGGACATGCAAAATGCATATCAAAACATGCTGAGAAAGGGGGGCCTATGACCCTCCTAAGGTCCCAAAATTCTATTTGGAAGTCTAAACTGGGTTCTTAGACTACCAAGTGTTCTAAAAAAAAGCTAGGTGCACTTGGGGCTAGTTAGAGTATAGTTGGTAAGCTACATTTAAATGAGAGTGATTTTTTGGTCTATTGTTTCCAAATTGATGTTCCAGAGAGCCAAAGGGTAGACTATAGTGTAGGATCAAAATTAAGGTGTAAAATGATGGTTAGGACACATAGAATGAGGGTTAAAGCATGCAAAGATGCAAGTTGGGAGATGCAAGATGCAAATTTGGGGTTGAAATGCAAAGACTAAGGGATGCAAAGTGAACCCTAGGGAATGCAATATAAAAGATGAGAGATGTAAAATGAGGACTAAAAAAGATGCAAGTATGAAGCCCAAAATCTAGTGCATGCAATTCAATGCTATGCAAGGATGGAATCTAAGTCATGTCATACACTCCTAAGGTTACAAGTTGTCATGTTTTCCAAGTCTTGAATGTTTTCGATTAAAGTTTGCAACATTTTGACAATGTTGTAATGTTTTGGAAAGGTGTAATGTTTTGACAAGGTTTGAATAATATCAAAGGTGTAAATTTTCCAATTTGGTTCTATCTTGATTAATTTTTTCCACACACACAAAACACAATAAAAAAGAATAGTTGTTAAAGTGAAAAGACACACCACAACCTAGGCTTTAAGATTGTATCCATTGAATTCCCACTTGAATAATAGACCCTTTTTTATCAACTTGGAAATTGTGCTTGATATTTTTATCTTTAGTTTGTACATTAAGTCAAGGACTAGGTTTTCAATGCATAGATTAACTTGTTGTTTCTTAGGAATATTTAGTGAGAATTGATTGACTAAGTTCCTCCAACATAATAAGAATGTGATAAATGGCTCTCCCATCTTCTATTTATTCAAGTACAAATCAAAGAGTGTCATCTCATTTGTAATGTTGAAGGTAAAGTGGGAGATGAATTTGTCTACTAATTCTGACCAAGATTTGATGTTACTAGGAAGTTTAGAGTACCATTAAAGTGCAGGCCCACTTAGAGAATGAGGGAATAGTCTCATGAGGTAGGTGGCTCATCACTAAATTTGGAACATAAGTGCCTCAAAGTGTTTTGGGAATGGAGGCATATACAAACTTTTATCAAATGGATAAGGACATAAGTCCCTTTCTATGTATAGAGCCTATTTCTTCTAGACTTACAATGCCTCAACTTGTTTAAAAAGTTGTATGAATTGTTGTAGTAACTCTTCATTAGTGATTTTAATGATAGTCTTCTCTTTGATTCTTTTGTGTCTACATGTAGATTGTTTGCTATGGTGAGAACTATGTCTACTTGGTTCTGACATTTCTATGTTTCAAGAGTAGGGTGATATGTCACTAGGTGGTGGAGGTATGTTAGCACCTCAAAGACAAAAAGGTCCTTGTTATGGTACATGTTGGGATACTTGTTTTGGTACTTTCTGTGGTATTAATTATGATTCTTGTATCATAGGTTTTTGTTGCATCACTTGTTATGGGTGTTGTTGTGCCATTTTTTGTGGTTGTTGTTGAGATACCTCTATTGGTTACATGTGAGACCATGTATGTGATTATTGTTGTAGAGGTATCGATTGCAGTTGGGGTGGTGTATGTTGTTGTTGTAACAAGTGTTGTTGGTAGGTGATTTTTTGCTCTTAGTGTCTTTGGTATTCCAACTATTATTCTAATTGCTCTTTTTGTTTAGAAAACATGCTTGTTGTTGTAGGAATTGTTGCCAGTACATTTCATGTAAGTCAAGTGGATTCACATTAGGTTGTGCATTAGGGATGTTGGATCATTGGACACTTGAGGGTATTGTTGTGGTTAATGTTGTTTTTGATATGTTGTGTATGTGTTAGGTGGATTTGGCCTTGGTTGTGTATTAAAAATGTTAAGTCCTTGTACCACTATAGGGAGTTGTTGTCTTTGAAGTTGGTTATGCTCTTGAGATTTAAATATGATGTTGGAATTGTTGGTTTGATACTTTTACATTTTAGATGTTTCTCCATGGGATATCATATTAATTTAACATTGAGATTTGTTCCTTTTGTAAATGGGTGAGATGTTGATAATACTCTTCCTTTGTATGTCAATAGGGGCTTTCACAATTGATATTTTTCATGATATACTCATAGGAGGCTCCATAACATTTGATATCATAATATTTGGTAAATTTAGGAGCAAGGGTGTGCTTTGTTAATTTTCCTCCAAAGGAGATATGCTTGGCATCCATAGAGTGCAAGTCCCTTTAGGCACATCTTGTTTTTGTCTTATTTTATTGAGGTCAATTCGTAATGTCCTTTTGGGATGTTTAGGAAGATTCTTGTTTCCATTTCTCAATGGTTGTTCATCAAACAAGGGATTGATATTAATGTGTTCAAATGTACTTTGGAGGATTTCAATGCCTGATTCTTAGTGAGATCTTATAGGTATCATCATTGTGTTTGAAAATTCCATAGGTTTTTTTACCTTGTCTAAATCCAAATTAATCATGTGTTGCAAGGTTTTTAGTGTTGGGTTGTTTTGATGTTTGGACTTAGGTCCCTCCAAGTTTGGATCAAATTTGAAGATCTCTTAGACTATCAAAAGTTTAAATTTTTTGTGAAAAGTCTTGTTGTGGCAATCCTTAGCCATTTCTTCATCAATGATGTCATAATCTATGTCAAAATCATCACTTAGGTGCAACGTACCTTGTATGTTTAGAGAATTGAAGGTACTTGTGTTAGGTTTTTTGAATTAAAATGGGCGAGTTTCTTCATGCTTGGGAGTTGTAGGTACACTTCCACATCCAGGTGGTATAGGTAATAATATGGGTTTGAAATTAGGACTCCATTGAACCATTCCATGTGTAGGAAAAGTTTTGGAAGGAAATCTCATGGTAGGTGTATTTTTTAAAGTTGGTGGTGTCATTCCTTGGTGGTTATGATCTTGTGGATACATTCTTAAGGGGTCTACAAGTAAAGGTTATGATTCTTTGATTTGGTCTTTGTCAAACATTTGTTGGCATTTCTTGCTCTTCTTTTGTCTTTGATGAGTTTTAGGTTGTACTTTGGGTTGTGTTTGTACCTCAAAAAACAAGGGTTGACATAGTGTTTTAGGTGTTTGAGCTGATTATGTCCTTGTAAGTGCTGACATGATACCTAAGGATGCAAATGCAATGGAGAAAATCCTAAATGGACACTCTGCCTCCCAAGTGGGCAACTAAAATGCCAACTATGCTTAGATAGTACCAAGTGTTCCCTTGGTGCACTTGGGGACCTAAAGGTATGTAGTTGGTAAGAAGAAGGTATGCAATTGGTAAGTGAGGTGTTTTAGGTGACCAATATGTAGAATGTGAATAATTTGAGTGTTTTTAGGTTTTTCCTAGGGTTTAGGGATGCAATGCAAGATATAGAAGTAAATTTTAGGGTTCTAGAAACTAAATTGAAATCCCTAATTACCAAGTGCACTCTGAAACAACCAACTATGCACTAAAACTACTAACTATGCAACTAAAGTGTGCAGTTGGTAAAATAGGGGTGTAGTTGGTAAAATAGGGAAAAAATAGGAAATTTGGAAGTGGGTATGCAAGATATGAGTATTTTTTAAAAATTTTAAATGTATAGTGATGTTATGCAACCTAAGAAAATTCCAAATAAACTTGGGTTTTAATATGAAAGGTGAAAATGTCCTAGGCAAATTATGCAAATGAAAATGTAAATGACATTTTGGATTTTGACTAAAGGGGATGAAAATGACTCTATGATATGAAAAACGAAGATTAGAGTTGGACTTTGGACTTGGAAATGATGTGAGAGGTTGATGTGTGCAAGTTGGATTATGAAAAGGATAGTATCCTTAGGTTGATAATGACGTTTGGGACATATAAGAATGAGGATATGAGATCAAGAGGATAAGTTGATTGATAGACAAGTGATGAGACATGAATATGGTCTATTTTATCATTTCATTTTTAGTTGAATTTGCAAACTTTCTAAAGACTTTGATGTTTAAGAACATGATGTTTATGATAATTTTAGATAGATGCGTGCATAATTACTTTCTAGGATTAATATGAATATGCTATGAAATGATGTCATTTGATTTAAAAATAGTGAGAATGATATTTTTCTTCCTTAGCTAGGTTGGGTAGTTCTCCTGCAACAATGCGACATAGGGTAAACTAATTTAGATGACGTATTTTGAATTAATCTTGATGTATGTTATTACTTTAGAGGCACTAATATTTTTTAGACTTAAAGGGGAAGTCAACTTAGCTAAGTGGAGTTAGCAGCCCAAGCAAATGGTGGAAGATTTCATTTATGACCTTCCACATCACCAACCATTTTATCTGTAACCACTAGTACCTATTTTTAGGAAAGAAAGAGTTAAAGTGAGAAATCTAGGGGTTGTGAGCTCCTAAATTCCTATTCCATTTGGAACCAAAGTTAATTCATCTATTGTAATATTCAATGTCATTCATTGTTTCGGTACGTGATGGAATCTAAAATCTAGGAATTTTGTTCCTAGTTTATGCTTAAATAACTAGAAGTTTGTGTTCTAGAAGTAGTTAGTTAGTTAGTGGTTTTTAGTAGAAAGAAGAAGTTTTCTGAGTTTTTGAGTACTAAATGTAATCTTGATGTTTATCAGTATGTACATTTATTTTTATGAATAAAAAGATCATTTTAGGTTTCCATCTTTGAGTAGTTATACTTCACTTCTCTGTAGTGGCCCACATAGAGAGTGAACTAATTAGTTAGCGTAGCATTTACTTTTAGTTTGTAGAACTAGAATAGATTCTATTGTTCCTATAGCCATTGATATCAAAAGTACTGGACTATTCTTGCAACATAGGTAGTTGAAGTAGTTCTTAGCTATATCTTTGTTGAAATAGATATGATTCTCAACATTGGCCTAGATTTCCTATAGC
The DNA here is from genome assembly GCA_028749045.1 of Cupressus sempervirens. Taxonomy (NCBI): domain Eukaryota; kingdom Viridiplantae; phylum Streptophyta; class Pinopsida; order Cupressales; family Cupressaceae; genus Cupressus; species Cupressus sempervirens. Next base: position 656,099,714 of record CM053787.1, read on the forward strand.
ATAATCATTTGAATTTCCATAGAATAATTCTTAAGTTGAGAGAAGTTTGAATCATATACTTTGCAGACACCGTTTCAAGTTTATGTCCCTAGTTGATAAATTAGATGAGTCCAAATGAGTTGGGTTAGAAACACTTGGGATGTCCAACCCTAGAATAAGCAATTTATTGCTATAGTACTTTGATTCCTTTCTTTGGCCAAGCATTTTTGGTGCTGATGTCAGGGATGGTGTTAATTCAAACCAATCTTTGTTGTTGTAGTTTTATTCCTTGTAGAATAGAGTCTAATATTAAAAAAACATGTTATGCATAGAAGAAGAGACTACCTTGGGAGATTCCTTTTGATAATTAGGAAGAACCGTCCAATGATGTTCATCCTAAACTAGATGAACCCTAAAGAGAGAATGACAATGATAAACCTTTTGAAAATTTATTTAATAATATTCAAGCTGAAATACCTTCTTCATCTTTAGAAAAATCACTCCACTTGAATGAACTTTTTGTTGAGCCTGCATATCAAGATAATCCACTAGCCATTGTTATATATCAATCACCACCTCTTCCTCCAAGAATGGCTATGCCTACCTTTCCTTTTCCTATTCCACCTTAGCAAGGGAATCAAAATTTGAAGAACATATCTATTGCTACCCTTCCAAAGTTCTATGGCCTTATTACAAAAGACCCTAAAACCTTTCTCTTTGAGTTTGAAATTCTCTATAGGAGCTATGACTACACAACTAATGCCCATAAGTTGAAGTTGTTTCCCCCTACTCTAAAGGAGGCTACTCTAAGATGGTTCATGGGGTTGGGTGCAAATGTTGTAGCAAACTAGACTAAAGTGAGTAATTTGTTTCTTCAAAAATATAAAGAATATTGTAGAGGTCAAGATATGAAGGGGGATGACATTTTTAAAATGTCACAAAAAGAGGCTGAAACCTTGGAAGACTATGTTTCTAGATTCTTTTTCAATGTGTAGTGGAATACACAAAATAACTTAAATGAAGAATCTAAGAAGCATATTTTTCTTATAGGTGTGCAAGAAGAAAGCATGGAAGCCTTGGACCTAATGGCTAGAGGAGATGTTACACAAAGGACTCGAAATGAAATCAAATAGATATGTCAAAACTATTCAAGAGCTACTATGAAGAAAGGTAGAGGACTAAGGAGCCTACCACATAATACCAATGGTGGGTCAGGAGTATCTAAGATGGAGTTATCAAATCTATTGTCTAACTTCAAGAAAGATATCATTAATGATGTAACTACTCAAATGGATACCATGCAAGCCCAAAGGAAAATGGATGAAGCTAATGCTATGTTGATTGAATTCTACTCTCATTGTAGAGAAAGGAAGAAGAACTGCACATGCAAGACCATTGCAACTATGAATGCACGTCTAATGAGCATTGGGTTCAAAGCAATTGATGAGGATATAGGAGAAGTGATCTATGTTGATCAAATATGACCATGGGCTCATACACAAGGTATGCCTCAAGATCCTCTAAATAATTTTGGTTATAATAATAATCAGTGGCAAGGCATTATTCCTCCAAATTCTACCCCTCAAGGATAGAATTGAAACAATAATTGGTCCAACTAATAGCCATAGTATAACCAACCCTACCAACAACCACCTTAGTATCCCCAAAAAAATAATCAATGGCCTCAAAATAATAACCAATATCCTCAGTGGGGCCCTAACCAACAACCTCTCTACTAGGGGAATTGGTAGCAACCACCTCAATGGGGGCCTAGCCAACCACCTTAGTGTTGGACCTAACCAACCACCTTAGTAGAAAGCCTTGATGCCTCCATCTTAGTAGTAAGCCCTAATTCCTCCACCTCATGCAACCAATGCTAGCCCACAGAAGAAACCACAACTTCCTGCTTAGCCAACACCAAATCCCAACATTAGGCAACATGCTTATTCTTTGTAGATAAATAATATCCATCTAAGATCCAAAACTAAGTTGCCTACACCTAAAGGACCTATAATAACTAAGGTCATTGATACTAAAAATGTTCCAATAAGACAATTAGCTGATGATCTAATTCCCCCATTTGTACAAGAATCTACTCCTCCATATCTACAAAGGTTAGTTCCTACAGATCCATCCAAACCAAATCTTATAGCAACTGATCTTGTAGACTAGCTTAAGAAAATGACTATCTAGATTCCCTTATTGGATGCACTTAAGGAGATTCCCCTTTACAATAAAGCTTTAAAGGAAGCATGTGTGAATAGTCTGGTAGAAAGAAAAAGGATCCTCCTACTATCCATGTGTTGGAACTACCTTCTGATTTAATGTTGAGTAAAGCCCTAATGCCTAAGTATTCTAACCCAAGAAGTCCTATGGTTACGATACACATAAATAACATCCAAATTTAGAATTTTTTGACTGATTTGGGAGCATCAAATAATTTCATAACTAGGGAAGTCTTGTTAAGACTTGGAATTATTGGATTAAGGGACACTCATACAGTACTTTAGTTACTAGACAACTTAACTATCAAGCCTGATGGTATGATAGAAGATATCATTTTAACCTTTGATTCCCTAGACTTTTCTTCAGAATTTGTTGTGTTGTCACCTAGAGGAACCCTTGAAGGATGTCCATTAATATTAGGAAGACCTTGGTTGGCCACTACAGATGCATGCATTGCATGTTGATGAAAAAAAATGACAATATCAGTTGGTGCCAAGACTAAAAAGTTAACCCTGTACTCTCCTGAACAACCACAACTAGATCTCAACCAAGTTTCTTAGCTAGACCTTGGTGATGATCCTTCAAAAGTTAATTCTATTCAAAAACTCATGATGCTTGAGAGAAACCCATTTGTTATATCCCAGGAAGAAGATGATATACTGGCTATAATCCTCACTAACTAGTATGATTCTGAGGTGTCAACTTTTAAAAATCCTACCAGATCCTTACAAGTTGTATTGCCTAAATGTGTTGCACCTCAATCTCTTGAAGTACTTGATTACCTTCATACATTATTACCCCATGAAATTAAATCTCTATCAATAGCAAAGGTTTTAGTGTTGGACAAGGTAAAGAGAGCTAAGATTGTTGTAGGAAAAGAGATGAATATCAATAATGACCTTACTAAATATCATATGACAAGTCTCATTAAACTATTGCAAGATAGTCAGCAAGCCTTTGCATGAGACTATACTAACATGAAGGGTTTAGATCCTAGTCTTTGCACACATAGGATATTTATTAACTCAGAATGTAAGCCAGTAAGACAACCCCAAAGGAGAGTAAACCCATCATTAAAAGATATGGTCAAAGTAGAGTTACAAAAACTTCTTAATGCTATATTTTTCTATCCTATTTCTGATAGCCAGTGGGTGTCACCTCTACTTATTATTCCAAAGAAGGGAGGAAAATGGAGAGTATGTGTAGACAATAGGGAGCTTAATAAAGCCACTAAAAAGGATCACTTTCCTCTACCATTTATTGATCAAGTATTGGATAACTTAGCAAGAAGGAGATATTTTTCATTTCTAGATGGTTTTAATGGATAGAATTAAATCCAGATCTCTCTAGATGATTAGGATAAGAAAGTGTTTACCTATCCATGGGGAACATTTGGTTACTCTATCTTACCATTTACATTATGTAATGCACCTACAACTTTTCAGCGAGCAATACTTAGCATATTTTTTGACATAGTTGCTGATTGTGTTGAAATCTGTATGGATGATTTCACCACTTATGGTGACACATTTGAGCATGCTCATGCCAACTTGTACAAGGTGCTAAAAAGGTGTCAAGAATATAACCTTTCTCTTAATAGTGAGAAGTGTTATTTCATGATGGAAGAAGGAGTTGTTCTTGGCCACTACCTTTCCTCTTTTGGAATTCAAGTGGACCCTACATAGATTGTTGTAATTACTAATCTATCAATGCGAACCAAGCAAATGGGTGTTAGAATCTTTCTTGGACATGCCAATTACTATATGAGGTTTATCAAAGACTTTAGTAAGCTTGTTTCCCCCTTGTAAAAGATACTCAAGAAGATAGCTGAATTTAAGTGGACAGAAGATTGTGAAGAAGCATTTCATCAAGTGAAGGATGATTTGACTATAACACCTATTCTTAGAGGACCTGATTGGAAGCTACATTTCCACATTCATACTGATGCATTTGATACTACTTTAGGAGTAGTTCTAGGAAAAAAAGAAGGTACTATTGAGCATGCCATTTACTATATTAGTAAGAATTTGCAGGATGCTAAGCTAAATTATACTGTCACTAGAAAAGAATTTCTTTCTATTGTGTATGTGCTTAATAAATTTTGGCATTATATCACAAGCTATGAGGTTTTTGTCTACACTGATCACTCTACTATAAAATATTTGATGAACAAACCTGCTATTTCTAATAGATTAGCACGTTGGTTGCTCCTCATATAGGAGTTAAATTGAAGATAATAGATAAACCAGGCCAAGCCAATGTAGTAGCAGATTTTCTATCATGACTTCAAGTACCTGATGATCCTATAGCCATAGATGATAGCTTCTCTGATGAGCATATATTTTTAATAGAAAGTTATAACCCATGGTTTGCAAATATAGCAAATTACCTCGCTACAAGAAGAAAAAGACCACACTTTTCACCCAAGTAGCATAATCTCTTGGTGGAAAAGAGTTTCAATTGCTCATGAATAGTCGAGTTGATGTTCTACATTGGACTAGATCAAGCAACTCACTAGTGTGTGAGGGAAGATGAAACCTATGACATGTGGGGGTCATTTTGCAGCAAAGAGAACAACCTACAAGATTTTGACAACTATACACTACTAGCCTACTCTCCATAAAGATGTAGCAAAGTATACAAGGCAATGTGATCAATTCCAATGCATGGGAAGGCCCACTAAATCTAATGAAATGCCTCTACAACCATAGGTAGTGGTCATGCCTTTTGACAAGTAGGGTATTGACTTTGTTGATAAAATAGAACCCTCTTCTCATTGAAAATCATACATCTTAGTATGTACTGATTATGAAACTAAATGGGATGAAACACAAGCTATGACACATGCTAGAGATCACAAAGTAGTAGATTTTCTATATGAATACATATTTACCAGATTTGGAGTACCTAGAGAAAATGTCACAGATCAAGGAGCTCAATTTACATCTAACCTGATTGCAAAACTCATGAAGAAGTACATGATCCATCTTGGCACATCTTCCCCATACCATCCTCAAGCTAATGGTCAAGTAGAAATCACAAATAGAGAGATAGAAGCAATCCTCACCAAAATAGTTTTTATTTAGAAACGGGACTAGGTCACCCATCTTCTTGAAGCAATTTGGTCTTATAGGACTACATGGAAGAGCACCACTAGATCTAACCCATTTGAATTACTTTATGGTAAATCTACTTCCATGCCTATAGAATTTGAGCACAAGACTACAAAAATTACCTTGGAATTGGATGTTGATCTTTCAAAGGCTCAAGAAGATAAGTTACTTCAATTGAATGCCCTTGATGAATACTGTGAATCTACCCTGCATAATACTGAGGTAATCCAATAGTAGTAAAAGAAATGGCATGATAAGTTCATCCACAACAAGAAGTTTTCTATTGGAGACTGGGCCCTATTATATGATTCTTGTTATCAAAAAACTCTAGGAAAATTCCAAACATGTTGGCTTGGACTATATGAAATCATTTATGTGTTTTAGAATGGTGCAGTGCAACTCTCTACCATTGATCCTATTCATTTTAAACTACTTGTTAATGGGCACTACATAAAACTCTACCATAAGCCATCTAGTCATGAAGATTTCCTATAATAATTCCAACCATCTATTGATCCTATAATTATTGCAACAACTACAGATGAGTTTCTCGCTCATTTGTCATCCTCTCTCTAAGTGCATTATTTTCTCCATAATAATTCCACCTCACTCCACTCTTTCTCATCTTCCACCTCACCTCATCCTTCATCAACTTGCATAATGGTATCATCTGACAACACGAATTACAAGGTTTGTATACATACTCAAGTTAAATCTTTTTCTTAATGTGTTGTTCTATTTTTAGTTACCTTTGTCACTAGCAATTGTAGGAGCTATTGCCTAATTTAGTTGTGGGGAGGGGTATTATATTTTATTCATTTTTTTGTGATCATTAAATGTTCATGATATTCTTTATATGCTGCCAAAAAATAAAAAAATGATGTGATATGAGAGTTACCTTTATGTTGCACATTTTTGTAAATTGGTAAGTACAATTTCTAGCTGAGGTACTTAATGTAGAATTAAGTGATCTTAAATGCTAAAACATCAATTACTTAAAACAAGTACTATCACTTGTCTTCTCTTCTAGTTCCAAGATTTTCCATTTTTGAAATTACTCGGGTAATCACTTTGGAAGAACAATGGGGGGTGATTTGAAAAGAAGAGAACTAGTTGACCATACAACATTGTTGGGAGACCCAGTTTGCCTACCTATATTTCAAGCCAAGGGGTGGATGAATTACATGTTCAAACTATCTACATGGGATGAGGAGCTTACCTTAGCATTTTTGTAGACATTAAGGGATGGGTTTTCCACAATCAACGAAATAAAGGTTCCAATTTCACCCAAAATTGCAGTTGAGATAATGGAATTGCCTCTGGCAAGAGAGGAGTTTTCAAATGTATTAGACCCAGTTTTGACTAGAGCCCAATTTATAGTACACATAGACCCACAACTTTAGATAGTCTAGGAACAAGGTTCAATCTTCACATCTTTACCAAAACTATTTAACCAATGTGCTATCTATATTGTGAGATATTTTACTTGTGAAGGGAGACATTTATATTTGCATACCATGCATTTCAAATTTTTGAGGTTCTTAAGACATGATTACTGTCATTTAAATGTTCCTCATTTTATGTATCACATCTTGTTAAAAGGAGCTGCTATAGTGTAAAAAGGAACCCCATAAGATGTTTCACATCACTATTTTACTAAGCTCATCATAGAAAAAGCCCTTAGGGAACAACTTGGGATATCTTGGGATGATTTTATTTCAAACAATGTGCAAAACCCTATTAGGCAACTTGTAGAGAAATTGAGGAGGAAAAAGAACCTCAAGAAAATCCTATAAATCTAGCATCAGGTTCTTCCTTGTCCAGACCTAGGAGGTCATAGAGAACCCAAGTTTCTACTCCTATAGCTTCTACCTCTAGATCAGGTCCAACATTTGATAAGGGTAAAAGGAAAATTAAATTTTCCACAAATACTAGCTCTCCTAAAGTTAGTAGGGTTTATAAGAAGAATAAAGGGAATGTATAGGAAACATCTTTAGAACTTCCTATAGCTTCAAAGGTAGCAGAAGTACCCCTCAGGCATAGAACTTGAAGGAGCCAACTATCTATAAAACCAGATGAAGGTGTTTCTTTTCAGTCCCCTGTGTCAAAAAATGTAACTATTGAAAAAGAGCAATTCTATTCTGATGAGGATAAGATCATTGTTGAAGATGGTTTAAATGAAGAAAGTGTAGAACATATGCCTACAATAGTAGGAACATCCTCTATCTAGTTGCTCATCATTTCCATAGATTTAGACAATGATGATAGTGTATTTGTCAAAGTTGTAGACTCTCCTCCTATTCTTTAGAGGGGAGAATTTTATGAAAAATATTTTGGAATAAATTTGGATGCAGTTAACACTCATGCTAAATAGATTCTTTTGTAAGTGTAGAACAAGATTTAGTATGCAAAGAACATTAACAATAAAGTAAACATTCACAAACTAAAACTAAATTCACATATATGTTTAGACAAAGAAAAGCAAACAACAAGTGCAAACCTCAAAAGAGAAAACACTCCATGCTTTCTTGATTTTGTAGATGTGTCCTTTGACGTGGATGTATGCTCAATTGCTTGCCCAATTGCTTCAATGGTGGAGATGGGTAATGGAAAATTGGTAGCCTTGTGAGCTCTCAATTTGGCATTATAAGGTTAAGATTGATGACTTTGGTTCTCAAAATAGCATGGTAACTTTAGCTCAAAGATTGTTGATGAAATGGCTTGGGAGGAGATTCAATTTATAGGCTAAGGGCTTGAGGGATGGAGGGATAAGATGCAAGGAGAGATAAAGGCTTAAGGAGGGCTAGGATGCACTCAAAGGAGAGCACATTAATTGTGCTTGTTTAGCACCAATGGGAAGGTGACACTTGTCACAAGGAGGATGAGTGTGAGAGGGTAGGGTAAAGGGTTGCTTAAAGGCATGATGAGTGGGGTTGAGTATGTAAGAGAGATGTAACAGGAATGAGTGTGGAAGAGGGAAGAGTGTGGAAGATGGATGTAAGAGTCATGAGTGGGCTTGTAAGAGTTTTTTATGGTTTGTAAGAGCACTCATGACTTGGTGGTTGGGATTTTTGAGGGGAGACTTTGGTTTTTTTTAGGAAAGTCTTAAACTTATTTAGGGAATGTGACAACATTAGGGGGTGGATTAGGCTTGGGTTTAGGATTAGATTAGGGATGTTAGAGATGTGCAAGTGGATGGCATTAATGAGGGTGGGTGAGTTAGTGGCTAAGCTTGGTTAGTATGGGTGGATGGGGTGGATTAGGCTAAATGGAGGATTAGGGATAAGTTAGGGGTTTTTAGATTTGAGGATTTTATTTATCAAATAGATTTATTTAATAAATGGGGATTTTTGGAATTAGATAGGAGAAAAGGATTTAATTGATAAATAATAGGTTATTTTATTTATCAATTAGGACTATAGATGATTAATTAAATTAATTAGCTAGGGTTGGAAAAGGATTAATTAAATAAGAATTTAATTAATGATGTCTTTAGAGATAACTAAATAGGATTACTAAAGCAGTGTAATCAAAGTTAGGTGTTTACATTTTGCCCCTCTTTGACATAGTGTTGAGACAACACTATTTCAAAGAAGTTTGAATGAAGACAACACGAGGAAGATGTTTTGGCAACAAGATTGCCCCAGTCTCGGATAAGAAGAAAAGAGACTAGACTTAGATGATGCCCCCTCAAGAAGGCAGCAGGCAGAGAAATGAGGCTCGATGACTTCTTGAAGAGTACAAGAAATTGAAATGAGCTAAGACACAGGTTGGCAAAGAGAAAGGGTTGAATTAGCTCAAACTCTCACTACGGGAGAATGATAAAGGGAAATCAGGGACACAAGAGTAAGACAAGTTTAAGACTTTCTAGGATTGGGGGGAGGATGGAGGAGCGGAGCGCTATAAAAGGAATCCATGGTAGGGAGATGGATGATGGAATGATAAAGTTGATGCAACAGGATTTCAAAGAGTCAGATTGGTGGAAGATGGGTTTTGGAGATCCCTAGGACTAGGATTGTGGATCTCAAAAAATGAGGCTTGGTGGATTGATTTGATTGGTGGATCCCTAAGACTAGGATTGTGGATCCCAAAAGCTAAGCATGAGGAGTGATCCAAAGAGATATTGATGCATAAGTTGGGGTAGGAGTGACAGATGCAGGATATGGATGGGGGATAATGGAGATGAAGGGATTCCATTGAAGCTTTTTTGAGTGGGGGGGATACTTCAAGGAGAAGTACCACCATGTAGTTGAGCACTAGATTTGCTATAGGACTGTTGGTTAATTGCCAAGGTTACCAAGAACATCAACGCCTTTTCACCAACTATCCAAAGGACTGACGAACTGACTCGAAACAAACACACAAGGATTGCCCTAGTATCACACATGAATCCCAGAGGAAGCAGTGTGGAAATGACACTAGGTAACCCATAGTAGTAGAAAAAGAAAACAATCAAAAGACATGATCAAGACCTTATGCCCTAATTGCCCCATTCACAGCATACCATGATATGGAAGATCGTGGCAACCTTGAGGAGGGAACAAGGAGATTGCTTGGAAAAGATACTTCAAGACCCAAAAGGGAAGATCCCAAATCAAAAGAAAGTGAAAATCCAAAAGATAACCATTTTCCAATGAGATGGGTAGGACGAGGTACTAACGGACCAAGATCAGACATGAGGAAAGCTATATCCTGCAAGGATCTATCGGAGAGCACCTAAGTTGGTGGATTTGGATGAGTGATGCATCTGGCAAGCTGAACTAAGAAGGATAACACTTTGATGACAAGAGATCTAGCTAAAGGATGCATTGGAATAGCTAACCAAGATGTGTGATGTGTGCAAGATGCTGATCAAGGACAAACTGACATGAAAGCTGGATAGATACAATGGCACTAAGCTAAAGAGGATGTACAAGCTAACTGACCAAGATATGTTACAAATGTACAAGTTTGTTCATGTTTTGATTTTTGTGAGATGGAAATGTTTGTGAATGGTGGGATGTCTGTAATAGTTGATAGGTGGATAGGTAGATGGTTTACAAAAAGCTTAAGTGAAAATGGGGTTCTTTGTGTGCAGGTGATATGATACAAGCTAGGATACAAGATTATTTACAAGCTGGAATATGGTACAAGCTTTGGACAAGATTCGGATATACAAGGCATGGTACAAGATTTACAAGGTATAATACAAGCTTGGTACAAGATTTACAAGCTGAGGTTCAAGACTTACAAGCTGAGGTACACGATTTACAAGCTGTACAGGAGGTATTTACAAGCTCCATCAAATTTTGGATATTTGGTTGGAACACCAAGGGAACAAGCAGGTGTGTTATGGGATGGTGAATGGATGGATGAGGGATAGGATAGTGATAGATAATGGATTAGTCTTAGTACACAAGGTGCCTGAATTACCAGGTTTTCACCAAAGTACCTATCCAAGGTGCTTGAATTGCCAAGTTTTCACCATTGGATGCTTATTTCTCTTTACTATTTTTTTTGTATTTTTCAAAAGTTGGGTATACCAAGGATCTTCAAGCATAGAACTTCTTGAGATGAATGATGTTAGTAGGATCATTCAAGAGTTCCCCTTTTGGTGTAGATAGCTGATAGGCTCTAGAGCCAAAGGAGGTGGTAACCACATAGGGACCAAGCCATGTAGGTTCAAACTTGCCTTTCTTTTCTCGATCTGCTTGGACTTTCATATTTTCTTTGAGGACCATGTCACTTGGCTGAAAGTGTCGTGGGAGCACCTTCTTGTTTAAATTCCTTTTGAGATGAGTTTGGTAGACTGTGAGATGGTCATAGGCTTTTTGTCTCTTTTCATCTAAGAGATCTAGCTAGGTGAGCCGAGCTACTCTATATTCTTCATCTGAGATTTGCCCTCGCAAAGATATGCATAGTGAGGGAGGTTCAGATTCTATAGGTAATACTGCTTTGGCACCATAGACTAGGGAGTATGGAGTTGTTCCTATGGATGTACGAAAGGAGCTTCTATAGGCCCATAGAGCCAGATTTATTTGTAGGTGCCAATTGCAAATGGAATCATTAACAACTTTCTTTAGGATTTTGAGGAGGGTTTTGTTAGTTGCCTCTACCTAGCCGTTACCTTGTGGGAAATATGAGCTAGAAAAGTGGTGATGGATGTGGAGGGAAGTGCATAATTCTTTCATGTTGAGATTTTCAAAGTTACCTCTGTGGTCAGTGACGATGGTGGATGGGATGCCGAAGCGGCAAACAATGTGGTACAAGATAAACTTGGAGACCTAAACTCCCGTAGCTAAGACTAGGGGGACTGCTTCCACCCACTTAGTGAAATAGTCTGTAGCTGTTATTATCCATTTATGTCCATCAGATGATAGAGGTGTGATAGTTCCAACTAGATCAAGGCCCCAACAAGCGAAAGGCCAAGGTGGTGCAATAGGCTGTAGATCTTGTGTTGGAGCATGTACAAGATTTGCATGCTACTGACATGGGAGACACTTTCTGACAAAGTCACAAGAATCTTCTTCAATGGTAGGCCAATAGTATCCTACTCTAAGGATTTGTCATGATAGGAAAATACCACTCATGTGGGCACTACAAAGTTCGAAATGTACTTCTTTTAATTCCATCGTGGCCTCATTTTCATCTAAACATTGAGAGAGGGTATCGTGATAACCCTGATGATATAGGGTATTGGCTATGATGACATAGTGGGATGATTTTTGAATAAGGTTCTGGCATTGGGTGCGTGTGAGGTGAGGGGATATGATACCATCATTTAGGTAAGTGTGAATTTCATGGTACCAAGGAGATTGGGGACCAACCAAGATACAAACATGGTTTGAATCCTCATTTGCATAGGCGGGTGTGAGGAGCTGCTCGACCAAAAAATCATACTGTTTAGCTTCTTGGGGAATTTCCAAGAGCGAGATGATAGTTGCCATGGCATCTACTACCTTGTTCTGCATTTGTGGTACTAGTGTAAACTGAAGCTTTGTAAAATGCTGGGTTAGCTGATCAACTAGCTCTTTGTAGGATAATAGCTTTTCATCTTTGGTTTGATATTCATTTAGGATGTACTTGATGATGAGATAAGAATCACCAAAGATTTGTAACTCAGTGATATTCCATTCTATAGCTATCTTTAATCTTGCTACAAGAGCTTCATATTCTGCTATATTGTTGGTACTAGGGAATTGTAGCTTGAAGGCTTTTGGAATATAATCTCCTTGAGGTGTAACCAAAAATATTTCTGCCCCTAATCCATGAGATGTGTATGAGCCATCAAAATAAAGCTTCCATGGGGGTTGTTCTTCAATTAGACAGATATGCTCATCTAGAAATTTGGTGAGCAAAGGATATGCATCTACTAGAGGTGCATCAGCTAGGTGACCTACTATAGCTTGCCCTTTGATTGCCTTTCTATCCACATACTGGATGTCAAACTCACTTAGTAGCATAACCCATTTTGCTAGCCAACCTGTGAGTGCTATTCTAGAGAGCATATACTTGAGAGGATCAATTTTGGAGACTAGTTGGATGGTATGAATTAGCATGTAGTGGTGAAGCTTTTGAGTTGAGAAAACAACTACCAAACAAGCTTTTCCCATAGGAGTGTAATTGAGTTCATAACCAACTAGGGTTCTACTGATATAGTAGATGGCTCTTTCTCTTCTGTAATCATCGTGTTGTGCTAGAAGTGCCCCTAGAGTAGTAGGTGTTGCTGATATGTATAAGATCAAGGGACGACCAGGAACTGGTGGGACCAAGATAGGGGGATTGGTGAGATATTGCTTGAGCTTATCAAAGCTACGCTGACATAAAGGATCCCACTTGAAGTTCTCATCCTTCTTTAGTAAATGTGAAAATGGTGTACACTTATCTGCAAGTTGGGATTGAAGCGCCGAATGGATTGGAGCTTTCCTTGAAGAGAGCGAAGCTGTCACAATATTTGGGGAGGAGGCATGTCTAAGATAGCCTTGACCTTCTTGGGGTCGATCTCTATACCTCATTTAGAAACTATGAAGCCTAGAAGCTTGCCAGATGTGACCCCAAAGACACACTTCTTGGGATTCAGCATGAGATGATATTGGGCTAACCTATCAAAGACTTTCTCCAGGTCAGCGAGATGATCCATGAAGGTGTGAGATTTGACTAGGATATCGTCCACATAATCCTCCAAAATGCTATGGATAAGATCATGGAAAATGGCTGTCATAGCTCTTTGATAGGTAGCCCAAGCATTCTTTAGGCCAAAAGGCATCATGGTGTAGCAAAAGGTTCTCCAAGGGGTAGTGAATGTTGTCTTATGCTGATCCTCTTCTGCAATCTTGATCTGATTATACCCAGAAAATCCATCCATAAGGGATAGAATTTCATGTCCAACTGTGAGATCTACAATCATATCTATGTTGGGTAAGGGAAAATCATCTTTTTGGGCAAGCTTTGTTTAGATCTCTAAAATCAGTTCAGATTCTAATGTCACCAGAAGGCTTAGTGATAGGGACCAATGTTGGAGATCCACTCTGAGTAGTCAATTGGTCGGATAACCTTAGCTGCTAACATTCTTTCTAATTTAGCTTTGACTAGTAATGCCACCTTGGGGTGCATTTTTCTAAGCTTTTGTCTGACGGGCTTGATCTTTGGATCGACTGCAAGATGATGAACTACAAGCTTACGATCAAGTCCTGGCATGTCCTGATATGACCATGCAAGTTGGCCAATGTTCTCTCGTAAGACCTCAAAGAGGAGATCAGCTTGGTCTTGTGATAGGGATGCAGCAATGTGAACAAGTTTGGGGATCTCTAAAGAACTGATGTTGACTTCTCTAGTATCCTCTATTAGAATAGATGACACCTCTGGTCAATTATCTTGAGGAGGCAATACTAAATCCTCATGTTCTGCTTGTGTCTCTAGATTTTCTTGCTGAGGGGTTCTCTTCACTACCTTAGCTAATCCCGGATTCACCTTAGTTCCACTTTTGGGTGTATCAGAACTAGGTTGGGGATTTTCTCCAAAATACCCCTTGGGATCTAGTTTATAGATATAGGCAAAATCTTTCTTTTTCTGCTTGTGAGGTGTTTCAGCTCCCATGAATCTTAGAAGTGCTTCCTCTGATGTGAACTCATCAATGTGTATGACACTTGGTTGGTCCCAATCTATGAGTTGTGGATGAGTGAGTGGTAGGTCAATGAGATGGATGGATAGTTCTCAGAGAATAGGGTCTCCTAGGAAGATTTGGTCTAGGATATCATCATAGGCTCTCTTTTCAACTTCCTCAAATATGTCTTTGATTTCAGCAAGGTCACGGTGGATGTTTGAAAAAGCATGACCATTCTCATTGGTGCCCCCAGTTGTGGGTATGCCAAAGCCAAGACCTAACTTTGTTTCCCACTTATGTGCTTCGATGGGACATTGCATGCCCCTTTCTTCTGGTCCTAGTCCACCACCTTGATAGTTCCATTTTTTAGTGATGAGCTTATGTTCTTGGGGATATTTTTGGCTAAAGTGATCAAGGTGTGATTGATTACTTAGAGGTGCATCCTTATGTAACCAATTTTTGATATCTGGAGTGAGCTCCTCATGAAGAGGGGTTTTTGAGGATACAAAGGTTGTTGGGCCAAACTATTTGTATTGAGGAGGTGGAATCTCCTTAGCTTTATGATATGTTGGCTGTCCATGGGTATGTGGATCAAGTGGGATTTCTCCGACAGAAAATGCATCTGATACACTATACTCTCCACAACCTTTGTTGTTGATCTTTATGACAGATAAGGTGGAGGGGAGGATGGTTTCTGTGTCATTACAAGTGTGGGATGAGCTG
The DNA here is from genome assembly GCA_028749045.1 of Cupressus sempervirens. NCBI lineage: Eukaryota > Viridiplantae > Streptophyta > Pinopsida > Cupressales > Cupressaceae > Cupressus > Cupressus sempervirens. The sequence goes on from CM053787.1 coordinate 656,114,837, forward strand.
GCGATGGCTATACCAATGTCTATTCTAGGACAATGATTTGTATATGAGGCTTCAACTGCATTGCAATAAGCAAAGGGTTTTGGATTGGCATGGATCATTACCTCAGTGCCTTGATGCAAAAATTTGATGCACTGATGGTAGGTGGATGGAATGGCTTTCATGGCATGAATCCATGGGCGGCTAAGGAGGATGTTAAATGGTAAGTTTAGATAAACAACATGGAAAACTATCTCTTGGATGACCGTCCCAACCTTGATTGGTAGCAAAATAGTTCCTTCTGTGGTTCTTTCCAAGTTGTCATAAGCTTTGATCTTGATAACTTCACTGATCATATCTGCCTCAGTATACCCAGCTTGTTTTATGAATTTTAGGGTGCAAATATTCAAGACTGATCCATTATCTATCATTACTCTTTTCATGGCAAAATTGGATACCATGATGGCTATGCAAAGCGAAAGGGTGTGATCTGGCTCGACCATGGGTATGTCGGTGGGTTTGAAAGATAGGGCACATGAGGATGAAAGGTGTCTAACAAGATTACAAAAATTAGTAGCATTGATATCAGAAGGGACATGAGATTCTATGAGAGCACTATCAAGGATGTCTTTGTACACAAGACTAGTGCAGAGAAGGTCTAAAATGGAGATTTGGGATGGCATGTTCCCAAGGTGTTCCAAGATATTGTACTTGCTTTTTGAAGGAGCTAATGGTGCTGATGAAACTGGTGGGCCTGCGATGTTAAATCATGCTCTTTGAGTGGTAACTGCACACTCATTGTCTGGTCCTTAGATATTGATAACATTGACAGAAGGCTCTTTCTCGGATATACAACCTATAAGGCTACCATAGTCTATATAGGATGAAGTTTGGTCATTTTTCTTCCCATGCTGTTGGTTTGGTTGGTGGTTGTTGGTGTTGTTGTTGTTTTGGATAGGTTCTTTTCTAGGATTTTGGTTGTTGTGTGGACGAAAAGCATTTTGATAAATCTGGAAGCCTGCATTGGGAGAGGTTTGGGCACCAACAGTGATTTCTTTTTTATCAATGAGGTCCTGCACATAATCTTTCAGTTTCATGCATCTAAGGGTAGTGTGACCATTTACCCTATGGAACTTGCAATAATCATTGTCCTTGTACCATGTAGCTTTGGATTGGCTTGGATCAATTTGTTGGGTAGGAGGAAATTTGATGAGGTTTTCCTTAGCCAATTTCTCAAAAATGACATCCAATGGCTCACCAAGGGGTTTATAGTTTCTAGGTGCAGGTTGGAATCTGGGCTTTTTCCTTGCAGCTACTTTGATGGCATTAGCTTGATTGCTAGATCCTTGGAAGTTGGGTCTTGGATTGTGGTTTTGATAGCTTTGGTTACTTTGCTATTGGTAGTTGATAGCTTGTTGATTATTTGTTTGATATGGTGGGTTAGACTAATTTTGAGAAGGACCAACAATATTCAAATGTCTGGTGTCAGTAACCCCATCTATTGCAACATGCTTGTTTTTGTTCCAATACCTAGACTTGTCATTGGAATGTGATTGATTCTGGTTGGCCTCTTTGTAAATCTTGACCACACCATCTTTAATGAGTCCTTGTTCAAGGATCATTCATTCCTTTCTCTTTGATATCTTTATAGGTCTGCAAATAGTTCATGGTCATGTGGTGAGCCAAGCTAGGATGGGCATTATCAATAAACATTTTCACCACATGGCGCTCTGGCAAGGTGCATGATATGTGGGTGGTAAGGGTTTTCCATCTTTGTAGGTATTCGGCAAGGCTTTCTCCACCTTTTTGCTTGGCGTGGACAAGATCAACTATTGATAGCTCTGTTTCAACAAGATGGGCATATTGGGCTATGAATGCCTCAAATAGTTCAGCAAAGTTTTGAATTGTGCCATAGGGGATTCTATAAAACCATTGAAGAGCTGGTCCAGCCAAGCTTTTGGGAAAAAGGCACAAGAGGAAGACATCATTGTATGCCACGTCCTGGCAGTGCATGTAAAATTCTTTGATATGTGTGACAGGGTCTCCTTTTCCTCTGAATTTGTCAAATTTGGGTACCTCAAAGTGTTTGGGAAATGGTGTCATGGTAACGGCTCTGTCAAATGGGTAAGGACACACATTCTCAAACTTGAATGTCTTTAGATCATTCCCTTCTTGGATGGCTTTCAGAGCTATCTTCATTTGCTCCCATTCTGAATTGATAAGTGATGGCTAGGGTGCCCCCAATGTAGGAGTGCCTTGAGGTAGGTATGCACTAGATGGGGCCACTGAATATGGATGGTTGTGAGGGATTTTCTGATAGGGATTGTACATTGTTTGGGAAGCTACATGGTGGATGACAGCTTGTTGAGGGGGAGGTGGCACATATTTTTGCATGTGCTGCAAGGCTTGCTATTGATACGGGATTTGAGGTTGGGATTGAGGAACATAAGTTGGCTATGGGATAAATGAATTGCTTTGTGGAGGTAATGTATAAGATGGTTTTGAAGCTTGGGGAAAGGATCAGGGGGCTTGTGGGGTTTGACCAATATATGTTGGTTGCACCCCCATTTGGGATGGTATCTGCAAATAATTGGTGGTTGGTTGAGGTGGTGGATTACCTCCTAGAAGTGTCATTGAAAAGTAGTTGGTAATAGGAGGTAATGGATTAGTTGGTGGTGGAGGTGGTGGGAATTGAAAGCTTGGGAATGGAACTGATGGGATTTGATAGCTTTGTGGCTAGATTTGGAAGCTTGGTAGAGTGGCGACGAGAGCTAGGGCCACTTGGGAGCTTGACAAAAAATTGGCAGTAGCTTGTGGGATTTGATAGCTTTGTAGAGTGAGGGTAGTAGCTTGTGGATTTGTGGTTGATGGTATTGAGCTACCAAGACCTAATGGAAATGATGGGATTGTGCTTTGGGCTATGGTGAAAAAGCTGGGGGTGATGATAGGTTGATTACTTGGCCCCATGGGTGGCATCCCTGTTGTATATTGTTGAGGTTGGCCAAAGATGCTAGCACTGATTTGGGAGATGGGTGGATTTGGAAGGCTGGGTTGGGGAGTACCAGCAACAATAGTGAAGGGAGTGAATGGTGAGGTATTTTGGGTAAAGGTAGTTTGGAGTAGAGAGGTATGAACCAAGGATGGAGTGGTAGTGGATGGATTGGCTTGCAGCATGGAGATTTCTACTTGGGTAGATGATGGTATGTTTGGGTCTGTTGGATCATATGGATTGGCTGGAGGCTCTTCTTTTGGCATATATTGAGGATAATTTGGATCATAAGAGCCTATGGGTGGTGGCAGCTACCCAAACAATGGGTGAGATGGATCTGATAATGGAGGCGGTCTTCCAAAGTCAAAGGTTCCTACATTGTCCCTTCAAAAATTAGCCATGATTGTCTCTTTGTTCTTGTCTATAATGGCGTTTACCAATACTGCATTTCCTGGTTGGTTCATGAAAGCTTCAATGTCAGTAGGTGATGGCATAGCTTTCTCTGGGCTGAAGGATGGTTGAGTGCTCAAGGGGGGTGATGCTGTTTGATCCAAATGATAGGGCTCCATTGTTTCTTTCTTCTTGGCTAAGCGAGTGACAGGTGGCATGAAGATGCAGAATGTTCCTAGGGATGAGATGCAACAAATGCTGGTGGATGCAAAAGGGGGAAAGGCTTTTCTATGCAAATAATTTCCTAGGTTGAGGCAAAGCTATATGAAAAAACCTAAGGAGGATTGGGTTGGGGATTCTAACTTCAAAGATATGTTGCCAAAGCACAAAAGGTCTGCTTTCTTATGTGCAAGCTTGGTGGTGATTGTGTCAACTTAAGGATAGACTGATGATCCTTTAGGAAGAACATGGGATTGACCACTTGTGGATCCCAACCTTTAGCTCAAGGTGATGAGGGATAACAAGTGACAAAGCTAGATTACCCTAGACAAAGCTTTGTCAAAGGGCTAACCTTGGTGAGATTGGTGGATTTGAAAGATTTTAGGAATGGCAAACTTTTGGCAAGGTGACAACAATTTTGAAAGCTTAGATGTGCAGATTTTGGATTGCTGGTTAGATGGTTTGATTCTAAATGAGATGGATGAGCTAATAATGCTTAAGGGGATAACCTAAGATGGCTGGATTTTCTACAAAGATGACTCTAAAGTGAAGCTTATCCAAGAAGATGTGGAGAAACAGGATAAGAAGATGTGGAGAAACAAGGGTGTCTAATCATAGAAATCATGCCTAGTTGGTAAGGCATAAGCAGGATTAACTTCGGGATGTTGGCTAAATTTGATGGTGCGCTCTAGCCAGGCCTCTTGAAGTGCTTTGTCGGTAGCTTTGTCCTCTGCTTTGTGGAGTTTGGCAATTTGTGGGCTTGGTGTTATTTCTTTTCTCTTGGCTGAAAGTTCTTGGTATGCCAGAGATGGCTTGATTTTGACTTTGTGAAACTTCTGTTTGGGTTTGGGTTGTTCCGACATAAATTCCTGAATTTGCTTGGCTTTGAGAGATCTCATTTGTTTTGCTTCAACTTATTCAACTTCTAAAATAGGCAGTGACTATGCTAAGTGTGCCCTAAGCTAGGATTGACCAAGTTTGGAAAACATTCATTCAACAAGTAAAATAAAATCAAGAAATGGATAGGAACACCCAGATAGAAGTTTGTGGTTTTCAGAATGTGATACTTGTGCCGAGGAGTGTGTATGTTCTACAAATGTTTCGATCAGTCACTTCAAACATATTAACATCCTAGATGGTTGTCTGCAAGGCTGACAATTGGTTTAGCTAGGGAGTCCTCGATATACGCAAGGTATGTGAGACCCAAATCCATAGATGAGACCAAAAAGATGTCACACAGCCGAGAGGAGCGGTAACCCACTTCTCCTCTTTCACTTCTCAAGGGTATAAAGTTCCTTGAAACTTAGCCCGAGTGACAAAATCTTGATCCCAAGAGAGGTGTCTTTCGATTCACCTCCCAATTCTTATACTCTGCCAGAATGCTGGAGTTGAGGTCATCCAAGGGGTGATGAAATCCCCAAGTAAGCCTCCTAAAAAGAAACAAGGTTTTGGATCCTAATCTTATGCAAACAAGATGGTGTCAAAATATGACAAGGGGAGAGAAGACTTGGATGACCTTGGGCTAAAAAACACGCTTGTTCTTTTACCAACTGACTCTTATGTGTGCTAATCTAGACTTTGCAAGAACTCATGTTTAAGAGATAATGTTCAATTCCAACTTGAAGCACCAACAAAAGTAAATCGATCGAAGAATGCAAACAAGAAGAAGAGTTAGGGTCAACAAAAGAAAACTTGCATTCCCGAAGGCCCTCCACGTCAAGTATTGATTAATTTTCTTTAAGGCATTCAAGATTGAGTGTGAGTTTTTTTTAAGCCCAAAACAAAAGTGTGTGAGATTCGATTTCAAGCGCGCGCCCAGAGGCTCTCCATGTCAATTGTTGTTCAATTTTAGTGCCCAAACTTGAAGTGTGATCGATTTAATCTAGAGTTTTGGTCATTTAAGAATTTTGATAAAGTTAAAGCAAACGTTCAAAGACCAAGTGAGTTAGTTAGATTGTGGAACATTTAACACCTTTTTCAAGTAGACCCATCCTCATAAATGGCACTGAGATTGCAACCAATGGTTGAATTGATGGGTGATTAGAAAAGAAGTGAGTCCAAGGAACTACTCAAATTGATTTTTGCAAATTTGTATTTAACTTAACAAAGTTTCTTAATTGTCCAAAAATCAAACTTTGCCTAAATTGCATGCAAAAGAGAGATTTGTTTGTTCTTTTTAATGCACCAAAAATTGAAGTGTGAGATATTGCATTGATTCATTGATCATTTGCATTCAAGATTGAGTTCGTTTGTTTTAAGCATGCATTCCAAAGAAAATTAATTTTAATCCATGGCATTCAAGAGTGTGTTTTGAGCAACATTCATTCAATGAAAAATGTGTTTAACTATTCAAGTTCATTTTAGCAACATGCATTCAAAGACAAATGATTAAACATTCAAGTTTATTTTTTTAGCAACATGAGAACCTGCAAGAAACATGGTTAGTGGTTTCATATGTGCTCCAACCTACAATGAGAAAAAAAAAAAAAAGCAATTTAGTTAGTCACCCAAAATCTTCAAAAATAAAAGCTTAACTATGGGAAAAAAAAATTTAACATTTTTTGCTGTTTTTTCTATGCGTAAAAATTCTTAGAATGGTCTAAATCCTATGGAACTACTAAAAGTCAAATTTTGATTTATACTCTTTTTTTTTTTTTTTTTAATAAAAAGTGAAGGAATTGATATGCTAAAACAAAAATGCAACATAAACAAGCAGAGACGCCAAACTGCGGAGATGCCAAAACTCACAGATGCCGAAACTCGCAGATGTCGAAACTCAGAGATGACAGTTTGATGAAGAAGGTAGTTGGCGATGTCAGAGATGACAATTGACTGCTGGCAGCAGTGGAGATGACAGTTGCCAGGCGGAGATGACAATTGACTGCTGGCAGCGGCGGAGACGACAGTTTGAGTTTTTGAAGGCAACGCAGATGACAGAACCCAGGCAGAGATGCTAAAACTCGCAAATGCTGATCTGCACATATGCCAAAATTCATAGATGAAAATTCAAGTTTCGGCATAAACTACCAAAAAATAGGCAAAGACGCTGAAACTCGTAGATGGCATTTTGAGTGTGCGGAGATGATAGTTAAGCTTTCGTAGATGACGTTTTGCGCAGATGATAGGTGAAGATGCCAGTTTGTAGAGACGACACTATGCGTAATGAACTAACGGGCATGGGTTTTTTCTATATTTTTTTGTTTTCTTGGTTATTTTTACATTTTAAAAGGTGTATCTTTCTCTCTAGTGCATCCTTCAACCTACAAAAATAAGCAAAAGCACTTTGCACCCACTCAAATCTCAACAAACATTAGATGGTTAGTTTGTAAGCACAAAATATGGATTGAAAAAAATTAAGGAATGACCCATAGTGGGGTCCCACCAGGCATGCCAAAATGTAGAACAAGATTTAGTATGCAAAGAACATTAACAATAAAGTAAACATTCACAAACTAAAACTAAATTCACATATATGTTTAGACAAAGACAAGTAAACAACAAGTGCAAACCTCAAAAGAGAAAACACTCCATGATTTCTTGATTTTGTAGATGTGTCCTTTGATGTGGATGCATGCTCAATTGCTTTCTCAATTTCTTCAATGGTGGAGATGGGTAATGGCAAATTGGTAGCCTTGTGAACTCTCAATTTGGCATTATAAGGTTAAGATTGATGACTTTGGTTCTCAAAATAGCATGGTAACTTTAGCTCAAAGATTGTTGTTGAAATAGCTTGGGAGGGGATTCAATTTATAGGCTAAGGGCTTGAGGGATGGAGGGCTAAGATGCAAGAAGAGATGAAGGCTTAAGGAGGGCTAGAATGCACTCAAAGGAGAGCACATGGATTGTGCTTGTTTAGCACCAATGGGAAGGTGACACTTGTCACAAGGAGGATGAGTGTGAGAGGGTAGGGTAAAGGGTTGCTTAAAGGCATGATGAGTGGGGTTGAGTATGTAAGAGAGATGTAACAGGAATGAGTGTGGAAGAGGGAAGAGTGTGGAAGATGGATGTAAGAGTCATGAGTGGGCTTGTAAGAGTTTTTTATGGTTTGTAAGAGCACTCATGACTTGGTGGTTGAGATTTTTGAGGGGAGACTTTGGTTTGGTTTAGGAAAGTCTTAAACTTGTTTAGGGAATGTGACAACATTAGGGGGTGGATTAGGCTTGGGTTTAGGATTAGATTAGGGATGTTAGAGATGTGCAAGTGGATGGCATTAATGAGGGTGGGTGAGTTAGTGGCTAAGCTTGGTTAGTATGGGTGGATGGGGTGGATGGGGTGGATTAAGCTAAATGGAGGATTAGGGATAAGTTAGGGGTTTTTAGATTTGAGGATTTTATTTATCAAATATATTTATTTAATAAATGGGGATTTTTGGAATTAGATAGGAGAAAAGGATTTAATTGATAAATAATAGGTTATTTGATTTATCAATTAGGACTATAGATGATTAATTAAATTAATCAGCTAGGGATGGCAAAGCATTAATTAAATAAGAATTTAATCAATGATGTCTTTAGAGATAACTAAATAGGATTACTAAAGTAGTGCAGTCAAATTTAGGTGTCTACAATAAGGACTTGATGCTTTAGCCTTTGTAGCCTAGCAAGTTGTTCCTCTTGGTCCCTCACCTATGTCACATGTTACTTACCATCCTGGTTCCACTATGTCATTGTTAAAAATTATTTCATAGTTATCTAATCAGTTAATATAGAAGAGGAAAGAATGAAAATAGAGAGAGAGAGAGAGAGAGAGAGAGAGAGAGAGAGAGAGAGAGAGAGAGAGAGAGAGAGAGAGAGAGAACCTTGACAAAATCATCTTCAATCAAACTCAAGATTTGATTGAAAAGGATGCGAAGATTGAACTATTAAGTGGTAAACCTAAAAAAGTCACTACCATGATCCCCAAATTGATGTCTTGTTGCTCTCCTTCTCCTGTTTGTGCTCTCTTTTTGAAAGAACAATTTGTCAATTATCAGATGACCTATGTAATGCAAGGTAAAAGTTTAACATTGAATACTCCTCAGGAATTCTTCCAAGCTTTTCATACTACCCTTGTAGCCATTAAAATTTTATTCTGTGAACTCTTTTTACATAATATAGTAGTCTTTGAGAATAGAGATTGGAACCCTCTACTTTATGTGGGTGATATTCAACTTAGGGCATTGATGTCTTGGATCCAAAATGATGTTAGCAAAGAAAACTAGGCCCGCTAGCATACAAAATTAGAGTATAAGATTCCACTTTTTCTCAGACCTAAAGGCAGGGATGCCAAAATAATGTACTATGATTGGTTGAAAGTTGCTCAATCTAAATATGGAAACCATATTATTTCTACTTTAAGAGAAGTAGCCTATCAAGAATATACATCTATGGCAAAAATAGATCTTCCTATAGTAAAGCAGGGAAATCAATGGTGCTGGATAGGATTGAGTGAAGACTTGCAAAAGAAGGAACCTCATTCTCTGTTGAATCTTATCATGGATAATCAACTAGCACCCTAGTACATTGAGCTAGGGGAAGAAAGAAAAAGAAATTGGATCCCTTTAACTTTTCAACCTCTACTTCTATTGTCCCCATTGCTTACTAATAAAAAAGATTTAGAAAAAATTGATATGATAGAAGAGCTCCATAGATGGGAAGCGTACAGGAGGAGTAAAGGTTTTTATTGGAAATATGATATAGGAGGTAAAGGATAGAGTGTTCCCTCAAATTTTAGGATGGCTGCAAGGGTGAAAATTTCACGTTTCCTTGAGGATAAGTCAAAGTTTAAATGGGGTGGAATGATGAGACTAGAAAATGATCTACTTTATCATTTCATTTTTAGTTGAATTTGCAAACTTTCTAAAGACTTTGATGTTTAAGAACATGATGTTTATGATAATTTTAGATAGATGCGTGCATAATTACTTTCTAGGATTAATATGAATATGCTATGAAATGATATGTCATTTGATTATAAAGTAGTAAGAATGATATTTTTCTTCCTTACCTAGGTTGGGCAGTTCTCTTGTAGCAACGTGACATAGGGTAAACTAATTTAGATGACATATTTTGAATTAGTCTTGATGTATGTTATTACTTTGGAGGCACTAATATTTTGTAGACTAAAAGGAGAAGTTAACTCAACTAAGCGAAGTCAAAAGCCTGAGAAAATGGTGAAAGATTTCATTTATGACCTTCAACATCACCAACCATTTTGTCCATAACCATGAGTACATGTTTTCAGGAAACCAAGAGTTAAACTAGGAAATCTAGGGGTTGTGAGCTCCTAAATTCCCATTCCATTTGGTAAAAAAGTTAATTCATCTATTTTAATATTTAATATCATCCATTGTTTTGGTAGTTGATGGAGTCTATAATCTAAGAATTATGTTCCTAGTTTGTGCTTAAATAATTGGAATTCTGTGTTCTAGAAGTTGTTAGTTAGTTAGTGGTTTTTAGTAGAAAGAAGAAGTTTTCTAAGTTTTTGAGTATTGAATGTAATCTTGTTGTTTATCGGTATGTATATTTATTGTTGTTATGAATAAAAAGATCATTTCAGGTTTCTATCTTTGAGTAGTTCTACTTCACTTCTCTATAGGGGCCCACATAGGGAGTGAACTAATTAGTTAGCATAGGATTCACTTTTAGTTCGTAGAACTAGAATAGACTCTATTATTCCTCCAGCCACTAATAGCATAATTAGTGGACTATTCCTACAACATAGGTAGTTGAAGTAGTTCTCAGCTATATCTTTGTTGAAATAGATTTGATTCTCAACCTTAGCATAGATTTCTTGTAGCATAATCATTTGAATTTCCATAGAATAATTCTTAAGTTGAGAGAAATTTGAAGAATATACTTTACAAACACCATTTCAAGTTTCTATCCCTCTTTGATAAATTAAATGAGTCCAAATGAGTTGGGTTAGAAACACTTGGGATGTCCAATCCTAGGTTAAGTAGTCTATTGCTGTAGTATTTTGATTCCTTTCTTTGGCCAAGCAACAAGTTCATAGGATTTTATGTTGGAAATGATGCTAGGGTTTTGGACAATGAAAGATGGAGTGGTTATGTAGCTAAGGTAAGTCAAAATGACATTTAGGGAGACTAGAAATATGATAATGCTATGGTAAGGGTGCATGCAAGGTTTTTGAACTTAGAATCATATCTTTGGAAAGCATTTTGTCTAAAAGTTTCACCTTGAGATGATGGACTTTGGATCTTGACCAAAAAGAGATAAAAGATAAAAAGACCAAGTTGATAAAAATGACAAGGTCAAATCTATCAAGACATAGATAGAGTTTGACCAAAGAAAAATGATAAAATTGACAAAAGGACTAGTTAGGATCCATCATCCCTCAACATTAGAAGATACTCTAGGACTCATACTTTGTTTTAATTTTTGACTAAGTTCAAAGGTTTTGGGTTCAAAATGATGGTTATAGTGATTGAATATGTAATATTCAAAGGTCTTAATGTTAGAAATAAGAATTACTGGGGGGGAGGTGGGGTGGTCGGGTGAATTAGTAATCTACAAACTTTAGTTGCCAACTACATATTATTTATTAATTTGAACCATGCATAAGAAAGTAAACAAGTAATGGAAAATAGTAACAATAACCATGCACAAAGATATCTCATAACACCATATTTTGTTAAGTAGGGTAACCTTGGCCAAGGGAAATCCTTTGTGGGGATGGTACCCACTAGATAATATACTAATATATATGTAGCTTGTTAGAGGATGGACCCTATTAGGAGTCAATGAGAAAATTCAGTATAGAGAGTCCCTGTTAGGAGACTTTGAATCCCTATTAGGACTTTCCAACCCTATTAGGAGTTATAGTACAATAAATGCAAGAAGAGCTCACTGCCCAAACAAGTAATTAGTCCTCTGGTATATAGGTGCTATAACTTCTTCCTTAAATGATCTTTGATCTTTAGCTCAATCTCAAATCACAAAAATAGCTTCTCAAAACTTCAAATGTATTGCTTCACAAAAGTTCACATATCATTTCTCACAATACAATTTCTCAACACAACCTATCACAACACAACACAACACACTTGAATTTGCAAGATGTCCTTTGCATAAATACCATTCCTTTTCACAAATTTCTACTAGGTTAGATAAGACCATAATATAGTTTTCCAACTTCGAGTAAACATCTAGGATGTTGACCCCAATTGGTCAAGTAAATAATTTGTAAACAAAATAATGTCTTGCTTTAATTTCATGATTCTATTTCATAGGTAGAACATGAATATATCTTTTCCATACAGTCCATAATAATTTTTGAGGTTGTACACATAATCATAAAAATGTATACTATCTCCATCTAACTTTGATAATCATAATATGAAGTCAATAACAAGTTACATACAAAATAATACACTATTGTAATCTAATTTCATACTTAGACAATTTTTTGGGTACCAAAAGCTAACTATCTTTATTTTTGAGGTTTTCTAAAAGCATGTACATCATGTGTTGCAATAAATGACAATAATTACATATCTTTATTAGCCAATTGTCAACAATCTCCCCCTTTGGCATTGACGCAAACAAAATAGGGAAAATCGGCTAAGTATCAAAAACTTGTCCAAAACAATATAGTAACAATACATTAATCATCTTTTACAACTTATCCATCTTATATATGCTCCCCCTTTTGATATGATTTTATACCTTACCTTATTTGAATCTTCTCCTTTACCTTATTTACAATTTTCTTATGCATCTTCTCCCCCTTTGACATCAATGACAAAGGTTAGAATGTCAAAAACTTTCAAAAGTTCTTCATCTATTGTCAAAAACCTTGTTCATCTACCTTAAGCTGATAATATCTTCATGCAATTATCAAAACTTTCCTTGAGACTATTTAAACCTTTTTTCCATGTATCCTTGTGATGAGTCCTAATAATGCTATGTTTTTATTAACCTTTTACCTCCTACATTTCACACTTCTTTGGCATGAAATTCTATTTTTGCTAAATTATTGATAGGAAAGTAGAATATTTACTTTTAAAAAGAGGGAAGACTAGTTCCTAAAATTCTATTAATTACAAGAAAATTATATATTTTGACTTGTTTTGCTATAGGGACTAAGGATGCACGATATGAAGCTAGCTGTCTAGTTGAAGGAGCAGTTTGGCCACTGTAGTTTTGCTATATTATTTTAGGCAAATAGTTCTGAATGGCTAAATAGATCAGTTTTGGTTGTATGTTACCTTATCCAAGTTTTTTTGTAAACTATTATGTGTGGCCAGTGGCCAAAACAAGTTATTATCTATATTTTAGGAATAGGCCATCAACCATTCTAGCTTAGTTAGTAATTTGGTTAAACATTTTCAATCTATATAAGCTAATGTTAAAAAAAAGACATGATATGATCTGATATATGAAACACCCTATTTATATTATCTCAAAAGTCTATGTTATTAAAAGTGTGAATTTTCTATAGTATTTGGCTTTAAAACATCTCTCACGTTGCAAACCAAAGGAGGGCCCCCTCTTGAGAAACTTGGTGAGATTATCTTTTTTTTTTAAGTATTTCAATTGATTTTGTGTGTTCTTTATAGATTGAATCGACCGTGTGCATTTCTAAAGAGTTTATCATATATATGTTTGTTAATTAAATATGTACAGTGCTTGTGGATTGAGAATTCAATTTTCTAATAAAGTAAATGGTTGTGACATTCTTATGAAGTAATTGTTCACTATATATCATTATTTTGCCACAAGCATAAGTTTATCACAGAATACTATCTACTGCACTCTTCCTACCACATTCATCCATCTATTAAACCACTTCCTATTTCCATTCATAATACTCTTTGTCCCCATTTATCATACTTCCTATTGCACTTTGTATTAGAGCCAGTTTATTGTAAACAACCTCCTGTCGCCACTAAACCCGTTGTCACAATCCAAGTAGATTTCAACTCTTAATTAAACCAACTTTTAATCAAAAAAACTTTGTAATAGTATTCATCAAGAAATTGTGATTAATTGTTTAGAGGAGTGTTAATAGTATTTGTGATTAATTTTTTAGAGGTTTGTTATAACATTCATAGCATTCATAAAGACATTGTATTTAATTGTTTAGAGGTGTGAACTTTAGATTAGAATCCATTTGCAAAAGTAATTTTAGATGTGTGGTAATTTGGACCATTCAATTTATTAGCAAGTAGTAATTGCATTCATAAACCTCTTGATTTATTATCTTCACCCCTTATGCAAACAATCATTATATCTCTCACGAGTTTAGGAATCTCGGATTGACATTTTTAGGGTATTTTTGATTCAATCATATACCATCAAGTTTAACCTTAGTTTTACCCAACATTTTTGGTGTCATTTCCAGGGAAAGATATTAAAGGTGTTAAACTATAATAAGTCAAGATAGGAATAGTGAGCCCTTTAGAAGTCTTGAGAAATTGTCAACCTTGCTTAGGATAGTACCTTTGGTTTCCACTACAATAAATCATTTAGGTGCATGAATAGGCTTAGAGATAGTCAAGGTAGATTTGTTAAGAAGGAATCCATAGGTAGTTCAAAAATTCAAAAGTCAAACCAAGCAACAAATTTAAAATCCAGCCATCTTTTCAATCCACCTCTCCTACTACACCTTCTGAAATTGCTGAACAATTCACAAAGTCATATGAAACTAGGTGTAGTAAGCTCCAAAACCTCAAGAACAACCCTATAAAACATATTTTACACGTTGGGCAGCCAAATTTTTAGAAGAAGTCATGGCTGACAATGTTGAAAACAACAATGTAGGAGGAAATAATGTTGGAAACAATAGGAATGAAATTTTTCAACACAATATGACCGTTGAGTTCCCTATTTAGCTTCCTGCAGATGATACCCCTATGAAAAACATCCCTCACTCCACACTTCCTATATTTAGAGGGTCAATCTTTGAGAATCCTTATATGTTCCTATTTGAATTTGATGTCCTTTATAATAGCTATGATTATCAAAGTGATGCACAAAAATTAAAGCTCTTTCTAGCTACCTTGAAAGATGTTGCATTATGATGGTTTATGAGTCTTAGGGACATTAGAACATGGAACCAAATGAAAGATGCTTTCCTATTAAAATATTAGGAGTAATACAAGACCAAGGAAGTATGGGATGAAATCTTTCACATGACTCAATGAGAAGAAGAGTCAATTGAATATTTTTTGGAACATTTTGCCTTTAGCTTACAATGTTCAAGATGTCCTAATTTAACTTTGGAAACTATTAAGATGCTTTCTTTAAGAGGGATTCATGATGAAACCATGGAAACCTTAAATTTGATTGGAAAAGGTGATATTTCTAAAATGTCTTTTGAAGATATTTGCGATATATGTAGGAATTATTCATGGTCTCATCGATCTATTCACGAGAATTCAAGTAAGCTTTCCACTATGGGTAATACATCTGGTATCTCTAAGCATGAAATTGGTAATTTACTTGAAGATCTTAAAATTGACTTATTAAATCATATGGGCAAACAAATTGGCACATTGTATTCTCATAGGAAACATGAGGAAGTTGTAAAGGCCTTGGTAGTATATTGTCCAAATTTTCATAAGAAGTATGGACCAGAAGATTTTCCTTATAATTGAACTCATGTAGCATCACTCAAGGAAGCTAGTGAGACTTCAACACTATGACCTCTTCCTGAAGGAATGATTCCTATGGAATATATTGAAGAGCTAGTTTACTATATGGCTCCATGACACCAATTTTTACCTAGAGGATTCTCCAATGAATATTTTTTTGGACCACCTTAGCAATTCTCTAACCCAAGTCCATGGTATGGAGGTTATCAACAACCTCAACCTTATCCATAATGGCCCCACAATTCTCAACCTAGTATGCAACCATGGCATCAAACACGGAGGTTGCAACCATCATATCAACCTCCACAATCATCATATCTACCTTCACAACCTTATATGCAACCCTATCTTCACCAATAGTCCTTTCCTCCACCATCACTAATAAGCCCCTATCAACAACCTCAACAATTTCTTCCTCCCATACCTCCATCTTCTTCAAATCCACCTTCAAATCTCTCACAACTACCTAAACCCAAATTCATGCCAATGCAACCAAATCCAAAATCCTAATAATAAACCTCCTCAACTACTCTATCATAGTGAGGTGGCTAATTTTCCCACCTATCCTATTAACATGGTTGAGTTGGATGGTGTACACCTCAAACCTAGGAAAGCTCTTAAAGGACCGACCATTATAGAGGTCCCAGGTGAACCTGAAGAGGAGTTTGAAAAGAAACCTCACTTTCTTGATTGATTCATTCACAAGCTAAAGCTTAAAGAGCCAACACATTTTGAGTTTGACATTTTAAATGAATTATGCAATGTTAACATCAAAAGTACTCTTTTGAAAGCTCTTAAGGATGTGCTAGTATACAACAAGACAATATGGGAATTATGTACCTAATGCCAGAAAAAGAAGGATCCAAAAACTATTCAAGTTATTGGACAAGTAGTAGAACTAATGTTGGGAAACATTAGCATTCCAAAATATGTAGATCCTAGTAGTCCTATCATCCAAGTAAGTATCGGTACAATTGTTATTCCTAATATACTTGTGGATTTAGGTGCTTCTATAAATGTAATGAAAAATGCAACAAAAATAAAATTATCCTTAGAGGGACTTAGACCTATTCCTACAATGCTTCAAATGGTTGATCATCCCTTAGTTAGACTAGAAGGGGTTATAGAAGATGTCATTCTTTCCATTGATAGTTGGGATTATCCAACTAATTTCATGATCCTTAAACCCAAAGCTAAGTTGGGGGGATATCCTCTCATTCTTGGAAGACCTTGGTTAGCACTAGCCAATGCCCACATTAATTGTCAGTTAGGTAACATGATTATTTATAATGGTGAGCAAATAAAAGTGTTGACATTATATCCTCCTGCTCAACCATTATTGGACACCAAGGACCCAAGATGGGTCAACAGTGATTTAAATTATTATGTTCTAGTCCTTACCATTGGGCAAGCATAGTATTTTGAAGACCCAACTGATGAAGCCAGTTTAGTAAACTTTCTTCAAAATAGGTATGAGACTAATGATATCCTAGAAACCATGGTTTTCCCTTCTCATGCAACTATTGACTATCCTTTTGGGAATTTTCCTTTAGTAGGCAATCCTCAATCCATTCAACACTTCCTCATGTTACATTAGCTTCTACCACATCAATATTTGTACAGTCCATTATTGTCCTTGGAAAAACCAAAAACATCATTAGGACCCCACCTTAGTGCTCCTATTTCATCAAAACCTATGGAGATCCTACCTAGGCATACCCTTAATATTAATCCATAGTTAACACCAACTTAGGTTAAATATCTCATAAGTATTCTAAAAGAACATAAAGATGCATTTACATGGGAGTATCAAGACATGCGAGGTATTCATCCTGACACTTGTACCCATCACATTTACATTGAAGAAGGGAGTCACCCAATTCGACAACCACAACATAAACTCAATCCTATCCTCCATGATATTGTCAAAGAAGAACTCCAAAAATTCTTGAATGTTAGTTTCATTTATCCAATTTTTGATAGCAGGTGGGTATCTCCTTTAGTTTTCGTACCAAAGAAAAATTATAAGTGGCATATTTGTGTTGATTATCAGGCTTTAAATAAGGCTACTAAAAAGAATCATTTTCCATTACCCTTTATTGATCAAGTCTTGGATACTCTTGTAGGGAAGAAATTATACTCCTTCTTGGATGGCTTTAGTAGATACAATTAGATCTGCATTGCACCAAAAGATTAGGACAAAACTACCTTTACTTGTCCATGGGGAACCTTTGCATACATTGTTCTTCCTTTTGGGTTATGTAATGCCCTTGTGACATTACAACATGTAGTATTAAGCATCTTTTCTGATCTAGTTAATGATTTCGTAGAAGTTTATATGGATGATTTTACTATTCATGGAAATACCTTTCATGAAGCTAAAGATAACTTAGAGAAAGTACTTAAGCGATGTATCGACACTAATTTATCTTTAAGCCATGATAAATGGAATATGTTGATAACAAAGGGAATTTTTTTAGGTCACTTAATCTCATCCAAAGCTATACAAGTTGATCCTAAAAAGATCCAAATAATTCAAGACCTTCCCACACCTTTGACACAAAAAGATGTTTGGAGTTTCCATGCTCATGCATGGTCTTCAGCTTCAGGAAACCCCCATAGCATAGGATGCATTTATACAACCTACTTATAATACCATTTGACCCCAACTAGAAGAAGTTGAAACTGTGGTTATAGAACAACCCTCTCCATGGTGCAACCCAAAGAAAAACCTTGCTAGTGAGCCCCTACAAACACCTAAAAAAACCCTTTGCACTTCCTCCACTCCAAAAACACCTAGCCCCTCTTTAGTATGTTGTAATCCTCCATGATTTGGAAGTAATTTAGAAAATCTAGCCAATGCCACTCAAGCTACTATAGATGCTAAAATTGAGGTCTTGACCAGTAGCTCTTATAGGAAATGAAAGGAAAAAGTAGGTAGGGAATACCACCATCAAACCAGACACATGAAGAAATAGAGGAATGCACCATCCATAGAAAGTTTTCCAAACCCTATGAACAAAGAAGATAATTCTAATGAAGGTGATACTACTATAGAACAATGTGATCCTCAAGATGGGTTGGAAAATCCCAAAACAAATAAGGAGGGAGAAACCCTTGAAAGTCAAACTAATTAGGAACCTGAATGTGAGCCTATAGAACAAATGAGCCCTGATAAAGCTACAGAATTTCCAAAGAACAATCTTGATCAAGAAAACTCAAGTCAACAAACATTTGATGTAGGAAATGAACTTGAAGCTCATGTTATATGGCAAGATGATATAGTGCAAAATACTATCCAGAGGGCCTATGGATAGGATGAGGATCATTTAAAGAAAAATGTGGAAGACAATTCTAAAACACCTTAGAAAGAACCCCTTTGAGGAGATGCTATAGAAAATATAGAGAGTTCATGTCGCTCAAAACCTGATAAGGCCATGACATCATAATCTTTGATTGTCTCTAATGTGCCTTCAAAGGACCTATCAGGTACTTCTAGTCTTCTTCTTAATCCCATTCCATTGACAATAGCAATACTGGGCACTTCTATGGTTACTGTCAATGAGTTTCTACACACTTTCATTCAACTTCAGCAAGAGCTTCGACAACTCAGATCCAGGGTATTACTATGGGACAAGATTATCAGTATATTTGTTGTCCCAAAAGAGTCCATGGAGCACCTAAACAACAATATTCTACCTAGTTTTTATACATTGTTTTCATGAGGACATGCAAATCCCTTGGTTTGGGGGGAATGATGAGTCCTGATAATGCTCTATTTTAATTAACCTTTTATGATGTAACACCCCAACCTTGCTTCCAAACCCCAAGCTCTCTTAGGGATACCCTAGGTCATTCACTAGACCCACTAGGGCTTCTTCACACCCTATGCTTACTAGGACCTTGCTCAAGAGATCCTAATCCTTCAGTTGGGGGCACACCAACAAAGTAACATCAAATTTCTTACTAGCTAGCTCTAGTCCGCTACTAACCCTCAAGTCCATCTATAGCTCCAAGGATAAAAGTTCTTCATCCAAGGTTTTCTTAGACTCCTTCTAACATCCATGACCCTAAAAAATGCTGATTTCATTGGTGCATTCAATCTACTAGGGAAAATACACCAAATTGCTCTGAAAAGGCTACTAGGAATTAGCCCTCCTAAATAGCTGGAAATAAGATTTCTTGAAAAACTTCTTAAAAACCCTATAAAAAAATTACATTTGTGGATATCCTTTTTAGAGTACTTCAAGATTCTTTGATTTTTCAACCCCCGAACTATATGTACAACCAAAGTATAGTTTTAGGCCAAAAATGAGGATTTCAAGTGCTTTATCGCTGTTGTGATGGAAAACCACCTTAGAAAATGTTCCAAGACCTCTCCCTTGGACTAAAGCAAGGTTATACCTTCTCCTTACTCACTATGTGGCTGGATTGAGGTGTTTGCATGCTCAATCCCCTCCATAGCTTATTTTTCCAACTGTGATTCCTAGCCAAGTTGCATTTGGCTTGCCTAGGCCATCACTTTAAAAATGCTTTCTATGCTTCCCATGGGCTCTCCTTTGCTATAGATAATTTAAAAGGAGTATAGTTCCAAATCCCAAGAATCCATACATTTTATACAGTGGGAAAAGGCCCTAAGACTCTATTTTTTTATTCGTTGCCCAGTTCAGAACAGTAACCTACTAACTTACAAAATAATTTATTCAACCACACACAACTCTCTTTAACAACACAAAAACTAAAAATATAATTTAAGGACAACTAATACTAAAACTTCAAAATCAGAAAAACCTAATTCTAATTTGTACAAAGCATGAAAAACACTCCAAAGCAAGAAACTATTGTAATGTTGTAAAAATGCTGATTATAATTCTTAAACTCTCATTTCTCCTTCCTCCAACCTTTTGAAAAGGTTGAGTTTGACCTAATATAGGCTTGGAATTTAAATTTCTAACTAATTTAAGTGGTTAAAGGTCTCCCACAAATAAGTTTCTCTTTTTGCATAAAAGTTACAAAAGTTGTCAATGACAACTTTGCAAAAAAATGAGCAATTTTTGCAATTTTGCAAATTATCTATCTAAACTTTCTCTACTTGCTACCAAAATTTTCAAAAGGATTAATATGGATCCAAAACACCTAATAAGGACCCTAAAACACTTTCTTTCCCTATTTGGACCTCAAAAACCAAAAATTCTCTATTGAGCCAAATGAGCAATTTTTAGCAATTAGGAGCAATATTGCATTGTGGGGCTCTTCTAACCTATCTAACCTCACCTTAGGACCTAGAAAATCCTATTGTTAGACTAGTGATGTGGCTAGCATCACTACAAGAAAAAATAAGGAAATACCTAGGTTTCATGCTTAGCCTACCTAGGTGCTCCTGCACCATTTTACCTCCTACATTTCCCACTTCTTTGGCATGAAATTCCCTTTTTGCTAAATTATTGATAGGAAAGTAGAGTATTTAGTACTTCTAAAAAGAAAGAAGAATAGTTCCTCAAAATCTATTAATTACAAGAAAATGATATATTTTGACTTGTGTTGCTACAGGGACTAAGGATGCGTGATATGAGGCCAATCGTCTACTTGAAGGAGTAGTTTGGCTGTTGTAGTTTTGCTATATTATTTTAGGCAAATAGTTCTAAATGGCTAAAAAGATTAGTTTTGGCCATATTTTATCGTAGCTAGGTTGTTTTGTAAACTATTATGTGTGGCCAGAAGCCAAAACAAATTATTATCTATATTTAGGGAATAGGCCATCGACCATTCTAGCTTAGTTATTAATCTGGTTAAATATTTTTAGTCTATATAAGAAAATGTTAAATGAAAGACATGATATGATATGATGTATGAAACACCTTGTTTATATTATCTCAAAAGTCTATTGTATTAAAAGTGTGAAGCTTTTGTAGTAGTCAACTTTAAAACATCTCTCACCTTGTGAACCTGAGGAGTTCCCTCTCTCGAGAAACTTGGTGAGATTATCTTAGTTTGTTTTGTAAGTATTTCAATTGATTTTGTATGTTCTTTACAGATTGAATCAAACGTGTGCATTTATAAAGAGTTTATCATATATATGTTTGTTAATTAAATCTGTATAGTGCTCGTTGATTGAGAATTCAATTGTCTAATAAAGTAAATGGTTGCAACATTCTTATGAAGTAATTGTTCCTATATATCATTATTTTGCCACCTTCATAAGTTTATCAAAAAATACTATCTGTTGCACTCTTTCTATTACATTCATCCATCTATTAAACCACTTCCTATCACCATTCATAATACTCTTTGTCTCCATTTATCATACTTCTTGTCATACTCTGTATTAGAGCCAATTTATTGTAAACAACCTCCTGTCACCACTAAACCTCCTGTTGCAATCCAAGTAGATTTCAACTCTTAATTCAACCAACTTTTATTTAGACAAAACTTTGTAATAATATTCATGAAGACATTGTGATTAATTGTTTAGACGAGTGTTAATAGTATTTGTCATTAATTGTTTAGAGGTGTGTTAATAACATTCATAGCATTCATTAAGACATTGTGTTTAATTGTTTAGAGGTGTGAACTTTAGATTAGAATCCATTTGCAAAAGTAATCTTAGATGTGTGGTAATTTGGACAATTCAATTTATTAGCAAGTAGTAATTGCATTCATAAACCTCTTGATTTATTATCTTCACCCCTTGTGCAAACAACTGTTATATCTCTCACAAGTTTACCAATCCTAGATTGACATTTTTAGGTTATTGTTGATTCGATCATATACCATCAAGTTGAACCTCAATTTTACCCAACACCTTGGTTGTTTTAGTAGAGGTGAGAATTTCACATAGGACATATGATGCAATCTCAACTACATTCAGATTAGAGTATAAGAAATTCAAATAGGCGTCCTTGGCTTTGACACACTCCAACTATCTCTCAATAGATGATATCTTTAGAGAAATAGACTCTCTAAATTATGATACTCTCTTCAAAAAAAAATCTTTTAGAAGTTCTAGTTTCTTGATATCATTGTGAACATTGACCACTTGTCCTTAAAAGTCATCAACTTTGTTTGAAGTTTTCTATATCTGGCTTTGTAGAGCTTCCAGCTCATTCAACTTTCCTTCAATCTTATAATCAAAATACTTAGTCAACTTGTGAGATAAGGTATACTTAATTTATAATACCTTTCCATCTTATTGACATCTACAAAGTTGCTTGATACAAGTATCAAGATTTAGCAAATCATTCTTGATATTTTGACAAATGGTGCTAAATAAATTAGCATCACAGAAAATTTGGGCCTTGGATTCTGCAACATTCAACAAATTTGTAAATTCCTCATCAAAATATTTCAATACTATTTGTGCCCTCTATTTGGGATCTCCTTTTGTATGTTGAACTACTAGAGTACTATGTAATCTATTAGTTACCTACATCAAGGTTCTCTATAAACTCTTTACCTTTCTATTTTTCTCAATGAGTTTTGTCAAAGATGAGATCAAGTTAGTTCGATCATCACCATCACTTATTAGGCTAGCAAGCCAAAGTGGAGTAGATGAACTAGATGGCTTAGATTCATCTTCCCTTTGCCTCTTCTCTACTACCTCTTTAAGTCCTATCTCTTCTTTCTCTTTCTCTTCCTTTTCTTTTCTTTCCTTCTCTTTCTTTTCTTCCTCAACTCTTCTTTTCGTCTCTACTTGGCTTATTTGACTTTTCTCTTTTCTACCTCTAATAGCCTCTTTTCCTCTTCAATTTTTTTAATTAATCCTTAATAACCTTGGACTAAGATTTAGGTTATTTGGAACTCTTAAAAGGGTTAGTATCATCAATGTTAATAGTAACATTGATCCGATCAATTTGCATAGTGTCACCACTTACTGACACTTATGAAGTTTTAGGTGTAGGTGAAGGTGTTTCCTTTTATTATGTCAACATCTAATTGATAGTTGTGGTTATTTCATTCCTTATTTTATCCTTCTCACCCACCATAAAGAGAAATGGTCTCACCTTATTCCTGAAGTAAGGTGCCATATTGTTCAACAATTTCTTGACTTCTTCCTTTTCATCTATCTTGCACATGGTCCTTATCATAGACTTCTAAAGTTCTGTGTCCTCTTCTTGAGTTGGTGCTCTCTTCTCTATGAGTATCTCATAGACTTTCTAATTTACTATGCCTTCAATATCCTTAAGTTTCAGATGATTAGCAATTATATATCTTAAAATAGAGATCTCAATATCATTATATAGATCTTAAAAAAATTTCATCTGAACAAAGTTCCCCTCATTTGCAATGGCTAAATTTATCTTTTCAATCTTCAACTTCCAAGGTTTCCTTTCTTTTCTTGCTGACTATTTAGAAATGGTTACTTTCTCTGCTTTTTTTGCTTCTTGTTCTTGTTCTTGTTCTTGTTCTTCTTCATAGGATTCCTTAATTGTCAACAATGTCTTCTATCTTTTAGCTAGTCCAATGGCCTATTGCTTGACTCTTTTAGTCTTTGTAGACTCTACTTCTCTTTGGCTCACTTGGCTATACAACTGATACTACTACATATGGAATGCTCTATTTTGAAGGTATTTATGTAATAGACAAACCATATGGTTGCCCAATTGATAGTGGTTGCACATATACTATTTCTTTCTTCATTGTCTGCCCAACTACCTATGACTCTCATTCTATCATACTAGCCTCAGTTAGAGCTTTCTTCATTATTTTCTCAACCTTTTTGTGAAATGCTTTCTCTAAATATGATTAATGGGCTGATTGGGTAATTTCTTCATAGGTCCCAAATCTATACTTAGCTTGGTCCTTCTCGTAGTTCAATAATAGATCAATATGTCCAATTTCTATATCATCACTTA
Source organism: Cupressus sempervirens (assembly GCA_028749045.1). Lineage (NCBI taxonomy): Eukaryota > Viridiplantae > Streptophyta > Pinopsida > Cupressales > Cupressaceae > Cupressus > Cupressus sempervirens. The sequence goes on from CM053787.1 coordinate 656,138,859, forward strand.
ACTCATAACCTAAGGGATCAAGGAATGTTTCCTAATGTTCTCTTGAATATGAGTTAAATCAGTATCAACCATAACACATATATCATATTTGAATCTTTTTACAATTATAGGCACAATTCTAAATCTTTGTTTCATTCCATTCTAAAATGTCTTAATGATCAAGTTTCTACTATCCAAGATTTTATTTTCTGGATGTCTTCTACATACATTTGTAATATTTTCCAATGTACATCTCTCACTTCTTATAATCTCTATGAATGATAAGTATGGAAATCTCTTAAGTAGATAAAATAATATATGATTGATCAATGATTGAAATCTAAACACACCATTCTTGGTTCTCTTTATTTTCTCCAGGTTTTCAAGGAGTTGCATTCTTAGAAATTCCCTTAGGTTAATTTGTTCCTTCTTAATAAAAATCTTAGGCTACATAAATGAATCCTACTAATAATTCATCAAAATTAGAACTTGCACATATAGAATAGGCAATGATTCTACTTAGGAATCTTTCATCATCTTGTGTAATGGTACTAATCAACATGGCCTTCCCATTATAAACTACTTTTGTGTAGCTCTCAAATTTCTTCTTAACTAGTTTCTCACCTATAGGTACACTTCCTTGTTTTCTAAGACCATTTACCTCATGAATAAGGTTGACTAAGATGTCAACTATAGTGTCCTCCATCCACAATTTTTCATCATGAATTCTACTTAGTATGATCTGAGTCCATTCTTTGGTGTCAAATTCTTGGTGGAAATGATATTTGAAAAGATCTAGTTCTTTTAAATGTTCAAATTTGGACTTTACTAACATATCATGGTTAAAGACAGTTTACATATCTTTGTTCATAGACTCACTCCCAATAGTTTCAAACTTTCTATTAAGATCACTTCCTATGTCTTCCAAATACACTACATTGTTTGGAGTGATAGATAATGTTGAATTAGGGTTTCCTTCTATAGGTTTCATGGAAACAACCTTCAATTTTGGTCTCTCCTCATTCTCAACATTATTAACTACTAACATATCCATGATTCTATCAAATATAAACTTTATCAAAGAAATTCTATAGAGAAATGATAAAATACCTCTTTTTGAAAATAAGATTTAGTTCACAATCACCTTGTCAAGTTCCTTCTGAGTACTCTATGCTTCTAATGTAGTCACAATGAAGTGGTAATCAAGTTTGTACTCCATTTTATTCATTCAATTTAAACTTGCATTAATTGCATACTTTGCCAACACAAAAATGCTATCAATTACATTCTAATATCAAATATCTACTCAAAATCTTTGTTTGATCTTCAAATTCTACCTAAGGTTTACCATAGCTTCCTTCCATCGTATCAATTCTCCAAGTAACTTTTCTCCATGAAATTCTCTATAAAAATATAGTTTTCATCTTCTACTATAGAATTAACTTTCTCTGTAATAACCATAAATTTTAATTCCTTCATAACAAGCTCTAATAAGCTCCAAATTGCAAGAAAGATTAGCTACAGTCAAAACTTATCTCAATACACATTTTCCCAACTTTTCTATTTGTAGTTCAATTTCTACAAGAAGTTTCAAATTCTAGTGCTATCAACAAGCTTAATTCAACTTATTTGAATCAAACTTGATTATTGACTATGATCTTCCTATCTCTTCATAATCTAACTTTTCTTCTAAAATACTCAATCCCTTCACAAATGCCTCATTAAGTTCTTCTCAAAGTTCACTGACTACATTCATTTGTTCCTCATTATCTTTCTTAGTTTCAAGTTCCTTTCATGGTTCCTTTTGTCAAATTTGATGTTTCTTCCATCATTCCTTGTATTTCTAAAGTTTCCTCCATAATTCCTTCTATCTTTGTAGTTTTTTTTTGTTCTACAATACTTTTTTGTATGTCTAAAGCTATTGCATAACTGACATATAGGAGTTCTACTTCTAGGATTCTACTGATCAATAGGTGCATTACAATTCTGAGCTATGTGTCCAAAGTTGTTACACTTATAAAATATGATGTTCCTACTTTCTTCATAATGTATTCCTTCTCTTGATGTCCTCTCATTAGATCTTTTTCTATCTACAAGGTTAGTATTTCTAGATATTGTACTATTCCTTCTATCGTTATCATACCCATACCATGACAATTATGATAATAAAAATCTATAACATGATTAAATGATTATTTGTACAATTTCTTTTCATATGACCTATTTCATTACATGAAAAAAACTTACCTATAAATTCATACTTGGTTTTGTGAGGAGATTCCACTTGCTTTGGCTCATCCAATATCTCAACTTCCTTGTTTTGTGAAACTTGTTTAGGTTTATTAAAAGATTACCTAGATTCAATCTTATCATCAATTTTTTTAATTTATGAATACTCCCTTCCTTGTATTAAAATAATGCAATGAAGTTACATATTTACAAAAAAAGGGGCTAGGGGAAATAGGTTCACCCCAAACGGCCTAAGGCCAGATATCAACTATTCATCAAAAAAAACTTTAGAAAACATAAAAATCCTTAGGCTACCAACACAGTGCTAGCTGACGGAGGAGGATCCTTATCATTAGATCTCCACCCAAGGGTGGGGTTTGTAGATGGCTTAGGGGGAGCCCATTCATCATTAGCAACAACATTATCTTCTTCCTTTTCACCCTCAGGCCTGTGAGGAGAAATGGCTAAGTCCAGGTGAGGAAACACCCACTTGGGGTTTGAGTGTGTAGACTACCAATTAGTAGTAGGAGAAGACATTGGGGACCACCTCAAGCCATACCTCTAAGGAGGTGAGATGGAGTGACGTTGACCACTAGAGCCTCTAGAAGAGTGAGGCATGTGTGATTGGTGAGCAGAACTGCTACATCCTTGACGACGACAACCATGAGGAGGAGTACAGTTGCTTGAGGCCAAATCTAACAGAAGACAAGCTACCATATGGTGGGAATTTCCTCAATGTTCCAATAGCTCATGTAGGTGAGCCACCTCTAGATCCACTTTATCTGTTTGTACTTGGATTTGCAACATGACATTGTTATAAATACATGCTTTAGTGTACATAACAACATTAATGTCAAGTGTGTTATTAGCATAAATAACTGCATTATGATCTTTCCAAATGGTAAATAAGATCTCCAATCTAAAAGCATTCCATATCTGGGAGTATTTGAAGGGAATATGATCTATTTTTTAGGTTTCCTTGTAGATGTGTTAAATAGATAACTAGGACTAGTCTTATCATAGGTAGGTCTCTATATTAAAATTGAATCATCAAGATTTTCTCTACTAGAATAAATCTTTTCAAGTTGTTGCTTGCACTAAGTTAGTTCACCTTTCACAATAGTTTTGTACTTGATCTTCTTTCAATGTTTCAAATTCAGATGTCTTCTTTGCCAAACTTGCTCTAAAATCAGTAATTTTGGTCTTCAAATCAGATTCAACTTTTCTAGGATCACTCTTCAAAGTCATCTTTTGATTGGTAATCTTCAATTCATGTTTCAAGATATTGTACTTTATCTTTAGTTTTGAATAATAATCATCACTAGTTTCAAATTTAGTAGATTTAGGCTTGGATTTGAGATGTTCAATCTTGTCCTTCAGTTGTCTAATATATACTTTGGAGTCTTCATATCTATCCTTTAGCTTATCTCTTTCTTCAGTAAGGAGATCAATTTGCTCAAGTACCTCTTCAAGGTTCTTCATCAACTATTCCATATCCATAGGGATCTTACTCAAGCTATTAAGCCTCTTCTGAGTAACTATACTATGATACCAATTATTATAAATAGGAATTATTGGGGGGAGGGGTAAATCAGTAATTAAAAAAGTCTAGTCACCAAATTGATATTATTTATTACTTTTAACCATACATAAGAAAGTAAACAAGTAATGTAGAATAGTAACAATAACCATGCACAAAGATAACCCATAACATCATATTTTGTTAACTAAGGAAAACTTGGCCAAGGGAAAACCTTGGTGTGGATAATATCCACTAGATAATATATTGATATATATGTTCCTTGTTAGAGGATGCACCCTATTAGGAGTTAATGAGAAAATTTGGTATAGAGAGTCCCTATTAGGAGACTTTGAATCCCTGTTAGGAGATTCTCACTCTATTAGGAGTTGTAGTATAGTAGATGTAAGAAGAGCTCACTTGCCAAACATGCACTTCCAATTACAAGAAGAGCTCACTACCCAAACAAGTAATTAGTCCTCTAGAATATAGGTTCTATAACTTCTTTCTTAAATAATCTTTGATCTTCAATTTGATCTTAGATCACAAAAAAAGCTTCTCAAAACTTCACATATATTGCTTCACAAAAGTTTTCATATCATTTATTACAATACAATTGCTCAACATATCACAACACAACACAACACACTTGAATTCACAAGATGTCCTTTGTATAAATACCATGCCTTTAAAAAAAATTCTACTAGGTCAGCTAAGACCATAATATACTTTTCCAACTTAGAGTAAACATCTAGGATTTCACCCTTAATTGTTCAAGTAATTATTTCGTAGACAAAATAATTCCTTGCTTTAATTCTATTGTTCTATTTCACTGGTAAAATTTGAATTTATCTTTTCCATATAGTCTATATTGATTTATGAGGTTTTACACATCATCATAAAAATATATGCTATTTCCATCTAAATTCATTAATCATAATATGATGCCAATAACAAGTTACATACAAAACAATACACTATTGTAAACTAATTTCATAGTTAGACAATTTTCTGTGTACCAAAAGCTACGGATTTTTATTTTCAAAGTTTTCTACAAGAATGTACATCATGTGCTTCCAAAAATGAAAAAAATTACATATCTTTATTATAAAATTTTAAACTCCTAGGATTCAAAATGATGTTTGGGGCATATGATGACATTTTGGGTCATATGCAGAATGAGGACCTATAGAGACTTCTAGATGTAGTTTTAGGGTCCCAAAATGCATTTTGGAGGCCCAAAATATTCTTGTTGGTCACCAAGTGCACTTTGATAGAACCAAGTGCACTCCAACAACAAAAATTTCACCTATGGTGCACTTGGAGCCAATTGGAGCATAGTTGGTTGTTTCATGGTGTAGTTGGGAGATTGAGTTGAATGTATGCTAATTTTGGACTAGGTGATTGTGAGATTGATATGCTAGAGAAATAGGTTGTTGGGGATTATGTTAAGACAATATTTAAGATGTAGAATGAGGGTTATTATGGAAGAAATGAATCTCTAGTGAAGAAAAAGATGGTTAGGACATGTAGAATGCAAATCAAGACATGTTGAGAAAGGGGGGCCTATCCAGGCACCTAATGACACTCCTAAGGTCCCAAAATGCTATTTGGAAGTCTAAAATGAGTTCTTAGAATAACAAGTTCACTAAAATAGATCCAATTTTTCCCATGGTGCACTTGGGGCTAGTTAGAGTGCATTTGGTAGTTTTAGAGCATAGTTGGTAAGCTGGGCTGAAACTAGAGTGATTTTTGGTTATGTCATTTCCAGATTGATGTTTTAGGAATCCAAAGTGCAGAGGAAAATGCTAGGATCAGATTGAAGGTATAAAATGATGTTTTCAACATAGAGAATGAGGGTTAAAGTGTGAAAAATGAAGGTTGGGCATGAAAGGATGCATGTTGGGAGATGTAAGATGCAAATTTGGGGTTGAAATGCAAACACTAAGGGATGCAAAGTGAACCCTAAGGAATGTAATATGAAAGATGAGGGATGCAAAATGAGGACTAAAAATGATGCAATATGAGGCCTAGAGGATGCAAGTATGAAGCTCAAAATATGGTGAATGCAATTAGATACTATGCAAGGATGGAATATAAGTCATGCCAAGCACCCCTAATGTTACAAGTTGTCATGTTTTCCAAGTCTTGAATGTTTTAGACCAAAGTTTTGGAATGTTTTGACAATGTTGTAATTTTTTGACAAGGTGTAATGTTTTGACAAGGTTTGAATTGTATCCAAGGTGTAGTTTTGACAATTTGGTTCTATCTTGATTAATTTTTTCCACACACGTAAAGTATAATAAAGAAGAATAACTTTTTTTTAAAGTGAAACGACACACCACAACCTAGGATTTAAGATCGTATCCACTAAACCCCCACTTTAACCAAAGTTTAGCCATGCTTATCCAAAGTTGACAACCTAGGATCTTGGCACCATAGGCTCCCCCTTATAATGCACTAACTTCTTGGGGCTTCCAAGATCTAAATCCCAAGGGTCATCACTTCTCAAGAGACTGTTGCCTCTACTAAGGACCACGAATATGTGGGATTTCTTCATAGGCATGGGTGACCCCCTAAGCTAGTGGATAGAAAAGTTTTTAACCTCTAAGACATAGTATTTAGTATGAACATTCCATTCTACAAGTGAATGATAAACTTCCTTAGAAGGTCTCCCACCCTTGATAACCAAGGTTTGACGCACCACAAGTGTACTAGAGGAGAGGTATCACATAGAAATACCACCAACAGGATATTAACAATATAAAGTTTTTTTTATACCGTCTGGAATGTTGACCTAGTTTTGGCCTATTACCACTTTGAGATCATCCCCTAGGGCTCACCAAGTGGTGAGTCTTGGGTCCAAGGAAAGCCTCTCTATTGAAATTGCATAGATTTCTCTTGCACACAAGATCCACAAATGGTGAGTGAAGAAGACAAGTCCATGCAACTCCTAGGGTTCTAAACAATGCATAAACACCAAGTAGTATAGAAAGTTCATTTTAGTGCACCAAACAAAGTGTTATCTAATCTAGAAAAACCACCCATAAAGTTTGGACAAACACATGGGTCTTCAAAAATGTCTTGCAAACAAGCATTAGTAGTTTTCCAATGGATGTCTTCTCACAATGATCACTATTAACCAAAATTCCCTTCTACCAAAAAATCAAATTCAAATAATAATCCACTTAATGGTCACCTAGGGTTTTTTATGAAATAATTTAATATTGGCTATATTTTTTATTCATACTATGCCTTAGAACATTTTAATTCATGACCATGTGATTCACATAGTTGTGGTTGGTTAAGAACTAACCAAGATCAAGATGGAAAAGGCATGATTGCTTGGTGTTCACATTGTTAAAAAGTATATTGGCTTAACCAAGGTTAGGATAGGAAAGACATGTTGCTTTATTTTTTTCTAATCACATGGTTATATTAACATACTATGGCTTAAGTCATAATAGTGTGAAAAGGGAAAATCTTCATGTTTCAAAGACACATCTTGCACCATTAAGATCTTTTAGATATACCATGAGTACATGATAACAACATGTTAAGAAGTGGCTAAGATTTGAGTTATGATCAGGTGATTCTCTTTGTTTTTCTTGGTCATAAGGATTAGACGGTGAACCTTAGGTTAAGGTGCCAATGGTGTGGATATGGTTAGGATCTCAGTCTTTGCAGAGTCATGATAGTTAAGGAATAATGTTAAGAGTGGGTTGTGAAGTAGTGATAATCAATGGGTCATGGTTTCATAAGTAGGAACTATTATTGAAGAAAGGTGGTAGTAAAGCTACGATCAGGGGTGGTCAAACACAAGGTATAAAGTTGAATTGTTGATACAGTGGTAGAATGGTAAAAGATGTTTAGTCTCCACGGTAAGACTTGATGGCTAACTCTAATTGATCAAATAAAACTACTAATCTAGAAAACTAACATAAGAGAAAGTGGAACCTCGATGATGAATCAAATATTTTTTATCTCCTGTAACCACTTTTAGTGTTCCCTAGATTTGATAAATACAAAGAAACACTTTATCGCTACCTATTGATCCATCTATTTAGTCAAAAGTTAATGATCACCATTCCTAACATCTCAGAGCTTTGTTTGGCGAGGAAGTGATCTCCTAGTGTATGGATTTGTGTTGTGATTAGATCTTTTCAATTCTATAGTGATTATTCTCTATAGATTTGGTTGTAGCTATTAAGTCTTATCTTGGAGTTGAAGCTATCTAAAGTTGTGCTTACACTTTAAAGGTAGATGTGGCACTCTTTCTTAGGGCTGGATCATCTCTATTTCTTTGGCATTTCCTTGGCATGCTAATGTAATTTTCCTCTTTGCCTCTAAATTATATGACATCCTATCTTATCTCCTTTAGCCATTGATGTATTGTGCAAGCTTTGTCTACCCCTCTTCAATGTACTATGGATATCTATAATCTACATTTCTATATCACCATTGGCTCATGAATCATAAGAAGTAAAGAATTTTTTCACCATGTCACTCATGTGGTTATCTAATCTGTATGTGGTTAATAGATTAAATAAAGTTTGAATCTATATATCTTTGAACTATGATGATAATGATACTATGCATGTATGGACAAAGCTTTTTTTCAACATCCTATATGGTGCATCACCTCTTTAGAATAGATTAGGTAGTTATTTTCATGCATTCCTTCTCCCTTTTCTATTCAAGAATAGTTTGAGTGCATCCTAATATTTATTTTCACAAGGTTGTCCTTAAGTAAAAACTTTAGAAGAGGTTGCCAACTTTTGTGACAATTTTTTTGGCACACCCTATTGGTGTTTTGAAACAACATGGTTTCAAATTACCCCGATGAGAACAAGATACATCTAGGGGTAGCTACTTCCCATCTTCAACATACAATTTCAAACACTAGCCCAACTATAAGGCTTGACCCTTCTTCTACTTTAGGCTCTATGAAATCTAGGCAGGTGGACCTATAGATTCTTTATATGGTACCAATTGTCAAAGCATACACTAAATGTAAACAAAGAAAATGAAACCCTTGATCTTCTAAAGCTTATACATAGAACTCAGACATGGAACAACTAATAAAATGACCTAAGAAATTGCTAATCTAAGTAAGCACATCCTTTCAATTCTTCAACATTAAAGGGAAAAAACATTTGATTAATGATGTTGATTTTCAGCAAGACCCCAAATATGCAGGAGTAAGAATGCATGATCTTGTAGTTGATTAGTGCCTTATCTCTTGGGGAATTCCATGAATCAAACACATACATCTATGATCAAAGACATATTCCATACATCAGGATACCATATCTATCTTATCACTTTGTGAATTAGACATTGGTGTTCATAAAGACCTCATTGTTATGAAGTATCTTTCTCAAATAACCAACAACCCTATCAAACACATCAAGCATTTACTTGGCGCTTTGCTCCAAAAACAAAACATGTCAGACATACAATCTTAAGGGGATGCAAATGGGTCTTAGTTCTTTGTCCTTAAACCACATAAGATTATATATTCTAGAGATAGGAGATGAGAATCAGAAAGAAACCAAAGAGATTCTTCTCATTTGTATTCATTTCCTTGAAACTATACATTTAGATGCATGAAATTTAAACATAGAAATGCTAAATAGATCTAAACTATCTATATTATCTTCACTACTACTATTCATAAAAGAGAAAACTTGCTGAAGAATGTGGTTTCATAGTGATGAGAACACATCAAGATTGGAACCTTGGTTTCACAAATCTAAGAACGCTCAAGATTGGAAAACACATGGTATCACAATAGTGAGTAATATTTTCTCCCAAAACTAGAACCAACCCCCTTTCTAAAGAGAGAAAAAAATATATATGATGAAAGAATGCAATTCTCACCAAGAGATATTTTTCATTTCTTCTTTCATTCCAAAAAGATCTGATTCTTCAATCATGACTCCAACTTCAATCCCAAAATTCATCACAGCTGGAAAACAAATATCCCTCATAACTGGAAATTGGAGCCAAATTATACTAGAATGGAATAATATTCTCAAAACTAACCCAACAAACCTTTTACCAGGCTTATAACTATATTTTCAATTTTCATCAATTTCACTAAGATGGCCCAAATTTCACATTTCTTCGTATAACTTGAACTAGTGAAGAACTACTTAAAATATAATTCCATATTTGGATTCCTCATCTCAAGACCTTTCCAACAATATATGATACTTGATATTTTAGATGAAAATAACCCCTGTGGCGGCCATTTGAAGAATTAGGTCCCAATATTGGCTTTTTGTATTAAAATGCAAAATGTTAGAATATTTTAAAAACCACTATGGTATAAACTATAGTTTTTTTTTTGAAATTATAACTTTAATTTTTATCCAAATGGCCATTTCACAAAATTTGCATTGAAATATTAAAACAATATTACTTTATTTCCCCTTAATCCACTTGGGCACCAAATATATGCCATGTGGCATGTTTAGATTGGTCTGACCTTGACACCTCATCACCATGTGTCCTGGCTTGATTTGCCTATGCCACCACATTATTACCCAGTCACTACCACCTCACCATGCTTACCAAACCACCACATCACCTCTGACCTTGGGCCCATTGCTACACAGTGCACAGGTGCTTTACTACTTTGTTTAAACTTTGTGTATCTCCGCAATGCAGGAATGTGCCCACCGTCAGATGTGGCCATGTGTCATCATCTAGTCACTTGGACTTCCACATCACTTGATGTCAACATCTTGCATCAAAATTTATTTTAGCATCCAGATTTTGAGTTCCTTTGGCCGACCATGGGCCCCACCAAACAACCTACAACTTTTAAAAGCCCATGTCTTTTAAGACATTACATGATTAGTATGGAGATGTGTTTAAATATCCAACATTCTCCTCATGGTACCAATGTGGGATAAATGTGTTTCATCATTTTTTTCCCCTATCCTGCACTTTTTCCATGGATGATAATTGCTTTTGGTTTCTACTAAGTTGTGACCACCTCCCATTAATGCCATGGTCTCCCTTGCTATGAACTACCTCTATGGAGGCTCCCCTTTAGCTTGCAGATTTTTGCTTTTCATATGGAACTCCCTATTCCATTTTTTGCATGGGGGTCCCCTGTGACATGGTCTGCCATGCACTTTAATACTTTGACTATTCTCATCATTTTTCCAAACAACTCATGTGTAATGCAACAACATTATACCAAATGGAATCTTTGCATTGGACTAGACTTCATCAAAAAATTATCAAGCCATCAATGAGAGAAATAATTTAGTTAAATAGTTAGTGTGCCATATCTATCTTAAAAAGATTGAGTACTTAGACGTTTATGAGGTATTTAGTCAAATAGTTTATGAGTGTTGAGGTCACAGTTTTAGAGATAAATGTGGTTCAAATTAATTTCAAATCCTTTTCTTCAAAGAATTTAACCCCTTATCCCTTTTTTAGATACGTCTCATCTTTCTCTTTCATCAAATCCCTCTTAAGCTTGTAGATTTCTTATGTTTTCTCCTCTAATATTCATACTATTCTCTTCAAAATGCTACTTCCACATTAGCTGTGACCTTCTTTTTTGTTTCATTCACACCCAATGGCTTCCACTCTAATGTGGGTGCTCTATTTTGTAGAAACTCCACAAGGTTCCAAAGCTCTAATCACCCCCTTTAGCCAGAAAGTTTTAAGTGCTTCTGAAGAAGTAGATGCCTCAACTACATTAATTGTAACTTTTGGAAGTTGAACTTTTGATGGCAAGGCCTAGCTCAGACCTTCCAACCTCCAGCTTGGATTTTTTCTCCTGCTTTCATTGCAATTGAGGTCATTATGAGAAAATTCTACATCAAAATTATGTGTGCTTCCAAAAGCATTCTTTTCTTTAATTTCATCTTCCTACTGCTTTGCATGACTCATTTCCTCCAATGTCTTATGGCTAAGGGAAATTTTTAAAAGAGAGATGCTTTGTTGAAACATTAAAAGCGTCGATGTCTTAGAGGAGGAAATCTTCTAGACTATTTATAGAGGAGGAAAAATGGAATAACAAGACATGAGAAAGAGAAATAATGTTTCAGTACTACTAAAGCTCTGCTATCTTTTATCTCATCTTACATTAACTTTCATTTCTGCCCAAAACATGGCTCTTTTCTCCCATATGATTCCACTCCAGTGAGATGCCCTTTTTGTAGTTTCCTCCCCTCTTCACCCACTTCTAATTGAGGATTTTTTTGTTTGAATATGGGTAGTTGAGAATCAATGAAATCTCTCATTCCATGACTACTTCCTCCATAGTCACAATATCTTACTACTAGTTTCTTCAGCTACCATAATCCATTAAGTGCCATAGCTGCACAACTTGCTTTAACTTAATATATTTATGTAAATTGTTATTCAAGATTTTACCAACTCTCAACAGTATCAAGTAATGACATAGATCACAATGTATGTCTTGGAATATCATTTTAATCTCTGAATATTTTCAATTTCACATCTTATTAATCTACTGCAAGTAATGACATAGATCACAATGTATGTCTTGGAATATCATTTTAATCTCTGAATATTTTCAATTTCACATCTTATTAATTTTTTTTCATTTTTAAACAATTGATATTCCAAATTGATCCATTGAACCCGTCATACTAATTAGAATCAAGTTGAACCACTAAAAAATCCATTTAAAACTCATTTCACATCTAATCAGCAAACTGTCAACTTTGTGCCAGGAGGTCCTTTGACCAGTGTTTAAAATTGACCAAAACATCTGATCGGGCTCTAAAATCAACAATACTAATTCTTTATTCCACATTCTCACCCCCTACCAAATCTCATCTCATGAAAAATTCTCAGTCAAAAGATATTGAATGTCAAAGTTGCCCACTCAGAACTCCCTGCAAGAAAACATGTTAGAAAATAATAAATTGCGTTAGGATTCGGCTCTGAAAATAGGGCAAACTAACACTTGGGGGAGCAAAAACTAGGAAATTAGTTCACTATCATGAGGAAAACATAAATATATGATTAGGGCTCATGAAAAATAATTGGTGCAAATGGAAAGCAATCAAAATAGGCTACTCAAATTTGCAGAGTTGGGAACAATGGTAGAAAAGCATTTTTCTCAAATGGAATGGCTATGGGAAAGTATATAGATGGATTCTTCAAAATTTTAAAATTGGCACACTTAAAGTACTTTTAGACTAGGATGCAATGGTACAATCCATTCGACCTCACCTATCATAGATCTAGAGATATGACATCATGAATAGGGGTACTGACTAATCTATGTTTCTTGACACCAATAAACGTTACAAATTACATTTGGAATCATGTTCGAAAACTAATCAGATGGATTTTTCATAAGCTCAAATTTGAAAAATAGTGAGTCTCTAACCTCTAAAATGCAACAGAAAAGGAATTTTCTCATTTTTTTCAACTGGATCAAAGTTATGACAAGTCAAACAGAGCCTTCTAGAATTTTGAACAATTTATAGCAGCATGACAACAATGAATGACCAACTTTGAGGGATTCAAAACCTAGTCAAACAGGTTCAAAATGACTCTAAATTTGAAACATAGGTTCTCTGGTATGGACAAAAAACATTCCCAAAGAAGCGAGTCATGAAACATTACTTGGTGCAAGATATTCAATTGTAAACAAGGCCTCCTATCATTGTTTAACACAGGAAAAAATGCAAATTTGGACATTGCTCAAAATGGAACTTCACAAGATGACTTAGAATGGCAATTTTTCTTTATAGAATGAGTGAATATAATAAATGCAAGGTGTTAGAAACATTAGACACCTCTTAGGTCTCAAACAAATAGCTAGGTACACATGCATTAAAAACACTTATAACTCTTGATTTTTTTCAATGGTACTCAAAATAAGGGCTTCAATTTTGAGTCCCAATAGTGGCTCTATTTGGAGATGCATGTCCCTTGTAGGTATGGCAAGGATTTAGATCTCTAGAAGAAGTGGACCATTCCCAAAAAAAATTCTCTCTAACAACTTTATTGAAAATAGGGAAACCAGACTAACTAAGCAAGGGGTAGCTTGAGGCCACCAAAACTTTCTTACCTTTTTCAAATACTTAATTTTCATTTGCATTTTACTAAGGTAAGCTAAAAATTTCACTTTCATTTTTTTTTCCATTTTTTCAAAAACACCTTCGCTTAGCTCATGAGGCAAAAAAAAAAACTCCCATCATTCTCATAGTGCATATAAAACTCAAAGACTATTTCATCATCATTCTCACTATGAAAAAATCAGCATGCTCATGATTATAAAAATTGAATTGAGAATCAAAATCCAACAATGATTCATGTATGTTGTTAATCAAAAACACAAAAACTTCATATTCTAAACCATTCACCAACTTGCATGTACCAAAAACTTGCAACTCATCTTGTGCCTCTGGCTACATAGAGTACAATGGATCTAAATCAACTTCATATATCATGTCATCACATACCAAATTAGATCCAAAACTCACTGAAAAATTATCACCATAGTCTTCAAGAAAAGGTTCAATAAACATATGGAAAGAATCCACATTAAAATTCTCATCAGTAGGAAGTTTACTAGCATCAATATTCTCATCAAAGAAATTGTTAGAGACACTTGTGAATGTGTTAAACTCATTAGCATAAGACTCACCAACCTATAGAGAATATTTAATTTTAGATTCATGTGAACTTTTGTCAATACTTACTTCACTACACGAATCATCAAATCTCATCTCATGTAACTGCAAATTACTGTCATATACTCCATCCAAATCAGATAAATAATCAATTGATCTCTCAACATTATCAGTAACATCAATTATAGGAGTCTCTTTATTAAATGTTAAATTAGAATCAAGAGATATCAACAACATCTCATTATCATTAGTACAACATAAAATCTTATTTAACATCACTTATGACAGCAATAAATACGTCTCTACTGGTTTTCACTTCTTCAAATAAATCCTTGTGCTTATGCTGAAAGTCCTTAAAAGAATAATAATGCTGATATGTAGGAGAAAAAAATAGGGGTATACATCATCCTTACATCATCCTTAAGATATGCATGCAATAATAAAGGAAAATTTGAATCACACATTGATGCATACCTTCCAAACTCATGTTGTAACAAGGCTGAAACCTTGTTAGTGTTCAATAGATACCTTTCTCAAATTTCTTCATCTTGATTGCAGCAATATCCTAAATAATCTAAAGAACTTATAATAGCAACACCATTAGTCATACAATTTCAAAAAATTAGTAGTACTCTCACAATATGCATCCTCTTCCCTACACCGCATCTCAACATTAAATGTGTCCTTATATTCAATTTCATGATAGGAAGATATTTTAGGATTGTTGTCATAAATTTTCATTCTCAAACATACTATCATAGGGCTCATAATTTCCACTATGACTATTAGCATTCTCAATTTAAAAAATACAATAACCATTCTATTCTAAATAACATTTACATTCTCTAAATACTCTTCCAAAATACTGGATCTTTACAAATCTTACTTTCACTGTCTAATGTACTGAATCAGGCATGAAAGCTAATAAAAACACAAAAGCCCATGATGATTCATTGGCTCTTTCTAAAATGAGAAGCTCTAAGATTTTCAACTTGAATTTCATGTAAAGCTAGATTGCATCTAAATCAGCTACACTTCCCACATTCCTTTGGATAGAAGAAATGACTTGACTATGAAGCTTTCCATACAATATGAAAAAAATTTCATGTACCTCTTCATAGCTTGACAAAACATTATCAAATCTACAATCTAAATCCATTTTGAAAATAAATTTTCTACCTATTTACCCTAGTGCTGAAAATCACTAAATAGAGGCTCTGATTTTTATCTCATAGAAAGAACATAGTCAAACAAGTGCTACAATTTTTTGGGATTTTGAAATCCTAATCTCTCAAAGTTTTTATAATCATAGAACTTGCACACACATCTCAAAAAGTTTGTAATAAAACTGCAAAATATTTTCTCTCTCTACCAATTTTCATATTCAACCATATTCTTTTCAAAATCTAAATTCAAGAATATGAAAACTTACAAAAGAAATTTTCTTATATATAGTGCTGATAACCAAATGGAGAATACTTATGAATAATCTTATTTTCATGAAAGGAAAATCTCATGAAAATAGAAATACCTAAATCTATGGTGGCTACAAATAACTTCAATGTTGGAAACAACAACATATTTAGATATTTTCTGTAATCTAGTATCTCTTTGCAATTGAGGACCACACATTTTTTCAACCATTGCCAAGAACCAACGATAAAATCTTTCAAAATTCTTTTCAATTTTTGTATCTTTCAATCATACCATGAATCTCAAATTGCACTGGTTCAAAGATTTGACTTTGAGTCGCCACTCACTTAGTGAGAAAGAATATATCAACTTGTACAAAATTACAAGCCAATCCAAAATTTATAACAAGAATGTGAAAAATACCAAAAAACAAGATGGAATGCCAAATACTTGACAAGTTGAAGCAAACAATATAACTCTATAATCTGACAGCAACTTGGTATAATGCCAAGTGACTTTGATACTATAATTTCTTCAATTTAGTCAAACTACTACTATCAATGAACAAGACTACTGGGGTAGATGAAACTTCAGCAAGGGAAATAAGAAACACATCTTACTATAGATTTTCTATATCCAATCTTTTTCATGCCTTCACATACACAATTTATATTAGAGAGTCCCTAGTAGAGTCACCATTTTGTTAGTGTTTTGAAACATGGTTTCAAATTACCCCAATGAGAACAAGATACATCTAAGGGTAGCCACTTCCCATCTTCAATGTACCATTTTAGACAGTAGGCCAACTATAAGGCTTGACCCTTCTTCTACTTTAAGCTCTACAAAACCTAGGTGGGTGGACTTACAGATTCTTTATATGGCACCAGTTGTCAAAGCATATACTGAATCTAAACAAAGAAAATGAAACCCTTAATCTTATAACATTTATACATAGATCTCAAACATGGAATAGATATTAACATGACATAAGAAATTGCTAAGCTAAGTGAGGGCATCCTTTCAATTTTTCAACATTAAAGGGAAAAACATTTGATTAATGATGTTGATTTTCAGCAAGACCCCAAATATGCAACAGGAAGAACAAGTGATCTTGTAGCTGATCAGTGCTTTATCTATTGGGAAATTCCATGAATCAAACACATACATCTGTGATATCAGTGACATATTCCATACATAAAGATACCAGATCTATTTTATCACTATGTGAATGAAACATTAGTGTTCATAAAGACCTCATTCTTATGAAGTATCCTTCTCAAATAACCAGTAACCCTATCAAACACATCAAGAATTTAATTGGCCCTTTGTTCCAACAACAAAACATATTAGACATACAACCTTAAGGGGATGCAAATGGGTCTTAGTTCTTTGTCCTTAAACCACATAAGATTGCAAATTCTAGAGATAGGAGACATGAATCAAAATGAAACTAAAGAGATTCTTCTCATTTGTATTCATTTCCTTGAAACTATACATTCAGATGCATGAAATTAAAACATAGCAATGCCTAATAGATCTAAACTATCTATATTATCTTCATTACTACTATTCATACAAGAGAAAATATGCTGAAGAATGTGTTGTCATAGTGATGAGAACACATCAAGATTGGAACCCTAGTTTCACAAATCTAAGAACACTCAAGATTGGAACACACATGGTATCATAGCAATGAGTAATTTTTTCTCCCAAAACTAGAACCAACCCCCTTTATAAAAGAAAGAAAAGATATAAATGATGAAAGAATTCAATTCTCACCAAGAGCTATTTTCCATTTCCTCTTTCATTCCAAAAAGATCTGATTCTTCAATCATGAGCCTAATTTCAATCCCAAAATTCATCACAGCTAGAAAACAAATATCCATCATAACTGAAAATTGGAGCCAAATTATACTAGAATGGCATAATATTCTCAAAACTAACCCAATAGACCTTTTATCATGTGTTTTTACTAGGCTTGTAATTGTATTTTCAATTTTCACCAATTTCACTAAGAAGGCCCAAATTTCACATTTCTACCTATAACTTGAACCAGTGAAGACCTACTCAAAATCTGATTCCATATTTGGATTGTTCATCTTGAGACCTTTCCAATGGTATATGATGCTTGATATTTTGAATGGAAATAACCCTTGTGGTGTCCATTTGAAGAATTAGGTCCCAACAATGGCTTTTCATATTAAAATGCAAAATGTTTGAAATTTTTAAAAACCACTATGGTATAAACTATAGTTTTTTTAGAATTATAACTTTAATTTCTATCCTAATGGCCATTTTACAACATTTGCATTAAAATATTAAAACAATATTACTTTATTTTCCCATAATCCATGTAGACACCAAATGTATGCTACATGGTATGTTTAGATTGGTCCAACCTCAACACCTCATCACCATGTGTCCTTTCCTGATTTGCCCATGATGCCACATTATCACCTAGTCACTACCACCTCACCATGTTGACCGAACTGCCATGTTATCTCCAACCCAAGCCCAGTGCCATGTGGCACCCAGGTGCTTTACCTCTTTGTTTAAACTTTGTGCATCTTCCCAATGTGGGAATGTGCCCATAGTCGGATGCAGCCACATGTCATCATCTAGTCACTCAAACTTTCACATCACTTGACGTCAATATATTGCATCAAATTTTGTTTTACCATCTATATTTCAAGGTCCTCTGGCCGATTACAGGCCCCACTAAACAACTTGCGGCTTCCAAAATCCCATGTCTTTCAAGACATTACATGATTACTATGGAGATTTATTTAAAAATCCAACATTCTCCTTGTGGTGCTAATATGAGATAAATGTGTTTCATCACTTTTTTCCCCTTTCTACATTTATGTCATGGATGATAATTTTTTCTTATTTTTGATAAGTTGCGACCATCTCCCATCAATGTCATGGTCTCCCTTGCTATGGACTACCTCTATGGAGGCTCCCCTTTGGCTTGCAGCTTTGTGCTTTTCATATGGAACTCCCTATTCCATTTTTTGCATGGGGGTCCCCTATGACATGGTCTGCCATGCACTTTAATACTTTGACTATTCTCATCATTTTTCCAAACAAGTCACATATAATGCAACAACATCATACCAAATGGAATCTTTGCATTGGACTAGACTTCATCAAGGAATTATCAAGCCATCAATGAGAGAAATAATTTAGTTAAATAGTTAGTGTGCCATATCTATCTTAAAAAGATTGAGTACTTAAACATTTATGAGGTATTTAGTCAAATAGTTTATGTGTGTTGAGGTCACAGTTTTAGAGATAAATGTGGTTCAAATTAATTTCAAATCCTTTTCTTCAAAGAATTTAACCCCTTATCCCTTTTTTCTAGATACGTCCCATCTTTCCCTCTCATCAAATCCCTCTTAAGCTCATAGATCTCTTATGTTTTCTCCTCCAATATGCATTCTGTTATGTTCAAACTGCTTCTTCTACATTAGTTGAGACCTTCTTTTTTGTTTCATTCACACCCTGTGGCTTCTACTCTAACATGGGTGCTCTATTTTGTAGCAACTCCACAAGGTTCCAATGCTCCAATTACCCCCTCTAGCCAGAAAGTTTTAAGTGCTTCTAAAGAAGTAGATGGCTCGACTGCATCAATTGCAACTTTTAGAAGCTAAACTTTTGATGGCAAGGCCCAACTCAGACCTTCCAACCTCTAGCTTAGATTTTTTCTCCTCTTCCTGTCTTTGCAATTGAGGACATGGTGATAAAATTTTACTTCAAACTCATGAAAGCTTTCAAAAGTATTCTTTTCTTTAATTGCATCTTTTTGTGGCTTTGCATGAGTCATTCCCTCCAATGTCTTATGGCTAAGGGAAATTTTTAAAAGAGAGATGCTTTGTTGAAATGTTAAAAGCTTCGATGTCTTAGAGGAGGAAGAATGGAATAACAAGACATGAGAAAGAAAATTTATAATGTTTTAGTACTAATAAAGCTCTTCTATCTTTTATCTCATCTTACATTAACTTTCATTTCCACCCAAAACATGGCTCTTTTCTCCCATATGATTCCACTACTGTGAGATGCCCTTTTTGTAGTTGCCTCCCCTCTTCAATAATGGAACCACTTCCAATTGAGGATTTTTCTACTTGAATATGGGTAGCTGAGACTATGAAATCTCTCATTCCACTATTGCTTCCTCCCCAATCACAATATTTTACTCCCAGTTTCTTCAACTATCATAATCCATTAAGTGCCATAGCTGCACAACTTGCTTTAACCTAATATATGTATACCAAGTCTCAACAATATCAAATAATGATATAGATCACAATGTATGTCTTGGAATATCATTTTAATCTTTGAATATATAATTTCACATCTTATTAATCTAGTGTAATTAGTTAGGCACCAAAGTGGGTTTGGCTAAAAAAAATTCATTTTTGAACAACTAATATTCCAAAATGATCCATTGAACCTATCATATTGATTAGAATTAAGTTCAACCAATAAATAATCCATTTGAATCTCATTTCACATCTTATCCGCAAATTGTCAACTTTGTGCCAAGAGGTCCTTTGATGGGCTTTTAAAATTGACCAAAACATCTGACGAAGCTTTTAAATCAACAATACTAATTCTTTGTTCTACATTCTTCCCCCCTACCAAATCTCATCTCAT
The DNA here is from genome assembly GCA_028749045.1 of Cupressus sempervirens. Taxonomy (NCBI): domain Eukaryota; kingdom Viridiplantae; phylum Streptophyta; class Pinopsida; order Cupressales; family Cupressaceae; genus Cupressus; species Cupressus sempervirens. The sequence continues at coordinate 656,159,298 of CM053787.1, forward strand.
GAAAAATTCTCAGTCAAAATATATTGACTGTCAAAGTTTCCCACTTAGAACTACCTACAAGCAAATATGTTAGAAAACAATAAATCATGTTCAGATTTAGCTCTAAAAATAGGGCAAACTAACACTTGGGGGAGTAGAAAATGGGACATTAGTTCTCTATCATGAAGACAACATATGTGATTAGGGCTCATGAAGAATAACTGGGTGCAAATGGAAAGAAATCAAAGTAGGCTACTCCATTTTGTAGAGCTAGGAAAAATGGCAGAAAGGCATTTTTCTAAAATGGAATGGATCCGAGAAAGTGTGCAGACGGATTCATTAAGATTTATAAATTGGCACACTTAAATTATTTCCATATTAGAATGCAATCATACAATCCATTTGACTTCACCTATCAAAGATCTAGAGATATGACATTATGAACAAGGCTACTAACTAATTTGCATTTACTAGCACCAATAAAAGTTACAAATTGCATTTGGAATCATGTTTGAAAACTGATCAGATGGATTAATCATAAGCTCAAAATTCAAAAATGGAAATTCTCTAAGCTCTAAAATGCAATGCAAAAGGAATTTTCTCATTTTGATCAACTAGGTCAAAGTTATGACAAGTCAAATGGGACCTTCTAGAATTTTGAACATTCACATCAACATGACAACAACAAATGACCAACTTTGATGGATTAAAAACCTAGTCAAATGGATTCAAAATGACTTGAAATCTAAAAAATAGGTTCTCTGGTATGGACATTAAACACTCCCAAAGTGGGAAGTCATGAAACATTACTTGGTGTGAGATATTCAATTGCAAACAAGACCTTTGATCACTATTTGACACTTTGTCAAAAATGTAGATTTGGACATTGCTCAAATGAAACTTAACAAGATGACTTGGAATAGCAATTTCTCTTTATAGGATGAGTGGATATACTAAATGCAAGGTGTTAGAAACATTAAAAATCTCTTAGGCCTCAAATAGATAGTTAGGTACACATGCATTAAAAAGTTCTTATAGGGCTTGATTTTTTAAATATCTAAATATCTAAAGTTCACTGGAATCACAGAAAGATTCCATGTTCATGCTAATGAGGTAGTACTACCTTCAGTATAAAACCTTCAAGAGGCTCATTGTTCATAAGTACTTGGCAACTCTAAGCTTCAAGCACAATCTGGTATCCAAACCAAAGTTGTTGTGATTCATGCCTAAGACACACACAAGGGCATCTTCTAGAGATAATGTCCAATGCCAAGAGGTTTTTTTTCTAAACCAAGAAGAAGGGATAGGGTATCTCTATCACTAGTTAGGAGTGCAACAATAACACATACCCCTACAAGATCCATCTCCACTCCTCCTATTGTTAGGACTCAACCTAGAATACCATTTACTCATATCAATAGGTCACTTGCTTACATGGCTAGAGATCATTCTTTCACCACCTTTAATGGTGGGAACACCCTCCTATTAGCCCAAAGGCATGAAATTCCAATATCATCTCTTAAGAGTGTACCTAAGTTTACTAGTGAAACCTCCATCTCTTCTATTGAGCATATTCATGAGGTGTCTAACATTTGCAATATTCATAGTATCACCAAGGATGATGTAGTATTCAAGCTTCTGGCCTCATCCTTGAAAGGGAAGGCATTATAATGGTATAGAGGTTTTCCTCATAACTCTATTATTTATTGGGATGGGTTAGGGACAGCCCTTGCAATCATTTTGAGGAAAAAAGTGATCACCTACCACTTTTAGAATAGCTAACAACTATCAAGAGGCCCCCCCATGAATGTATGACTAATTTTAATTATAGATATTAGAAGACATGGGAAAGAATATCTACTTTAGTGAAGCCTTCTCCTAGTAATGCATTCTTGTATTATCTTAGAGCCTTCAACAATGATATTTCTATCACTCTACAATCTATGGGAGGGGACACTTTACCAAATGCTTATGAGGTTGCCATAAGAGCAGAAAATATTTTGATATAGGGAAGCAAGTTACCTCAAAGGCCCCTAATTCCTTTCTTCCCCAACATGCCTAATTATTAGCCTAATATAGCCCCTATTCATGTTCCATCTGTAAGTCAGCCTCTTGTTGTGCTTCTAATAGCCTCTATATCCACAAATGGAGTTGATAGGATTGAGGCCATGATGTAGAAACTAATGCAAAATGTAGATAGGAGGATGTTGGAACAAGAACAGAAGATGGAGGACGATAGTGTAGTAGTACAAAAGATTGGAAATGAATTAGTGACTATGAAGAGGCAAAAAACTCAAAATAATAAGTCTGTTCAACTCCAAAGTCAAGGTCTCATTCATGGTAGACCTCCAAACTAGAGTCATGTCCCCTACAATTAGAATAGGCCTATCAACCACCCCAATCTTCAAGCACCAACCTAAATAGGGCTTTAGTCCCTCAAAATAACCTTGCCCAAGATCAAGATTTATGCCCTTCTTGTAACTACCCCTATGGATATTGCATGTGTTAGAAGGTAGAATCTTACTTGGCTTTAATTGTACTAGAGTGAGTAGTTGCCCAACAACACAATGCTAAGCAACCTGCTATTACTTTTTAGTAGGATGATTGTTCTTTCATGAACTACCTAGTGGAAGAGCATGGTAATGTAAAACATGACTCATGTTCTTACAATACCAGGAAGAAGAGAAGAGTTGTGGAAGAGGTTGCTCCTCAACCTCATAATTAGTCTTCAACATCAATTGCAGTGCCAAATGTACAAGTACTTTCCCAACAACATAATGCTAGTCAACCCACTAATGTCCCTCGATAGCAAAGGTAGAATGAAAGTGGAGGAGATGTGAATAACCCTTAGGTTGTTCCACCTCAAGCTTACACTTCTAGGGCTTCTACCAGAACATCTAATGCATCTTTTAGTGTGGTATATCAAATGAGGAAGACCAATGTGAACATTTTGATGGGGATGTTGTTGCTACTATACCATCACAAAAGAGGCTACTATAATAGGAGTTGGAAAGCATTGAACTCAAAGATCAATTAACTAACATGGAAAATGTCATTGGTTTGGTACAACCATCAAAGGAGGTAGAAGTAAGTAAAAAGGTTAGACCTCCTCCATTTTATGTTTCTCTCATTATAGGAGATAAGATAGTCCACAACTATAGGATTGATTTAGGGGCTAGTAGCTCAGTAATGCCCAGATGTGTAGCTAATATTTTAGAAGTGAAATATGAACCCATTGTTAAGGATGCATTATAGTTAGATGGTAGTACTATCAAGACTATGAGAATCCTTAGAAATGTTGAAATGGCCTTACATGCATGCCTTGTTTATAGTATAGTTCAAGACCTATCAATTTTTGAGGTTAAAACACATGTTTCCATTTGTCTTTCAAGGGATTTCACTACCCAAATAAGTGGTTACATATCTTCTGACTAGTCATATATATTTTTTAGAACGAGATATGGAACCAAAACTTTAATCTAAGTAGAACCACTAGCCCTGTATCATATTGAGCTCTACACTCCTAATCTCAACAATATGAATTGTACCATCCTAGAAATAGATGAAAATGACACAACAAATGAGCAAACCACTTCTTTAGCCAAGATACATGATTACCTCTTGGATGAGTGGGCTAATGCATATCAGTTTGATCCTATATCAAAAACCTTCGAGATAGGCCTTAACACTTATTATATATCAAAAAAGCATGCTCTTGTCTTGAACTTTATGAAAATCAAAGAAGATGCAAGTGGGCTATGGAACATGTATTTTGATGGATCAAGAAATAAGAATGGTATAGGGGTTAGTGTGATGTTGGTTTCTCCTACATTAGAAAGATCCTACTTCTCATTTAGGCTTCAATTTAGTTGTACCAATAATGAAAAAAGAGGAATTCAAGAATTAAGTGTATATAGAGATAGTGAGCCCGTGGTCAATTAGGCGAGGAATCAAAATGTTACTAAGAATGGTATGCTTAGGTCTTATAAACATAGAGTATGGGATTTTCTTTAAGGTTTCAATGCATTTAATATTTAGGGCATCCCTAGAAGAGGAAATAGACATGTTGATAAACTTGCGATAGTGGGTGCATCTTATGATGTCCTAAGGAGCCTTGAAGATGATAAGAAGTAGAAGATTAAAGTGGTGGTCAAACCTGCTATCCCTGACAATAATACCAATTGGCAGGTCTTTAAATTTGATGCACAAATTGTGAGCTTCTTGCATAATGAAGCAAAGTCCTCATATAGAAATCAGTTGGGATTGCATGACCAATATGGTGATCAAATCATCAATCTCAAATCTAATAAGTTTACTAAGGGTCTCATTACCTTAGAGAGTATCTTCAATCTTGATGACCAAGCATGGGATACATGCATGAATCTTGTTGCAAAAAAAGGAGATCATATAGATCATATGCCAATTATAGTTGTTGATGGAAGGATGTTAAGCATGGGGAAGGTATGTTTTGAAACTGAACAAGAAAGTTTTGTCCATCCATGTCAAGAATTTAATGATATATTTTCATTGACATGTGATGATTTAAAGGGTTTTGACCCTAGTCTGTTTCAACATACTATAGATCTAGTGGATAATGTCAAGCCTGGTAGGCAGAAATAGAGACTAGTAAATCCCAAGATTGAGCCACTAATGATAAATGAGCTATTCAAATTAATTGAAGCCAATATCATTTTCCCTATTAAGTACTCCTCTTAGGTGGAAAACCTTGTCCCTGTTAGGAAAAAGAATGGGGAAAATAGATCGTGTGTAGATTTTAGGGATCTTAATCAAGCCTCCCTTGAAGATCATCATCCTCTCCCTTCTGTGGAACATATATTGTCCAAAGTTAGTGGTTCGAAGAGATTCTCCTTTTCGGGCTGATTCTTGGGTTATAATTAGGTGTTAGTCAATGAAGCTGATAGATATAAAACTACTTTCACTACCAAGTGGGGTGCCTATGCCTATATTAAAATTCCTTTTAGACTAACAAATGTAGGTGCCACATTTCAAAAGGCCATGGAGATGGCCTTTAAAAATATGATTGAAAGGTTTGTGTTGGTATACCTTGATGATATCATAGTGTAGACACCTAAATTTGATTACACCACTTTGGTAATATTGTTTAGCTATCTCTAAAGACATCATTAATTAAATTCCTATTTAATTAATCCTTTGTCATCCCCTAGCTGATTAATTTAATTAATCATTTATAGTCCTAAATTGATAAATCAAATAACCTATTATTTATCAATTAATCCTATTCTCCTATCTAATTCCAAAACCCTCATTTATTAAATAAATCACTTTAATTAATAAAACCCTCAAATTTAATAGCCCCTAACCTATCCTAAATCCTCCATTTAGCCTAATCCACCCCATCCACCCATACTAACCTAGCTTAGCCACTAACTCACCCACCCTGATGAATGCCATCCACTTGCACATCTCTAACATCCTTAATCTAATCCTAACCCAAGCCTAATCCCCCCTAACCTTGTCACATTTCCTAAGTAAGCTTAAGACTTTCCTAAACCAAGCAAAGTCAACAATATCAACTCCCTCCAAAATATCCCAAGCATAAGCCTTCAATGCTCTTACAAAGCCATAAAAGGCTCTTACATCCTCACTCATGACTCTTACATACCCAACCACCCTCATCAAGCCTTTGACCAACCCTTATCCTATCCTCTCACACCCATCCTCCTTATGACAAGTGTCACCTCCCTATTGGTGCTAAACAAGCACAATCCATGTGCCCCCCTTTAAGTGCATCCTAGCCCTTCTTAAGCTTTCATCTCTCCTTGCATCTTAGCCCTCCATCCCTCAAGCCCTTGGCCTATAAATTGAACCCTCTCCCTTCTCTAAAATCATCCACTTTCCATGCAAAGTTATAATGCTATTTTGAGAGCTCATAAACTACCAAAATACCATTATAATGGCAAAATCACTCCATGACTCCATTTTTGAAATCTTGTTTCACTCACTCCATCCATCCATTTGAAGTTTGAGCAATATTATTGAGTGAACATCTACATCAAAGGATGCATCTACAACATCAAGGAGGCTTTTGGAGTGATCTTGCTCTTAGTTTGCACTCTCTTACACCTTCTTTTGTCTAATCTTATATGGGGAATATAGTTTTATGTTTGTGAATGTTTTCTTTATTGCTAATGTTCTTTGTACACTAAATCTTGTTCTACACATAGTACATTCAAAGGATGTAGTAGATCATTTTGGTCATCTTAGACAAGTGTTTATAAGGTGTAGAGAGTATGGAGTATCATTGAATCCAAGAAAATGTGTCTTCACCACTAATCAAGGGAAATTACTAGGACATATTGTATCTAAGGATGGTTTAACCTTTGATCTAGAAAGAAAAAAGGCAACACTTTCCCTTTCTCTTCCTAGTCATAATAAAGTTCTGCAAAGATTCCTTGGTAAAATAAATTTTGTGAGAAGATTTATTCCTAATCTAGCTATGATGGTGAAACCTCTTACAAAAATGCTTAAAATGAATATAGTCTTCTCATGGACCAAGGAAGGGAAATAAAATTTTGAAGAGATTAAAGCAACCATAGCTTCATCTCCTACTCTCATCAATCCAAACTTTTATAAGGATTTCATTTTTTACACCTTAAGAGTTGAGTCAAATATTTCTGATGTTTTGACTCAATCAAATAAAAAAAATTAAGAACAACCTATTTCTTTCTTTAGTGAAGGGCTAAAATATTATGAAAATAAGTACAACTATGTGGAAAAGTAGACCCTTGAGGTCATAAGAGCCTTGAAAAAGTTTAGACACCTACTATCTAATAATAAGATCTATTTGCTAGTCCCTTGTGCAAGTGTTAAGGATTTCTTGTTGAGCATAGATATTAGTGAGAAAAGGGCCAGTTGGATCAATAAACTGATGGAGTATGATGTGGAAATTTAGATTACCAAACTAGTAAGGGGGGAGGGGTTGTGAAAATATATGATCTCATCTCATGAGCTTAATGAGGAAGTTGTCTTGGTGTTGGTAGAACAACAGGGGGTGAGGGATGATAACCCAAGGAGCTAGATAGATGACATGAAAACCTTCTTAGTTGGGAATGGATATCCTCAAGGGTTGGATAAAGATAAAAGAAGAAAATTTAGATTGCAATCCATCCCCTATGCTATAGTTGATGATGTCCTTTTTAGAAGGGACTTCAATTGAACATTGCTAAGATGTATTGACATAGACAAAGTTGATAGAGTGATCAAAGAGCTTCATGATGGTCTTGATGGTGGCCACTTTTCAGCAAGGAAAACTATGATGAAGATCACGTGAGTAGGTTATTACTAGCCATCCTTGTTCTATAATTTCCATACACATGTGAGGAAGTGTGAAAAGTGTGCTTTCTTATTAGATAAATAGAGACTTGCAGCCCTTCCACTTCACCCCTTGCAGGTTGATCAACCTTTTGCCCAATGGGGATTATATTTTCTTGGTCCTATTAATCCACCTTCTAGCTCTAGTGATAGGTGGATTTTGGCTACAGTAGATTACTTTACAAGATGGTTTGAGGTAGTAATCTTGAAGGATTCTATAAAAGCTTTAGTTGTAGAGTTCCTTAATGGAATTGTCACAAGATTTGGTGCTCCTTCCACCATAATATTTGATAATGCCAAATCATTTATAGGAGCTCAAATTTGTGCATGGGCAATTGATAATGGTATTTACTTGAGCACATCTTCTAATTATTACCCTCAAGGTAATGGCTTGGTTGAGTCATCTAATTAAAAATTGATCAAAATCATCAAGAGGACTATCGAAGAGAATCAAAGGTGTTGGCATCAGAAATTGAAGATTTCCCTTTGGGTTGACAGAGTAAAACCTAGAAGGGCTATTGGAAATTCTCCATTCATGTTACTACATGGAAGGGAAGCTAGACTTCCTATTGCATTAGATTTTCCTTCTCTTGAGCTAGTAAGTTAGTTGGAACTAATTGAGAATTATGGTATGTTTCTAAGAATGACAAATCTGATGGAGCTAGAGGAGAAAAGAAATTAGGCCACACAAACATTAGAAATACATTAGAAGAAAATGAAGAGGAACTCTAATAAGAAAGCTAAGTCTAGGAATTTTAGAGAGGGTGATCTGGTATTGAAGTGGGATACAAAAAGGAAAAAAGAAGGGGGACACTCAAAGTTTGATGCCTTATGGACTGGTCTCTATGTGATCCTCAGTTGAAAGAAATCCAATGATTTTTAGTTAAGCAAGTTTAATGGTGAAATCCTGCCTATTCCAATCAATGGAATGCATCTCAAGCCCTATTTCTAATGGAAATAAATGTTCATGTATATAGTTAGTTATTTTTCTTTCTAATTTTTCTTATTTTCCAAGAAGTGCACAAGCACATGTTTCATTTTGTAAATAGAGAGTTTTGGCTCCAATTTTTTTGAAAAGTTTTAGAGGTAGAAAGACATGTTTTATAGCTCAAAATGTAGTAGAAATGATGAATTTGACGAGTTTCATGTTTTTAGAGACTCCATAGCCCAATGAATCTTTTGATGGTCACTAATCATATGCCAAGTAGGCTTGTATCTCCTTTGAGTCACCAAAAGTTTTAACCAAAATGCCCTTCTGCCAAAAAAATAAATTCAAATAATAATTTTCTTAACAGTTGCATAGGGTTCTTTATGAAATAATTTAACATTGGCTATATTCCTTATTTCATACTATGCCTTAGAATATTTTAAGTCATGACCATATGATTCACACATTTTTGGTTAGTTAAGTGTTAAACAAGATCAAGATGGCGAAGGTGTGATTGCTTAGTGTTCACATCATCATAGAGTATATTGGCTTAACCAAGTTTAGGATAGTGAAGGTAGGTTTCTTTATTTTTTCTTGATCACATGGTTATATTAACATACTATGGCTTAAGTTGTGATAGCACAAAAAGGGCAAATCTTCAATGTTTCAATAACACGTCCTGTATCACTAAGATCTTTTAGATCTATGACCAGTGCACAATTACAATAGGTTAAGAAGTGGCTAAGGTTTGAGTTTTGATCAGGGAATTCTCTTTGTTTCACTTGGTCACAAGGTTTTGATGGTGTAGATATGGTCAGGATCTTAGTCTTCACAGATTTGTGGTGGTTAAGGAAGAATGTTAAGAGTGGGCTGCAAAGAAGCAATAATTAATGGGTTACAGTTTTGCAAGTAGGAACTATTATTGAAGAAAGGTGGTAGAAAAGCTACAATCATGGATAGTCAAACACAAGGTATAAATTTGAATTACTAATAGAGTGGTAGAATGGTAAAAGATTTTTGTTCCATGTGGCAAGGCTTGATGGCCAACTCTAGTCGACCAAATAACATGACTAATCTGGCAAATTAACAAAAGTAGAAGTAAGGACTTGATGATGAATCCAATCTTTTTTATCTCTATAAGAACTTTCAACATTCCCTACATCTAATAAATGCAAAGAGACACTTTATCACCACCTATTGATCCATCCATTTAGTCAGTAGTTAATGACCATCATTCTTGACCTCTCAGAGCTTTTTTTGGTGAGGAAATGATCTCTTCATGTATTGATTTTTGTTGTGATTAGATATTTTCAATTTTCTAGTGATTATTCTCTATAGATTTGGTTGTAGCTATTAAGTCTTATCTTGGAGTGGAAGCTATCTAAAGTTATGCTTATGCTATAAAGGTAGATGTGGTTCTATTTCTTAGGGTTGGATCTTCTTTATTTCTTTGGCATTTCCTTGGCATACTATTGTAAATCCCCTTTTTGTCTCTAAATTATATAGCATCCTATCTTATCTACTTCAGTCATCGATGTACTATGCAATCTTTGTCTACATCTCTTCAATGTACTATGGATATCTACGATCTGCATTTATGTATCTCTATTGGCCCATGAATGATAAGAAATGAACCATTTTTTCCTTGTGTCATTCATGTGGTTTTCTTATCTATATGTGGTTATTAGATTAAAGCAAGTTTGATTCCATATATCTTTGGACTGTCATGATAATGGTATTGTGCATGTATGAGTAGAGATTGGTCTAAACACCCTATTTTGGTACATCACTCTTTAGAATATATTACATAGTTATTTTCATGTATTCCTTTTCCCTTTAATCTCCAAGAATAGCTTAATTGCATCATAATAGTAAAGGAAGTTGGCCTTCTCCAAAGACTCAACCTCATAGTTCAAGTCCCACAGCTTGGTAGTTGTTTCTATATTTCACAAGGTTGTCCTTAGGTAAAAACTTTGGAAAAGGGTGTAAGATTTTGTGATAGAAATCACCACATGCTACAAACAAATTGTTAGTAATACAAAATCATCTACTCTAGGTCCTAGATTGAAATTGAAACCTTAGATGTAGACTCTCACCAAAATAGGTGTTTTCTATGAACCAACTATGCTCTAACAAAGTAGTCTACACTCCTAAGGCCAGAATGACTTAGGAGACCCACAAGTACACATGACAATATAAGTTGTGCCTATGGTGTGCTTGTGGCCTAGAATACCATAATACCATAACATAAAATACCAAAAGCATTTACAAACTAAAATACCAGACTAAAGAGGAAACCCCAATTGAAAATGTGAGCCAAATGAATGGACTCTCCCAATAGGATTTAGCTCTTTTCTTGGTAGATGAGTCTAAGGATTGGGATGTATGCTCAAGCTTCAAACTAGCTTCAATGGAGATTTTTGGGATTTTTGGTGTGGATGTATGAGATTGGTATAAAACTTGGTCTTAAAATGGCATTATAACTTTAGCTCAAAAGTTGTGATGATATGGCTTGGGAGGGGATTCAATTTATAGGCTAAGGGTTTGAGGGATGGAGGGTTAAGATGGAAGTAATGAAAAAAGATTAAGGAGGGCTAGGATGCACTCAAAGGAGAGCACATGGATTGTGCTTGTTTAGTACCAATCAAGGAGTGACACATGTCACAGGGTGAGTGGATGGAAGAAAGGGGAAGGATGAGTCAACAAAGGAGGCTCAAGGGATAATATCTTCATAAAGACCCTTCATTATGGCTTGTAAGAGCAATGAATGGGCTTGTAAGAGTCTTTATGGCCTTTGTAAGAGCATTGAAGGCTTAGTGGTTGGGATATTTTGGAGGGAGTTGAGATTGTTGAGTTTGCTTGTCTTAGGAAAGTCTTAAGCTTTCTTAGGGAATGTGACAACATTAGGGGGTGGATTAGGCTTGGGTTTAGGATTAGATTAAGCTTGTTAGAGATATACAAGTGGATGGCATTCATTAGGGTGGGTGAGTTAGTGACTAATCTTAGTTATTATAGGTGGATGGGGTGGATTAGGCTAAAAAGGGGGTTTAAAATAGTTTAGGGGTTATTAGATTTGGGGGTTTTATTTATCAAATAGATTTATTTAATAAATGAAGATTTTGGAATTTAGATAGAAGAATAGGATTAATTGATAAATAATAGGTTATTTGATTTATCAATTAGGACTATAGATGATTAATTAAATTAATTAGCTAGGGGATGGCAAAGGATTAATTAAATAGGAATTTAATTAATGATTCCTTTAGAGATAACTAAATAGGATTACCAAAGCGATGTAATCAAATTTAGGTGTCTTCATTTTGCCCCTCTTTGACATAGTGTTGAGACAACACTATTTCAAAAAAGTTCGAATGAAGAAGACATGAAGAAGATGTTTTAGCAACAAGGTTGCCCCAGTCTCAAATAAGAAGAGGAGAAACTAAATGCAGAGATGCCCCCTCAAGAAGGCAGCGGGGAGAGAAAATGAGGCTCGACGACTTCTTGAAAACTACAAGAATTCGGGATGGGAGGATGAACAGTGGCTTAAGAGAAGAGGCAAAATTAGCTCAAACTCTCACTATGGGAGAATAATAAAGGGGAAAATCAGAGGCACAAAAGGAAGCAAGCTTAAGACTTTCGGGATTGGGGGGAGGATGAAGGAGCAGAGCACTATAAAAAGGAATCTAGAATAAGAAGATGGATGATGGGATGATAAAGCTGATGCAACAGGATTTCAAAGAGTCAGATTGGTGGAAGATGGTTTTTGAAGATCCCTAGGACTAGGATGGTGGATCTCGAAAGATGAGGCTTGGTGGATTGATTGGATTGGTGGATCCCTAAGACCAGGATTGTGGATCCCTAAAGTTAAGAGTGATGATTGATTCAAAGAGATATAGTTACACAAGCTGGGGTAGGAGAGACAAATGCTGGAGATGGGGGGGATAATGGAGATGAAGGGATTTCATTGAAGCTTTTTGAGCGGGGGGATACTTTAAAGAGAAGTACCACAATGTAGTTGAGCACTAGATTTGCTATAGGACTATTGGTTAATTGCTAAGGTTACCAAGAACATCAAGGCCTTTTCACCAACGGTCCAGAGGACTGACGAATTGACTCAAAACAAACACGCAAGGATTGCCCCAGCATCACACATGAATCTTGAAAGAATTAGAGTGGAACTGACATTGGGTAACCCACAAGCAGGAAAGAAAGATAAAAAAAAGACTTGATCAAGACCTTATGCCCAGATTGCCCCATTCGCAGTATACCATGATATGGAAGATTATGGCAACTTTGAGGAGGGAACAAAAAGGTTGTTTGGAAAAGATACTTCAAGACCCAAAAGGGAAGATTCCAAATCAAAAGAAAGTGAAAATCCAAAAGAGAACCATTTTCCAATGAGATGGGTAGGACAAGGTACTAATGGACCAAGATCAGACATGAGGAAAGCTATATCCTGGAAGGATCTATTGGAGAGCACCTAAGCTGATGGATTTGGATGAGTGATGCATCTGGCAAGCTAAACTAAGAAGGATAACACTTTGGTGACAAGAGATCTAGCTAAAGGATGCATTGGAATAGCTAACCAAGGGTTGTGTGATGTGTGCAAGATGCTAATCAAGGAGGAACTGACACGAAAGCTGGATAGATACAATGGTACTAAGAAAAAGAGGATGTACAAGATGATGGACCAAGATACATTACAAAAGTACAAGATTGTTCATGTTTGGGTTTTGTGAGATGGAAATGTTTGTGAAGGGTGGGATGTTTGCAATAGTTGATAGGCAGATAGATAGATGGTTTGCGAAAAGCTTAAGTGAAAATGGAATTCTTTGTGTGCATGTGATAGGATACAAACTAGGATACAAGATTTGGGCAAGATTTGGATATACAAGGTATGGTACAATATTTACAAGGTATAATACAAGAATTGGTACAAGATTTACAAGCTAAGGTACAAGATTTACAAGCTGTATAGGAGGTATTTACAAGCTCCATTAGATTTTGGATATTTGGTTTGAACACCAAGGGAACAAGAAGGTGTTTTATGGGATGGTAGATGAATGGATGAGGGATAGGATAGTGATGGATAATGGATTAGTCTTAGCACACAAGGTGCCTAAATTACCAGGTTTTCACCAAGGTACCTATCCAAGGTGCTTGGATTGCCAAGTTTTCACCATTGGACGCTTATTTCTCTTTATTATTTTTTTAATTTTTTTGTATTTTTCAAAAGCTGGGTATTACAAGGATCTTCAAGCATAGAAATTCTTGAGATGAATGATGTTAATAGGATAATTCAAGAGTTCTCCTTCTGGTGTAGATAGCTGATAGGCTCCGAAGCCAAAGGAGGCAGTGACAACATAAGGACCAAGTCATGTAGGTTCAAACTTTCCTTTCTTTTCTCGATATGCTTGGACTTTCATGTTTTCTTTGAGGACCATGTCACCCGGATGAAAGTGTCATGGGAGCACCTTCTTGTTGAAATTCCTTTTAAGACAAGTTTGATAGACTTTGAGATGATCATAGGCCTGTTGTCACTTCTCGTCTAAGAGATCTAGCTGGGTGAGATGAGCTACTCTATATTCTTTATTTGATATTTGCCCTTGCAAAGATATGCGCAAGGAGGGAAGTTCAACCTCTATGGGTAGTACCACTTCGGCACCATAGACTAAGGAGTATGGAGTTGTGCCTATGGATGTATGGAAGGAAGTTTGATAGGCCCATAGGGCTGGATTTATTTGTAGGTGCCAATCATGGCTAGAATCATTGACAACTTTCTTTAGGATTTTGAGGAGGGTTTTGTTAGTTGCCTCTGCTTGGCCATTACCTTGTGGGAAATATGGGCTAGAAAAGTGGTGATGGATGTGGAGGGAAGTACATAATTCTTCCATGTTGAGATTTTCAAAGTTACCTCTGTGGTCGGTGAAGATGGTGGATGGGATGCCGAAGCGGCAAACAATGTGGTACAAGATGAACTTGGAGACTTGAACTCCTATAGCTGAGACTAGTGCGACTACTTCCACCCACTTAGTGAAATAGTCTGTAGCTATTATTATCCATTTATGTCCATTAGATGAGAGGGGTGTGATAGTTCCAACTAGATCAAGGCCCCAATAAGCGAAAGGTGAAGGTGGTGCAATAGGCTGCAGATCTTGTGCTACTGACATGGGAGACACTTTCTAACAAAGTCACAAGGGTATTCTTCAATGGTAGGCCAATAGTAGCCTGCTCTAAGGAGTTGTCATGCTAGGAAAATACCACTCATGTGGGCACCGCAAAGTCTGGAGTGTACTTCTTTTAACACCATCACGGCCTCATTTTGGTCTAAACATTGAGAGAGAGTATCATGATAACCCCGATGATATAGGGTATTGGCTATGATAACATAGTGGGATGATTTTTAGATGAGGTTCTGGTATTAGGTGCGTGTGAGGTGAGGGGATATGATACCATCGTTAAGGTAAGCATGAATCTAATGGTACCAAGGGGATTGGGGACCAACCAAGATACAAACACGATTTGAATCCTCATTCACATAGGCGGGTGTGAGGAGCTGCTCGACTAAAAAATCATACTATGTAGCTGCTTGGGGAATTTCCAAGAGTGAGCCGATAGTAGCCATAGCATCTACTACTTTGTTCTGTATTTGAGGCACTTGTGTAAACTGAAGCTTTGTAAAATGCTGGGTTAGATGATCAACTAGCTCTTTGTAGGGTAATAGCTTTTCATCTTTGGTTTGATATTCATTTAAGGCTTGCTTGATGATGAGCTGAGAATCACCAAAGATTTGTAACTCGATAATGTTCCATTCTGCAGCTATCTTTAATCCTACTATGAGGGCCTCATATTCAGCTATATTGTTGGTGCTAGGGAATTATTGCTTGAAGGCTTTTGGAATGTAATCTCCTTGAGGTGTGACCAACAATATTCCTGCCCCTGATCCATGAGATGTGTATAAGCCATCAAAATAAAGTGTCCATGGGGGCTATTCTTTAATTAGATAGATATGCTCATCTAGAAATTCTATGATCAAAGGATATACATCTATTAGAGGTGCATCAGCTAAGTGATCTGCTATAGCTTGCCCTTTGATTACCTTTCTATCCACATAATAGATGTCAAATTTGCTGAGCATAATCCATTTGGCCAAATGGCTTGTAAGTGCTATTTTGGAGAGCATATACTTGAGAGGGTTGATCTTGGAGACTAGTTGGATGGTATGACTTAGCATGTAGTGGAGAAGCTTTTGAGTTGAGAAAACAACTGCCAAAAAAGCTTTTTCCATAGGAGTGTAATTGAGTTCATAACCAACTAGGGTTCTACTAATGTAGTAGATGGTTCTTTCTCTATCGTAGTCATCAAGTTGTGCTAGAAGTGTCCCTAGAGTAGTAGGCATCACTGATATGTACAAGATCAAGGGACGACCAAGAACTAATGGAACCAAGATAGGGGGATTGGCGAGATACTGCTTGAGCTGATCAAAGCTACACTGACATAAAGGATCCCACTTGAAGTTCTCATCCTTCTTCAGTAAATGTGAAAATGGTGTACACTTATCTACAAGCTGGGAGATGAAGCGCCAGATAGATTGAAGCTTTCCCTGAAGAGAGAGAAGCTGTTGCAGTGTCTAGGGAGGAGGCATGTCTAAGATAGCCTTGACCTTCTTGGGGCCAATCTCTATACCTCATTTAGAGACTATAAAGCCTAGAAGCTTGCCAGATGTGACCCCAAAGACACATTTCTTGGGATTCAACATGAGATGATATCTGGCTAACCTATCAAAGACTTTCTCTAGGTTAGCAAGATGATCCATGAAGGTGTGAGATTTAACCAAGATATAATCTACATAATCTTCCAAAATGCTATAGATAAGATCATGAAAAATGGTTGTCATAGCTCTTTGATAGGTAGCCCCAACATTCTTTAGGCCAAAAGGCATCATGTTGTAGCAAAAGGTTCCCCAAGGGGTAGCGAATGTTTTCTTATGCTGATCCTCTTCTGTAATCTTGATTTGATTATACCCAAAAAATCCATCCATGAGGGATAGAATTTCATGTCCAACTATAAGATCTACAATCGTATCTATGTTGGGCAAGGGAAAATCATCTTTTGGACAAGCTTTGTTCAGATCTCTAAAATCAGTGCAGATTCTGATGTCACTAGAAGGTTTAGTGATAGGGACCATGTTGGAGATCCACTCTGAGTAGTCGATAGTTCAGATTGCCTTAGCAACTAACATTATTTCTAATTTAGCTTTGACTAGTAATGCCACCTTGGGGTGCATTTTTCTAAGCTTTTGTCTGACGGGCTTGATCTTTGGATCAACTGCAAGATGATGAACTATAAGCTTTGGATCAAGTCCTAGCATGTCCTGATATGACCATGCAAATCAGCCAATGTTCTCTCTTAAGATCTCAAAGAGGAGGTCAGCTTGGTCTTGCGATAGGGATGTAACAATGTGAACAAGTCTGGGGATCTCTGAAGAACTGATGTTGACTTCTCTAGTATCCTCAATTAGAATAGAAGACACCTCTGGTCAATTATCTTAAGGAGGTAATGCTAAATCTTCATGTTCTACTTGTGGCTCTAGATGTTCTTGCTGAGGGGTTCTCTTCACTGCCTTAGCTAGTCTCAGATTCACCTTAGTTCTAGTTTTGGGTGTATCAGAACTAGGTTGGGGATTTTCTCCAAAATACCCCTTGGGATCTAGCTTGTAGATATAGGCAGAATCTAGCTTTATTTTCTTGTGAGGAGTTTCGGCTCCCATGAATCTTAGAAGTGCTTCCTTTGATGTGAACTCATCAATGTGTATGATGCTTGGTTGGTCCCAATCTATGAGTTGTGGATGGGCGAGTGGTAGGTCAATGAAATGGATGGATAGTTCTTGGAGAATAGAGTCTCCTAAGGAGATTTGGTTTGGGATATCATCGTAGGCTCTCTTTTCAACTTCCTCAGGAATGTCTTCAATTTTGACAAGGTCACAGTGAATGTTTGAAAAAGCGTGACCATCCATATTGGTGCCTCCAGTTGTGGGTATGCCAAAGCCAAGACCTGACTTTGATTCCCACTTGTGTGTGTCGATGTGGTACTACATGCCTCTTTCTCCTGGTCCTAGACCACCACCTTGATAGTTCCATTTGTCAGTGATGAGCTTATGTTCTTGAGGATACTTCTAGCTGAAGTGATTAAGGTGTGCTTGATTTCTTTGAGGTGCATCCTTATGTAACCAATTGTTGATATCTGGAGTGAGCTCCTCATGAAGAGGGATTTTCGAGGATACAAAGGTTGTTGGGCCAAACTGTTTGTATCAAGGAGGTGGAATCTCCTTAGCTTTGTGATATGTCGGTCATCCATGGGCATGTGGATCAAGTGGGAGTGCCTCGATAGCAAATGCATCTGATAGACTATACTCTCCATAGCCTTCGTTATTGATCTTCATGGTAGATAGGGTGGAGGTGAGGATGGTTTTTGGGCCATTACAAGTGTGGGATGAGCTGGCGATGGATGTACCAATATCAATTCCAGGGCAATGGTTTATATATGAGGCTTCAACTGCATTGCAGTAAGCAAAAGGTTCTGGATTGGCATGGATGGTTACCTTAGTGCCCTGATGCAGAAATTTGACACACTGATGGTAAGTGGATGGAATGGCTTTCATGGCATGAATCCATGGGCGACCAAGGAGGATGTTAAATGGTAGGTTTAGATCAATAACATGGGAGAGTGTCTCTTGGATGACTAGCCCAACCTATATTGCCAACAGAATAGTTCCTTCTGTGGTTCTTTCCAAGTTGTCATAAGCTTTGATGGTGATAACCTCACTGATGATATTTGCCTCAGTATACCTAGCTTGTTTTATGAATTTTAGGGTGCAAATATTCAAGGCTGATCCATTATCTATCATTACTCTTTTCATGGAAAAATTGGATACCATGATGGCTATGTGAAGCAGAAGGGTGTGATCTTGCTCGACCATGGGTATGTCGGTGGCTTTGAATGATAGGGCACATGAGGAGGATAGGTGTCCAACAAGATTACAAAAATTAGTAGCATTGATATCTGAAGGGACATGGGATTCTATGAGAGCACTGTCAAGGATGTTCTTGTACACAGGACTGTTGCGAAGAAGGTCTAAAATGGAGATTTGGGCTGGCATGTTCCCAAGGTGTCCCAAGATATTGTACTGGCCTTTTGATGGAGCTAATGGTGCTAGTGAAACTGGTGGGCTTGCAATGTTAAATCACACTCTTCGAGTGGTGACTGCACACTCATTTTTTGGTCCTTGGATATTGATAACATTGACAGAAGGCTCTTTCTCAGATATACAACCTATGAGACTACCATAGTCTATATAGGATGAAGTGTGGTCATTGTTCTTCCCATGTTGTTGGTTTGGCTAGCAGTTGTTGGTGTTTTTTTTGTTGGCTTGGATAGGTGCTTTTCCAAAATTTTGGTTGTTGTGAGGAGGAAAAGCATTTTGATATGTCTATAAACCTGCATTGGGAGAGGTTTGGGCACCAACGGTGATTTCTTTCTGATCAATGAGGTCCTACACATAATCTTTTAATTTCATGCATCTGAGGGTGGTGTGACCTTTTACCCTATGAAATTTGTAGTACTCATTGTCTTTGTACCATGCAGCTTTGGATTGGCTTGGGTCAATTTGCTGGGTAGGAGGAAATTTGATGAGGTTTTCCTTGACTAATTTCTCAAAAATGACATCTAAAGGTTCACCAAGGGGTGTATAATTTTTAGGTGCAGATTGGAATCTGGGCTTTTGTCCTACAGCTACATTGATGGTATTAGCTTGATTGCTAGACCCTTGAAATTTGGGTCTTGGATTGTGGTTTTGATAGCTTTGGTTATTTTGCTATTGGTAGTTGATAGCTTGCTGATTGTTTGGTTGATATGGTGGGTTGGACTGGTTTTGAGAAGGACCAACAATATTCACATGTCTAGTGTCAATGACGCCATCTGTTGCAACATGCTTGTTTTTGTTCCAATACCTAGACTTGTCATTGGAATGTGATTGATTTTGGTTGGCTTCCTTGTAAAACTTGACCACACCATCTTTAATGAGTCCTTGCTCAAGGATCATTCCTTTCTCTTTGATATTTTTGTAGGTCTGCAAATAGTTCATTGTCATGTGGTGAGCCAAGCTCAGATGGGCATTATCAATAAACATTTTCACCAAATGGTGCTCTGCCAAGGTGCAAGATATGCAGGTGGTAAGGGTTTTCCATCTTTGCAGATATTCAGGAAGGCTTTCTCCACCTTTTTGCTTAGTGTGGACAAGATCAACTACTGATAGCTCTGTTTCAACAAGATGGGTTTATTGGGCTACAAATGCCTCAAATAATTCAGCAAAAATTTTAATTGTTCCATAGGGGATTCTATAAAACCATTCAAGAGCTGGTCTAGCCAAGCTTTTGGGAAAGAGATGCAAGAGGAAGATGTCATTGTATGCCACTTCTTGGTAGTGCATGTAAAATTCTTTGATATGTGTGACAGGGTCTCCTTTTCCTCTAAATTTGTCAAATTTGGGTGTCTCAAAATGCTTGGGAAATGGTGTCATGGTAATGGCTCTGTCAAATGGGTAAGGACACACATTCTCAAACTTGAAGGTTTTTGGATCATTTCCCTCCTGGATGTTCTTCAAAGCTATCTTCATGGCTTCCCATTCTAAATTAATGGGTGATGGCTGGGGTGCCCCCAATGTAGGAGTGTCCTGAGGTAGGTATGTGCTAGATGGGGCAATGGAATATGGATGGCTTTGAGGTATGGGCTGGTACAGATTGTACATGGCTTGGGCAACTAAATGGTGGATGATGGGTTGTTGAGGTGGAGATGGCACATATTGCTGCATGTGTTGTGAGGCTTGATGTTGATATTGGATTTGAGGTTGGGATTGAGGAACATAAGCTGGTTGTGGGATAAATGGATTTCTTTGTGGAGGTAAGGTATAAGATGGTTGTGAAGCTTGGGGAAAGGATCGGGGAGCTTGTGGAACTTGGCTTTGGATTTGAGGAGTTTGACCAATATATGTGGGTTGTGCCCCAATTTGGGAAGGTATCTGCATGGCAAAGGAGGCCAAGTAATTGGTGGTTGGTGGTGGTGGATTTCCTCCTAGAAGTGGCATAGAAAAATAGTCGGTAATAGGAGGTAATGGATTAGTTGGTGGTGGAGGTGGTGGGAATTGAAAGCTTGGAAATGGAATTGATGGGGTTGGATAACTTGGTGGCTAGATTTGAAAGCTTGGTAGAGTGGTGGCAGGAGCTTGGGTCACTTGAGAGCTAGGCAGAACATTGGTAGTAGCTTGTGGGGTTTGATAGGTTTTTGGAGTGAGGGTAGTAGCTTGTGGATTTGTGGATGATGGCACTGAGCTCCAAGGACCTAGTGGAAATGATGGAATGGTGTTTTGAGCTAAGATAAACAAGCTGGGGGTGATGAAGGGTTGATTACTTGGCCCCATGGGTGGCATCCCGATTGTGTATTGCTGAGGTTGACCAAAGATACTAGCACTGATTTAGGAGATGGGTGGATTTGGAAGGCTGGGTTGGAGAGCAGCAACAACAATAGTGAAGGGAGTGAATGATGAGGTGTTTTGGGCAAAGAAAGTTTGGGATGGAGTGTTATGGACCAATGGTGGTGTGGTGGTGGCTGGATTGGCTTGTGGAAGGGAGATTTCAACTTGAGTGGAGGTTGGTATGTTTGGGTCTGTTAGATCATATGGGGTGGGTTGAGGCTCTGCTTTTGGCACATATTAAGGATAATTCGAATCATAAGAGCCTATGGGTGGTGGGAGTTGCTCAAACAAGGGGTAAGATGGATTTGATAAGGGGGGAGGTCTTCCAAAGTCGAAGGCTCCAATGTTGTCCCTTCGAAAGTTAGCCGTGATTGTTTCCTTGTTTTTGTCTATAATGGCATTCACCAATACTGCATTTCCTGGTTGGTTCATGAAAGCTTCAATGCCAGTAGGTGATGGTATAGCATTCTCTAGGCTGAAGGATGGTTGAGTGCTCAAGGGGAGCGATGCTGTTGGATCCAAATGATAGGGCTCCATTGTTTCCTTCTTCTTCTTGCCTAAGTAAGTGACGGGTGGCATGAAAATGCAGAATGTTCCTAGGGATGAGATGCAACAATGCTGATGGATGCAAAAAGGGGGGAAGGCTTTTCTATGCAAATGATTTCCTAGGTTGAGGCAAAAGCTATATGACAAAACCTAAGGAGGATTGGCTTGGGGATTCTAACTTCAAAGATATGTTGCCGAATTATGAAAGGTCTGCTTTCCTATGTGCAAGCTTGGTGGTGATTGTGTCAACTTAAGGATAGACTGATGATCCTTTAGGAAGAACACGAGATTGACCACTTGTGGATCCCAACCTTTAGCTCAAGGTGATGAGGGATAAAAAGTGACAAAGCTAGATTATCCTAGACAAAGCTCTGTCAAAGGGATAACCTTGGTGAGCCTAGTTGATTTGGAAGATGTTAGGAATGGCAAACTTTTGGCAAGATGACAACAATTTTGAAGGCTTGAATGTGAAGATTTTTGGATTGCTAGCTAGATGGTTTGGTTCTAAATGAGATGGATGAGCTAAAATGCTTAAGGGGATGACTAAGGATGGTTGGCTTACCTACAAGGATGACTCTAAAGTGAAGCTTATGCAAGAAGATGTGAAGAAACAAGGGGGTCTAATCATAGAAGTCATGCCTAGTTGGTAAGGCATAAGCATTGTCAACTCTTGGATGTTGGTTAAGTTGGATGGTGCGATCTAACCAGGCATCTTGAAGGGCTTCGTCAGTAGCTTTTTCCTCTACTTTGTGGAGTTTGGCAATTCGAGGGCTTGGTGTTAGTTCCTTTCTCTTGGCTAAAAGTTCTTGGTATGCTTGAGATGGTTTGAGTTTGACTTTGTGAAACTTCTATTTGGGTTTGGGTTGCTCTAACATGAATTCTTGAATCTTGTTGGCTTTGAGCAATCTTGGTTGTTTTGCCTCAACTCATTCAACTTCTAGAATAGGAAATGACTATGGTAAGTGTGCCCTAAGCTAGAATTGACCAAGTTTGGCAAACATTCATTCAACAAATATAAAATCAAGCAATAGATAGGAACAACCAGATAGAAGTTTTTGATTCTCAGAATGTGATACTTGCGCCCAGGAGTGTGTATGTTTTACAAATGTTTTGATCAGTCACTTCAAACATATTAACATCCTAGATGGTTTTCTACAAGGCTGATCATTGGTTTAGCTAGGGAGTCCTCGATATACCCAAGGTACGTGAGGCCCAAATCCGTAGATGAAACCAAAAAAATGTCACACAGCCGAGAGGAGTGGTAACCCACTTCTCCTCTTTCACTTCTCAAGGGTATAAAGTTCCTTGAGGCTTAGCCCGAGTGACAAAATCTTGATTCCAAGATAGGTGTCTTTAGATTCACCTCTCGATCTTTATACTCCGCTGGAACGCTAGAGTTGTGGTCATCCAAGGGGTGATGAAATCCCCAAGCAAGCCTCCTAAAAAGAGAAACAAGATTTTGGATCCTAATCTTATGCACCCAAGATGGCCTCGAAAGACGATAAGGGGAGAGAAGACTTGGATGACCTTGGACTAAAAGATAGGATTCTTTTCCAACTGACGCTTAAGTTTTCTGATCTAGACTTTGCAAGAACTCGTGTTTAAGAGACAATGTTCAATTCCAACTTTGAAATGTGCCAACAAAGAAAAATTGATCAAAGAATGTAAACAAGAAGAAGAGTTAGGGTCAACAAGAAAGTAAACCCGTGCGCTCGAAGGCCCTCCACATTAAGTATCGATTAATTTCCTTTAAAGCATTCAAGAGTTTGTGTGATTTTGTTTTAAGCCCAAAACAAAGATGTGTGAAACTTGATTGTCAATCACGCGCTCGGGGGCCATCCACGTCAATAGTTGTTCAATTTTAGTGCCCAAACTTGAGGTGTGATCGATTTAATCTAAATTTTTGGACATTGAAGAAATCTTATAAGTTTAAGACAAACCCTCAAAAAGAAATATAAGTAGAATCTGATTATGGAACACTTAACACTCTCTTAGGTAGACCCATCCCCATAAATGGCATTGAGATTGCAACCAATGATTAAATTGATGGGTGATTAAAGAGGGTGAGTTCAATGAAGAAACTACTAAATTTGATTTTTGTTGATTTGTTTTTAACTTAACAAATTTCTTAAGTGTTCAAAAATTAACTTTGTCTAAGTTGCATGCAAAAGAGAGATTTGTTTGTTTTTTTTAATGTACCAAAAATTGAAGTGTGAGATATTGCAATGGTTAATTGATCTTTTGCATTCAAGATTGAGTTGTTTGTTTTAAGCATGCATTCCAAAGAAAATTGATTTTAATCCATGGCATTGAAGAGTGTGTTTTGAAAAACATACATTCAAAGAAAAATGTGTTTAACCATTCAAGTTCATTCAACGAAAAACCTAAAAAAATATGATTAAATCTATTGCTCCAACCTGCAATAAGACCAAAAAAAAAGAAAATTGAGTTGTCACCCAAAATCTTCCAAAATGAAAGCTTAACTATGGAAAAAAAAAAAAATTAACTTTTCTTGTTGTTTTTTCTAGGCGTAAAAATGCATAGAATGGTCTAAATCCTATGGAACTACTAAAAGTCAAATTTTGATTTATACTCTTTTTTTAAAAATAAAAAATAAAAAGTGCACGAACTGATATGCTAAAACAGAAATGCAACATAAATAGGCAGAGACGATATTTGATCAGGCAGAGACACCAAAATTTGGAGACACTGATCTACGGAGATACAAATTTGCGGAGACGACAGAGAAAGAATCGGAGATGATAGGTCAATTTGGCGACATAGAAAATAGGAGACAAGCGAAGATGCTGATTTTTGAGATGACAGTTTGGGTTGGCGGCAACACAGATGACAGAGTAGGAGAGGTAGCGACGGAGACGACAGAGTATCTAGCAGAGACGTTGATCTGCGGAGATGATAGTTGAGGATGCAGAGACGACAGTCTAGTGGTGGTGTTGATAGCAGAAGACCAGGCAAAGATGGTGATCTGCAGAGACGTCAGTTTGGTTGCGGAGATGACAGAGAAAGAAGCGAAGATGACAATTTGCAGGCGCAGACACCAATCTGCGGAGACGACACTGCGTGAAAAGAGCTGAAATGCGCAAATTTTTTTCAGAATTTTTTCTATTTTTTGTTATTTTTAAATTTTTGAGGGTATTTCTTCTTCTCAAGTGCACCTTTCAACCTACAAAAATAAGTGAAACACTCTAGAACTCACTCAAACAATAAGAAACATTAGATTGTTAGAAAAAATAACATGTAGATAGAAATGGATGATAAAATGAGCCATAGTGGGGTCCCACTAAGCATGCCAAAATATATATGCTATATTAGTATGTTAGAAACACTAAATTAAGAAATCAAAAGCATTTACAAACTAAAATATCATAACATAAATGAGAGACTAAAGAGAAAACCCCAATTGGAAATGTGAGCCAAATGAATGGACTCTCCCAATAGGATTTAACTCTTTGCTTGGTAGATGAGTCTAAGGATTGGGATGTATGCTCAAGCTTCAAACTAGCTTCAATGGAGATTTTTGAAATTTTTGGTGTGGATGTATGAGATTGGGATAAAACTTGGTCTTAAAATGGCATTATAACTTTAGCTCAAAAGTTGTGATGATATGGCTTGGGAGGGGATTCAATTTATAGGCTAAGGGCTTGAGGGATGGAGGGTTAAAATGGAAGGAAAGGAAAAAGCTTAAGGAGGGCTAAGATGCACTCAAATGGGAGCACATGGATTGTGCTTGTTTAGCACCAATCAGGGAGTGACACATGTCATAGGGTGAGTGGATGGAGGAAAGGGGAAGGAGGAGTCAACAAAGGAGGCTCAAGGGATAATATCTTCATAAAGATCCTTCATTATGGCTTGTAAGAGAAATGAATGAGCTTGTAAGAGTCTTTATGGCTTTTGTAAGAGCATTGAAGGCTTAGTGGTTTGGATATTTTGGAGGGAGTTGAGATTGTTGACTTTGCTTGGCTTAGGAATGTCTTAAGCTTGCTTAGGAATGTGACAAAATTAGGGGGTGGATTAGGCTTGGGTTTAGGATTAGATTAGGCTTGTTAGAGATATGCAAGTGGATGGCATTCATGAGGGTGGGTGAGTTAGTGACTAAGCTTAGTTAGTATGGGTGGATGGGGTGGATTAGGCTAAAAAGGGGGTTTAGGATAGTTTAGGAGTTATTATATTTGGGGGTTTTATTTATCAAATAGATTTATTTAATAAATCAGGATTTTGGAATTTAGATAGAAGAATAGGATTAATTGATAAATAATAGGTTATTTGATTTATCAATTAGGACTATAGATGATTAATTTAATTAATCAGCTAGGGGATGGCAAAAGATTAATTAAATAGGAATTTAATTAATGATGCCTTTAAGGATAATTAAATAGGATTACCAAAGTGGTGTAATCAAATTTAAGTGTCTACAGTTGGTAGTTTCTAAGTACAGTTGTGAGAGTAGAAGCCGACTATGGGGAAAAGATGCCTAAACAAGGCCCAAAACTTAAAATTTTGAAACCCACCTAACCAAGTGCACCCATACATTGCCAAGTGTTCCCATGGTGCACCCTAAGACAAAAATAGAACATAATGCATAAATGAGAGCTTAGAATCATATTTTTGGGCCCTCTAATTAAACTAGGTGTCACCTTTTATAAAGAAACATGATATCAGAATGTGACAATTCAACATTAATGACAAAAAAAATAGTATCTGTGTTTAAAATATGAAGATGATGTAAACTGATGAGATGTGTAGAATTGGATGAATTTTATGCCTATAATTTTTATAATTTTTTTGAGTAAGAATTTATTCATTTTATTTTATTTTGAAGTCCCTTTTTTAACTATAAAAAATATAGGGTGTAGTTTTTGTCAAACAAGCATATGCAAATCATCATTTTTTGTTCTAATTTGAAAATATCTTATAGATGACATGTATAGCTAGTGAACAAAAAAAGAAATAATTATTTTTGATATATATTTTCTTTGTTATAAGTACTCAAGTTTGACCTTATCAAAATCCAAGAGTTTTTTCCTCCTGTCAAAACTTCCCTATCAAATCTATACCTTCTTGAAAAAAATTACATATTTGTGAAGAGGATTCTCTCCTCTAGAGATAAATATAATTTTTAAATTTTTTTGATATGATTTATTATTTTTTTTCTTTTTTGAGGGAGCATCTTTTGAAATGTTGAAATATCAACTTATAATATTTTGAGATTATAACATATTATAACTAATCAAAACACTCAAAAATTTATATAATGATGATATTGAATTTAAGATCCATAAAAGGGTATTTTTAGTTTTTGAAAAAAATTGAGTTTTGATAGAGAAATGAGATTTGACCAAAATAGGTTTTGGTATCATAAATGGTGACACTAATCTATTCTTTTACCCACACACCATAAATGAAAGTGAATGATTAAACATAATAACAATGTGAATTAATAATATTACTAAGTTCCTTAAAAGGCATACCATTCCCATTAAAAAAATTATATGCACTAGATCCAAATACTATTAGAAATCCTTTAGGATAACTGAGAGGGGGGGTGAATTAGTTATTCAAGGTCCAAATGTCCTAATAAATTTTTTTTACTAAGTATAGTGAGCCTATTTAAACTAACTATGCATCCAAGCTAAACATTCTTCTTAGCAAGTTATTGATAAATCAACATGCAAAAATAAGACATGAAAAATCAACACATGACATAGTGATTCACATGAAAATCCAATTTGGGAAAAAACACCAGTAACATGCTACTCCTTTCTCACTCTTTTGAAGTGATGCCCTGTGAAAGGCCTACCCTGTTAAAGGCTACAAAACACATTGTTAAATGTGATCCAGTTAAGGGATGTTAACAACCTTGTTAGAAGTGGGCTAGGTTAAAGGACTTTAGAACATTCACTTGGAATGTCACCCTATTAAAGGATTTACAAAATGGTTCTAAAACCAACTTAATTCCATAGGATTTTTCCCTTAACTGATACAACTGGTAGAGAGTAACAATAAGGGCTTTTGATCTAATATAACTCACAACATCACTTGCAAATTTTAGATCTCAATTCAGTTCACAAATTTTCTTGGCTTTCAATCTTTGCAACTCAGTCAGCTTGTCCTCCTTTCAAGCTTTGTCTCCTTAATTCTCCATGCTCATTGTGCCAATGCAATCACCTCTATGGTCACCTATCAAAGTAGAGTCTTTGTACTCTATTCTTCCCTCTCAATGCCTTCTCCTTGAAACCACACACTCTCTCCAATCTCTCTGCTTATTGACCTATAACTCCTTAAATAGGAGTTTGGAATATGTTTCCTACTCTAATCTTCCCATTGTTTTTTTGGGTTCAAATGGATTAGGTAAGATATGATGTATCTACCCCTTATCCTATTTCTTCTAGAAACATCTTGCGGAATCCACATGTATTCACCTAAAGAGGGTTAACCTAGAATTCTATGCTACCAACTCAACACCCTTATCTTCCATCTAGTTCACAAATTTCAAGGTAACAAACTTGTTGGCTCAAATTTGGCAAATATTTGACTTTTCAAATAATGCAATAGCTTGACACTATTGACTTTCTGATGCTCAACACATACTGTGTTACTTGACACCTACTGTGGATTCACTTGGCATCAACTAAGTTTTACTAATGCTCGACACTTATTAAATTCTAACTTGCATAGCACCTGAACTTGCTCAAAACATTTTGTTTCAGTTGGCTCACACTAGATTTAGCATTTTCTCAACACTTATCAATAATTTTCTCAACATTAGCTAACTTGCTCGACACCCATTAATGAATTTAATCAAGCTTTGTAGACAGTTTTGTTACAACTTATTCTTCAAGAGTTTCTAAGTGTAGCCAACCTCTATATCTTCAAGTGTATTGTCAATACACCAATTTACCATTGTCTTAACTAATCCTTGTATTTCATTAGAAAACCATAATTCAACCTTTCCCTTAGGTGCTCTTGTTACATCTTATTGACCAAATCCTCTTTATCAATCAACTTAGTGATAGTACTTGGATCTTATAAGAATTTTCATTCTAGAAAATAGTAGGTTTGACATTAGTGACAAAAAAATGATTGAAAAAATTCTTTATCAACAATCTCCCTTCTTCAATAATGATCTTTTCAATCAGATTTCAACAATCTCCCTCTTTGGAATTGATGGCAAACCAAATTGATCAACCAAGATATTAAAATACTAACTAGATTAAAATAGTAAGTCAAATTCCAAAAAGAAAACTTTGTATTCAAAATTAGTCATTTTGAATTTCTTATGACTTGCTCTAAATTCTATAAATAACTTCCTCTTTCAAAGTATTAGGGATATCTCTTTTACTAATACATTGACTTCTCCTTTTTGTTCTACTCCATCTCTAATCTTGTCATTTTAATTAATTTCTATTTGTGATGTTTTCTCTTTCTTAGCTGCTATTTCCTTTTTCAATAATGATCTTTTCTCTTATTTCTCCCTTTACACATTTAATCCTATAGTTTTGATCATTTTTTGTTATTTCTCCCTCTTTGACAACAATGCCAAAGACATATTATTTCAGCATCTTATCATGCAAGTGTAGCATTTTTAGGAACTCCAATTTCTCCCTCTGTCACCTTTCTTGTGACTTATTTGAAATTTTAGTATTTTAATTACTTTAGCAAAAACCCAAAGTAAGTTACCTCTAAGATAATCAAATGAATATTTAGCTAATGGTTTTGTGAAAATGTCAGCAATTTGTTCCTTTTAGTTGACATATTCCATCTTCACTTGTTTGTCTTCCACCAATTCTCTTACATAGTGATACTTAATTGCAATGTGCTATGTTTTGGCATGCATCACAGGATTCTTTGATATGTTGATGACACTTGTGTTATCATAATACATTATCATAGGTTTAGTTATCTCTTCCTTCATACCTTTTAACAGGTGCTTGATCCATACAATATTGGTGAAGTTGATGGAAACAACAACATATTCGGCTTCAACTGTGGATGATGAGGTACAAATTTTCTTTTTGCTAGTCCAAGTGACTAATATTTTTCCTAAGAAGAGTGCTCCTCCACTAATACTTTTTCTATCATCTATGTTACCTTCCCAATATGCATCAGTGTCGGCATTCAACTCAAAAATTTTAGTCCTCTTGTAGTATAAATCAAAGTCATCTATTCCTTTTAGTTACCTCATTATTCTTTTTACTTCCATAAGATGATTTTCTCTTGGGTTTGTAGAAAATCTTGCCACTATTCCAATAGATAATGCAATGTTTGGTCCACTATGTACAACATACTGTAACTTTCCAATCATTGATCTATACATTTTCTAATTTACTTTAGTTGATTCATCATTCTTGGATAACTTATGTCCTATTATCATTGGTGTACTAACTGGTTTTGAATCCTCTAAGCCAAATATTTTGAGTATCTCCTTGATATATTTTGATTGGGTCACAAATATGTCATGTTTCAATTGATGTACTTGAAATATAACAAAGAATTTGATTTCCCCAAAAGTTTACATTTCAAACTCATGTTTCATCTTATTAGAAAAATCTTTGCATAGTGCATCTTTTCCTCCAAATATTATATCATCAACAAAGATTTCAGATATTAGAATTTCTTTACAATTTTCTATCTTGATATACAGGTTGTTGTTGTCATTTTTTCTCTCAAATCCTATCTTCACAAGATATCTTTTGAAGTCTCTCATACTAAGCTTTAGGTGCTTGTTTCAAACCATAGAGTGCTTTGTATAGTTTGTAAACCATATCCTTGTTGTTGTCATCAACAAATCCCTTTAGTTGTTCTATGTAGACTTCCTCTTCTAGTATAGCATTTAGAAAAGAAAACTTTACATCCATTTGGTAGACTTTAAAACCTTTGTAAGTAACATATGCAAGTAGAGTTCTTACTCCTTCCATCCTTGCAACTGGGGCAAATGTTTCCCCATAATCTAGTCCTTCTTCTTGAGCATAACCTTTACAGACTAGTCTAGCCTTATTTCTTGTGATTTCACCATTCTCATCCAACTTGTTCCTAAATACCCACTTGGTACCAATCACATTTTTATCAGTTGATCTTGGAACTAAAGTCCAAATTTTGTTCTTCTCTACCTGCTCAATCTTCTCTTCCATAGCTTTACACCAATCTTCATCTTGTAGTGCATTTTTCACTATTTTGGGTTCAATCTTGATTAGAAAACATGATTCATTTCTTATTATAGTTCTTGTTATTGGTTTGGCTTCCTTGTCACCAATGATTTTTTTAGTAGGGTGATGTCTTCTCACATACTTGGATAGCCTTGGTTTTGTCCTTGTTTCCATGTCTAGTCTTTCAGCTTTAGAGTCACTGTGCACACTTCTTTTAGGTAGCTTAGCATCTATTTCATGTGTACTAATTTCAAAATCAGAATGTGCATTATCTTCATTTTGCAACTTAGTTTCTGAATGCAACTCAACATTCACTGGTTGTGACTTAGCTAATAGTGAAACTTGTTGTTGAATCCCAACTTGATTGGCAACTTTTTTAGGAATTACTTCATATAAATATATAAAAGATCTGTACTATTCTAGTTTCTTGGATTCATCAACTTGAACTTTTGAATGCTCATCAAAGTTTACATTTGTACTCTCCATAATTTTTTCAGTGTTAGTATTTAAACACTTATATTCTTTACTTCTAGTGGAGTATCCAAGGAATATACCCTCATCACTCTTTGCATCAAACTTTTCATTTCTGGAATCTTTAAGAATATAGCAGTTACAACTGAACACTTTGAAATATTTTACATTGGATGAGTGACCATACTAGAATTCAAAAGGTGTTGTATTTGTACCTTTCTTGATTTGTACTCAATTTAGGGTTTAGACAATTGTACTTATAGCTTTTTTCAAGTACTTTAGAGAAACATTCTTCTCCATCATTAATGTTTTGGCATAGTCCATCACTAATCTATTCCTCCTCTCTATAATTCCATTCTATGGGAAATTTTTAGGTGTTGATGTTTGTCTCTTAATTCCTTTATCATTGAAAAAAGTCTCAAATTTTTTTGATGTGAACTCTCCTCCTCTATCTAATCTTAGGTACTTTAGACTCTTCCCTATTTCTTTCTCAACCCTAGCCAAATAACACTTAAACATTTGAAATGCATTAGATTTATCCTTTAAGAACATGATAGTCATCATCCTAGAGTAGTCATCAACAAACAACATTATATATTCTCCTTTGTAGCTTTGCACTTCTATTGGGCCACATAAATCAGTATGGACTAACTCTAGTACTTCTTTGGAAGTGTAGGTTTTGCTTTTGAAACTTTGAAACTTGACTTGGTCATCTTTCCTAGCTAACATTGTTTACACATTGTATTGTCAAGCTTTTTTAGTTTAGGTAAACATTTGACTTTCTTCATTTTGCTAATGCTAATTATATTACCAAATTTGACATGACATAGCCTCTTATGCCATAGCCACACATCATCAAATCCTACAAAGACATAGGCAACATCCTCGATGTCTGGGTAAAATAGATTACTCCTAGTTTGGTCTCCTTTTCATATCAAATTTCCATCAATGTCATAGATTTTGAAAGTTTTGTTTCTAAATTCTACTTTGCATCCTACATTGCCTCATTATGACACACTCATCAGATTGTAGTTCAATCCTTCAACATAATATGCATTATCACATGAAATTTTTTCTGATTTTAATAAAACCTTTTTCTTTGATTAGACATGGAGCATCATTTCCAAATCTAACACTATTTCCATCATACTGAGCTAAGGTAACAAACTTACTTTTGTCTCCTATCATATGATGTGAGCACCCACTATCTATGATCCACTTGTCATTCTTATTTACATAGGTTACTATTGTTGTTGCCTCTTCTTCATCTAACTCATCCTTCATAGCTACATAGACTACATCATCATCATTTTCATCAGAATTCTCTTCTTCAACAATGTAGCACTTTTTGCCTTTGTCTTTGTAATCTCTGCTATCATCTTCTCTTATGTTCTTGTACTTTTTTCCTTCTCTATAGTTCTTTTTCTATGTGCATCTTGCAACAATATGTCGTACTTCATTGCAATTAAAACAAATGATAGGTAGCTTACCTTTGAATTTACCTTTGCCTCTATGAAATCTTCTGGCCAGCAATGCTTCCAATTGTTCCATATATTTTTCATCTATGCTTCTATCATTGGATGCATATTTTATCTTTCTTTTCTTCTTCTTTGGTTTCACTTCTTTAATATCTTTCAACAATAGCTTGGCCTTGAAAGAAGATTCAAGATTTTTAGGTCTGTAGTTATCAAAGTTGGATAACTCAAATGCAGTATGTCTTCCCACTATACCTTCAAGAGTTAGTTTGTTTCTTGGTATGCATCTCAACTCTTGGATGGTTGATACTCTAATAGCATAGATGGGGAGCAAGGTTCTTAAGGCTTTTCTAACAATAGTTTCATCAACTAAATTGCTAGTTGTACTTCTTATTGCACTCACTACTTTCTTTATTCTAGATACATATTGAGCAATGTTCTCACCTTCCTCCATTCTCATGTCATCAAACTTTCCTCTGAGGCTTTCTCTTTTTTCTCTTTGGACATTTTTATCTCCTCCATAAATATTTGACAAGGCTTCCCAGATCTTGAATGTAGAGGTACATCCCTTGATGTCATCAAATTCAACAAGGCTAAGAATAGAGGCAATCTCACGCATTGCCTGATTGTGCTCCTTCTTTTTCATCATGTCTTTTGCAATGGGGACACCTGTTGGATCAAAATGTTCCACTTTGATTGAGTTTTTTGCATGATCACCTATTGATCCAAGGTGGTAGCTTCATTAAACTATGCCATGAAGCAAAGTTATCTCTATTGAGCTTGGGAACTTCTCTCTTAGACATCTTGATCTTTTTGCTTCTAGTACCTTTAAACCAAATAAGCAAATGGCTCTGATACCAATTGTTAAAAATTCTTTAGAATAACTGAGAGGTGGGGTGAATTAGTTATTCAAGGTTCAATTTTCTTAATAAATTTTTTTCACTAAGTATAGTGAGCCTATTTAAACTAAGCTAAACATTCTTCTTAGCAAGTTAATGATAAATCAACATGCATGAATAAGACATGAAAAATCAATGCATGACACAATGATTTATGTTGAAACCCAATTTGAAAAAAACCACCAATAACATGCTACTCCTTTCTCACTCTTCTCAAGTGATGCCCTATAAAAGGCCTACCCTATTAAAGGCTATAGAAAACACTATTAAATGTGACCCAGTTAAGGGATTTCAACTACCCTATTAGAAGTGGGCCTAGTTAAAGGAATTTAAAACATTGACTTGGAATGTCACCTTGTTAAAGGAATTATAAAATAGCTATTAAACCAACCTAAGTCCATAGGATTTTTCCCTTAACTAATACAATTTCTAGAGAGTAACAATAAGGGCTTTTGATCTAATATAACCCAAAACATAGTTTGCAAATTTTAGATCTCAATTCAGTTCACAAATTTCCCTAGCTTTTAGCCTCTATAGCTTAGTTATCTTTTCCTCCTTTCAATCTTTGTCTCCTTAAGTCTCCATGTTGTTTGTGCCCATGCAATCACCTCTATGGTCACCTATCGAAGTAGAGTCTCTATACTCTGTTCTTCCCTCTTAATGCCTTCTCCTTGACACCACACACTCTCTCCAATATCTTTGCTCCTTGACCTATAACTCCTTAAATAGGAGTTTGGAATACTTTTCCTACTCTAATCTTCCCACTCTTGTTTTGGGTTTGAATGGATTAGGTAAGATATGATGTATCTACCCCTTATCTTGTTTCTTCTAGAAACATCTTGTGGAATCCACTTGTATTTGCCTAAAAATAGTTAACCTAGAATTATGTGCCACCAACTCAACACCCTTATCATCCATCCGGTTCACAAATTTCAAGGTAACAATCTTATTGGCTCAAATCTGGTGAATCTTTGACTTTTCAAATAATGTAGCAACTTGGCACTATTGACTTTCTGATGCTCGACACATACTATGTTACTTGGCACCTACTATGGATTCACTCGGCATCAACTAAGTTTTACTAATGCTCAACACTTATTACATTTTATCTTGCTCAACACCTAAATTTACTTGGCACCTTCTATTTCACTTGGCACATACAAGATTTTGCATTTTCTCGACACTTACTGATAATCTTCTCGGCATGAACTAACTTGATTGACACTCACTAATGAATTTAGTCAAGCTTTATAGATAGTTTTCTTACAACTTATTCTTCAAGAGTTTCTAAGTGTAGCCATCCTTTGTATCTTCAAGTGTATTGTCAATACATCATTTTACCATTGTCTTAACTGATTCTTGTACTTGATTACAAAACCATAACTCAACCTTTCCCTTAGGTTCTTTTGTTACATCTTATTGATTAAATCCTCTTCATCAATCAACTAAGTGATAGTACTTGGATCTTATAAGCATTTTTCATTCCAGGAAATAGTAGGTTTGACATCAATGAAAAAACAATGATTGAAAACATTCTTTATCAACAATCTTCCTTCTTCAATAATGATCTTTTCAATCAGATTTCAATAAATACTTCTATAATACTATAAAGACCTGACTAGTAAGGACAACATTTCCATTTTTCACCTAGAAAGGCATTTACATTTCTTTGAATCTCATAAATAACCAAATCACCTAAGGAAAGAAGAGCATTCAATCACTTTACCATTATATATTTTGTTGACTATTTTATGATAAGCCATAAAGTGTTTCAAAGCATTGATTCTTTTTTCATCAACCATCTCAAGCTCTTGCAAATTTTGTTCTCAAAAAGTGTTCTTATCAAAGAAGGAATCTATAATACTAAAGGCATTATTGTATCTTCCCCATATACTAAGTTATATGGACATGTTCTCATAGTAGATCAAACACTAGATTTATTAGCCCACAAAGCATAAATCAATTGAGTATGCTAATCCTTAGAATTTTTATTAATTGTCTTCTAAAGGATGTCTTTGATAAGCTTTTCAAAAGCTTTAGCTTGTCCATTAGATTGAGAGAAGTAAGGAGAAAAAAATGATGATGAATACAATATTTCTCCAAAAAGGCCTTAACTTCCTTTTTAAAAAATTGAACTCCATTATCCAAAGTGTTAGCCACAGGGATACCAAATCTAGCAATAATTTTTTGAAGGATAAAATGACATATTAGATCCCGACTAGTAGGTCAAAAAGGAATAGCTTCTACCCACTTAGTGAAGTAACCAATAGCAATGAGAATATAAGTATGTCCTTGAGAAGAGGGAGGAGAGATCTTACCAATAAGAGAAAAAACCCACACACTAAAAAGACATGGTGGAAATTGAGAATGAAAATAATATGTAAGAGCTTGACTAAGATTATTATGATGCTGACACTTCAAACATTTTTAGAAAAACAAAGGTGAATGAGTCTTGTTCCATAGTTTTCTAATAATATACCATCTAAAGAAGTTTTTTAACTAATGATTTCCTACCAAAATCCCCCCACATGATCTATAATGGTCTTCTTACAAAGCCATAGGGAGTTCAACTTTAGTAAGGCATATAAAGAGAGGACCATCATAACATCTCTTATAGAGAATGTTAGAAAGGATGATATAATTACCCGCAAGTTTCCAAATCCCATTCCTATAATTCCTAGTTGTGGACTCAAATAAATATCCATTTTAAGATATTGATAAATGTGAGAATACCACTCAAATCCAAATTAAGAAATGTTGCATTTAATGAGGTGCCTTGTGAAATTGCAAATTCAAAAAGAATATGAATTTTGAATTGAAAGTTTAACACACCTTTCTCTAAAGTAATAAGGGATGTCACACTAGACATAGCATTAACATGATGCAAGGATGAAATTAAATAGCTAGGGCCAAAGACACACCCAACTATCCAACCACATTGCTAAATAAACACAATGGAGGGAAACACACAAAGAACAACAACAAGGAGAGAAGAAAACAATTTTATTGATTCATCAAGTTATCAACATACATGCCCAAATATAAGGCCTTCTACGTTATAACCATATACAAAATACAACTTTAAAATGTATGATCTAACTTCAAATTTGCAATTCTAGAAACATCTACTCTACATCTCTAAGTCCTCCTCCTAAACTAAACCAAACACCTCTACTTATACTTGCCAAAATGACCTATAAAATATTCTATATCATTACATAATAGAAAATCTAACCTCAAAATGGTTTGAACTTATCCCAAGACAAGATCCAATCATTAAAATCATGATCCAAATTAAATACATAAGTCAGCTCAAACTAAGAACCATACATCAACAAATATTAGGTTCACTCAGCAAAGGAAGGAACACTCGATTAACTATTTGTAAATGTTAATCTTAGATTGGTTTTGAAATATGAGTGTCTATACACTTAAGTCATTTACAAGTTAGAGCTCAATTCATGTTGAACAAGTAATGTATACCAAGCATAACATATTAGATAGTGCATGCTGAGTGAGATACTTAGTAAGGGCCAAGTAAACAATTAGTGTCGAGTCACTCAAGTGCCAAGTAGACAGATGATGCCAAGTAATTTAGATATTGAGTAACCAATGGAAGCCAAGACATTTAGATGTCAAGTTACATCATTGAAGTTGCCGTTGATACTAAGCATCAGGGACTTCAAGTGTTGAGTAATATAGTTTTGACATAGTTGTTTGTAATGGCACAAACAACTATGTAAACCATTTTTGAGCTAACTTGAGGATTTTTTTGCAATCCTAGATGATAAGAATGAATCTTAATTGAGAATCCCTATATAGTACATGTAGCCAATCAGTTAAAGGGAAGGTTTAAGTGGCTAGATGGATGAATTAAAGTCATTGATTCATACTTAACCCTAAGTCACCTAGGTCTTCTTAAGGAGGAAAAACTCTAAACTTTTTATGAATGTAGAAGGTAAAAAGAGAGAATTTTCCATAAAAAAATAGTGCATTCATGGTGACTAAAGTATTGTGAATTGGTATACATTACAAAATTAGTCAGAAGAGAACAAAGAATAGAGATTAAAAGGACATAAGAGATATATTTGATCAAAGGAGGATCAAGAATACATGCAAAGAGGTTATCTATTATCTAGCAATAGAGTGCTAACTATAGGATCATTACTAAGATATTCTAGTAGTGAATCAGTTAAATCTCTTAACAAAGTAGTCTTAAAAAACTATTGTAAATCCTTTAACATTGTGCTTACTTCATTGTAAGTTAATGTTCTTTTATCAGGCACACTTCTAATAGGATGTTGAAATCCTTTAATAGGGTAACATCTAATAATATTGTAAGCCTTTAATAAGGTAGACCTTTCATAGGGTAGATCATGTTTCATGATCAAACATTGTAACCTTCATTAGATACACTTTATTACTACAGTCACGAAGATTTGTGGGTGTCATCCCCACCCTAGTTTTACCTTCTCATTGGAGGGTTTATAGGTAACAAAATATCTTGTGTCATACATGTGTTGAATTTTATTTTCTTTCATACTATGGATGAATATGTTTAGCTAGCTATTTTAGTTTTCATGAAAATTGTGAGATGGATGTGTGGTGAATGAATTTGTGGTTAAAGTTTTGAAGGACTGATTCACCCACTCCCTCACCCACTCCCTCCCTCTAAGATTTTACTTTCCCTATTTCATTTCAAAAAATTGGTATCAGAGACTTGTTCTCTACAAAGGAAAGCTTTGTAGCTTTGAGGAAAGATCTTGGAGATGGAAGTCTACAAGTTGGGCAAGACAATTGAGAACTAGAGGATTGAAATCAATCTTGCCCTATGTTAGCTAAATGAAGCAAGAGATGAGTTGAAGTGATCATTGAAGAGAAGGAAAGGGATAGTTATTAAACAGAATGAAACACACTATAAAGATATTAATACTACTAAATTATTTGTAGATGGAAATTCAAGTGAATTTGATGCATTAGTTGTAGATTTAAAGGAAAAGAATGGAGCCCTAATTGAAGAGGTTAGAAATCTCAAGATAAAACAAGAAGTCCAATCAGTATTTCTATGTAAGGTGATCAAGAAGAAAAAGAAAGCTAAAGAGGATAAAGTCATGATTGAAAATTATGAAAGGATACTAACCAATAGACTAGAAGAGAAGACATCAGAGGTGAATAGGATTGCTCACATACACTTGAAAATATTGAATCAAATGATGATTACAAATCATGAATTGAATAGAAAAGACATTGAGATAACAACATTGAAGTTTTATCATGAACAACTAAGAAATGATCTAAAAAGGGAAAAAGAATTTGCTAAAAGTTTCAATAGATATAGTGAAGCCATCAATTATTTTGAGCAATTGATGAGATCCCCTAGATTCAATAGTGATACTACTGGAATTGGCTATGCTAGTACTAAAGAAGGAGAATCATCTAAAAGTGATGAAAAAAGGAATATCAATGGAAAGAACTATAAACCTACTTGTCATAATTGTGATAAGATAGGTCATACTGCTAATGTTTGTAAGAGTAAGAATGCAAGTTAGAATCCTAACTAGAAGTTCATGGGTCACTACCACAAGTACAAAAAGCAAGGACATTAGGCACATGAATGCAAAACCAAGACCATAGTACACAAATATTTAAAGGAGAATAATATAACTATTAGAAGTATAGACATAGAGCATATGAGTGTAGATCCAAGCCAAGTGGTCATCAAACAAGCAGACAAAGGTAAATCACAATGGAAACTCTTATAATTGAGATTATAATACAAGGTATAGTTGTCACTATTTTCAAGAAAATGGACATGTTCCTAAGAAATGCATAAGAATACAATTTAGAAGTGATTACAGTAGATGGTTAAGTTAGACTACATGTTTTAGTTGCTTAAATACTAGTCACATAAGTAGACACTATCCAACAAAGTCAAAGGCACCAAGCATTGAGTTTAATAAAGGAAAAGGAAAGGAATATTTTGAATAAGTCAAAGTGTAGATGTACAAGACATGGAAGAAGGAAGATTGTAGCACATTAAGTTTAGATAGGATCACTTCATCCAATGGATCATGTGATCACACCATCTATAACTAGGCAACTAAGAGGTATGTATGGGACTAATATTTCAAAGTTCAATTATACATTAGTTCCAAGGATTTGGTTCTAAAAAGATTATATATACATGAAAAAAGATACAAAGTATTGTTTAGAACTTGGTAGAAATCTTTAAGTTTTTTAGTTTTCATGTTGTTTCCAAGCATGGAAAGTTTACTGTGGTTGCCGAGTGAAAGTTAGTTGATGCCAAGCTATCAAAGATGATAGTGTTGTCTAAGCTCATAGTGGTTACCAAGAATGAAGTAAACTACATAGAAGTTGAGTGAGTTAGTATTGCTATTATAGCTAAGCTTACAATTATGTAAGAACAAAGTATTAATTGTAAATTTTTGAGGGCTATATGGTCAATTTTTTTATTCTTTTGACATCATTCAAATTTGGAGAGAGAATGAAGAGCTTAAGACAAATTGGAGAGATTGTTCCAAGTGTTTGCAAACTAAATTCAACCATTGTTCAACACCATTCCTTAGATTTGTAAAGGTATTTATCATGTACCAAGCTATTCTATTTGAATTTGTACAAACCCTACATATCAAATATGGCATCTAGTTCTTTTGCTTCTATGGTTAAAGAGGGAGAGGAACTTTTGAATGTTTAATCAATTAGCAATGAATTCAAACAACCAAACTTCAAAGCAATTCTTGACATTGCATATAAACAAGACCCATCTGGTGCATTATCCATGATACCACCACAAGTCTTAATGATTCAAAATGGAAGATGTTGCTACACATATAAGGTGGGTAGCATAGGTCACATTAAGATAAGAGATGTTTATGGAATATTATGTGAGAATGGTATATTGAAACAAGAACTCAAAGTCGTAGAGAGAAAATGGTTAACTCATGCCATAAATTTTCAAAACATGTTCAAAATAGAATGGACTAAGATTGTTCTTACTTCAATTCATGACAATTTTCTATGGTTAGAAGGTGGCCCTATAAAAATCACCAAGATTTGATTGAGCAGATGGTAATAGGGTATCCAACCCTATATAGATTTAACACCATGAGAAGCGATGCAAAAATTATTGTTGAGAAAAACACAAGGGTAGTATGGAATAAGAGAGGAATGATAATTGACACCATCATAAATCCCCTAACTACTTTTGTAGTAAGGATAATTGCACATAAATTCTTTTAATCTAGTAGATTGAATAGTGTACCTTGTATTTTTATTGGTGTAGGATACAAGATAGTCAAGAAGGATCATTCTTATGATCTTGCCAAGTTGTAGTTACAATGGTTATCAAAGAACTTGGGAACCGCAAGGAAAACCAAGAGTGCATAGTGAAAATTTGATTAAATACATGTATGTATATTTTTCTATGTGCAAAATGTATTCCCTTCTTTTGGAAAAGTTGCATGGAAAACAAATAGATATATTGCAATACAGATAGGAGAATACATTGAGTAACTTGCAGAAAACTTTGAGTCTATAATGACTAGCTACTCTAAAGACTTTAAGAATTCAATGAAACAAACACATAATATTCTAGTGTCACTAGTTGAGAAGCACTTCAATGATGTTTTCTTTCTAGTTGATACTGATTTTACATATGTATAGGTTGTAGTTCTAAGGGTAATATGGTTAAAGTCTCTAGGTCATGAGATAAATGTGGATGAGACATATGTAGTAATTACCTCTTTTTTGGCTAAAGTAGTGGATAAAGAAGATACAAGTTTTGGTAATTATGATGTAGGCAAGTTAAAGATAACCATAGATTTGAAGACAACCTCAGTAATAAGGAAAAAGGAAAAAATTGTTAAGAAGCTTAAAGAAACATTTGGTGAAGGGGAAGATGAAGATGTAGAAGAAGATGAAAATGAAGATGATGATGAAGAATATTAAAATGAACCAGCCCAAGCACCACTGGTCATTACTCAAGGTCAAGGAGAAGACCAAGGTGAAGAGGAAACCAAGCTTGATGAAGCTGTCGAGGGAGAAGAAGCCAATAAAGAACCTATAGCCAAAGAAAAGAAGAAAAGAAAAGATAAAGTTGTCATAGTTAGTAAACTGAAGAAAGTTGTAAAACCTACACAACCTAATCCTATAGTTCTTGCCACCAGGGCTAGCACAAGGGCTACTACTAAGAAAGTTGAAGAAGTGCATAAGTCAAAAGGGAAGAGAACTAGGATAGCTACACAAGAAGATGAGCTTGAGAAGAGACAAAAGGAGAACGTAAATTGCTCCAGCCAAGTCAGATGAAGAGAGGACATAATCTGATGACAATAACCAATTCAAAGTGGTAAGTTATAGTCCTTCTTCTGATTTGGACAACCTATGTGAAAATATAAAGGATAATGTTGACATATCTGGATT
This sequence comes from Cupressus sempervirens, assembly GCA_028749045.1. Taxonomy (NCBI): domain Eukaryota; kingdom Viridiplantae; phylum Streptophyta; class Pinopsida; order Cupressales; family Cupressaceae; genus Cupressus; species Cupressus sempervirens. The sequence continues at coordinate 656,201,081 of CM053787.1, forward strand.
CACACATGTTGAGTTTCACAAACTCGAAAAGATTAAAATGAACCAAGTGGAAGAGTCAATATATGCCATGATGAAAACATTCAAGAAGACTCCAATTGAACTTGCCAACTCTATAATTAAAATTTTGTATGCGAGAGTTGAGAAAAAATGGCAATATATGCTCACTAAAGAAAGGTAAATCAAAGAGACTGCACTTGCTTAAGTGATGCTTGAATTGGATAAAACTACAATGCCAAAGGCCATTAACAAATAGAATGGGAGATTTTCTCCTAAATATAGAGCATTTAGTGTTTTGCAAAAGGACATTTAGGGTGTTGTTCATAAGTCCACTTAGATATGGAAGTCTATATGGAGTGCCAACACCTAAGACAATTGAGTAGACACATATTGAGGTAGGTGTAGAAAAAGGTGAACAAGAAGTAACTGAGGTTACTAAAGATGAAACTGAGAAAGATGCACATGTGGAAGGAACTGAGATAAATGAAGATACAAAAGAAACAACTAAAGATGAGCATTAAAAAAAATTAGAGTATACTAGATATACAAATGTTGAGTGCTTGTTGACAACATGTGACATATGCCAACACATATATAGTAAAGATGAAGGATGTTTCTAATATTGTATCTTAGAACATCATTCCCTTAATAGAGAAGGATGTGAAGAAGATATTGTTAGACACCACCACCAAGGCACAACTATGAAATCATCCTATATTGGTGATTGTAGATGAAATTGAGAAGGCAGAAAGGACATTTAAAAATGAGGGAAAATTAGCCATAACTCAAACTCCTCAATTTATGATGGTACAAACTACAATGCCCATTGCAGTATACCAAAGCAAAGAAAAAACAATGACAAATATCAACACAATGGTGCAAAATGTGTCAGTACAAATTTTTTCTACAAAAGCATAGGAAGGGACACAAACTCAAATAGTTCAAGAAGATACTTCTATACCTATAGCACAAACTCAAGGTGCAAATGAGATTGAAAAGAAAGAAAAGAATAGGACTAAAGAGTCATTCTAGACTATGAAGCTTGAGGAGCAATTAGCAATAAAAATAGTAGTTACTTTTCCATAAACTACTACTCCTCCAAGTCAAGCTCTTCATAGGCCTAGTGTAGAAGCTACACCACTACAATCATCAAGGCCTAGTCCTAGCACATCCAAGGAAAATGAAGTTACATCATATGGTGATGTCAACTTGGATGAGGTGATTACATTGCAAAAATTTGATCCTACAATAATCACTATTGAATAGATGAGCATACTTTAGGATGCTCTAAAAAGGAAAAAAGTACCAAGAACTTCGCATAAGGGAGCATAAGAAGTAGCAAGCATTGCAAGATATCAAGGAAATATTTCTTGATGCATTTAGCCTGTCTACACCTATAGAAGATTGATGGGGACACGACCCAAGCACAGAATGGACACAATAGGAAAGGGAAAATTTTATTAACTGTAAAAATATGCTAGTACACTTAGTACAGAGAAAAAGACTCCAAAATAGGCCCTATGGGCTTACAATAGCATAAAATTGGAGATAATTTCTTCTCCCAGTACCTTCTCTCAAACTCCACTCTAAACTGCCTTTTACAATGCAAGAAATGTTCTTAAATAGACCCCAGAGGGTTAAGGATTAGGAATAAATTCTAGAAAGTGCTAGTTGGCATCCATAAACCAAATACAAGGCTCTAGAAGTTGCATTAGAAATCATCACAAAATTAGAAGAATCCAAAAATGGTAACTGAACTTTCGGGAGGCATAACTTTTGAACTGTAGCTCTGATTGATGAACCGTTTACATTTTCAAAAATCTCTCAAAGCACTCTATAGCCCTATGGACCAGATTTTCTTGTCCCCAATTTTTTGGCCCTTTTCAAGGTCATTTAATGCCCCGAAACTGACTTTGAAACATTCTTAGGAGGTCTCCAAAAATTGAAAAATTGCGATAACTTTCAAACCGTGGGGCCTTTTGACCTGATTCTTTTTTTGGAATGCTCTAAATTACAATGAAAATCTTCCAACAAATTTATACCTTTTAGTTCACCAAAGTGATAGCACAACTATGTACACCTATTTTTTTGGCATTTACACATATCCCAAAGTGCTCAAATACTCAATCCTAGAACATTGGTAGTGGAACTGTGAGAGTTGGAACCTTTATTTGACCCAAATGGGTATCCAATAATGAGAACACATTAAACAAAAACTAAGTCTAAGTACATTTTTTTTGCGTGACATAGGATTTCCCTTATACCTCTGGATGCTCCTGCATCAGACACCTAGGGTAGATTGAAAAGTGACCCTATCACTTTATGAATGGTAGAGGAAATCCCAAATGGGAAACCTCGGCTGTTGATATCCAAGTTGAGTCCTCGATCGACCATCCTTTCCACTTGACCAAATAATTTTCATACTACCTATGTCTGGTACTCCTACCCACATGATGATCGAGAATGTCTTCTATCTCCTCCTTCTTAGAAGTAGGAATTGGACATGGCTCTAACATCAGCTCCTCATCTACACCATCATCATGATACTTTGTTAAGTTTGCAATGTTGAAAATAGGAGAAATGTGAATACCATCTGGAAACTCTACCCCATATGCATTGCCTAAGTCATTTTTCTTCAAAATTTTGTAGGGGCCAAATTTCTTCATCTTCGGCTTGTTGTAAGTACCAGCTGGAAATCTTTCTTTTCTTAAGTGGACTATGACTAGATCCCCTACTTGGAACTCCTTAGGCCTTCTCTTTTGATCAGCCTTAGCTTTATACTATTGGTTCATATTGGTAATGTGTCCCTGGACCTCCTCGTCTAGACACTTGATATGTTCAGCAAATTCTTCAGCTTCAACACTTGTCCTCTCCCCTTGCTCTATCTTCCTCAATTTTGATGTAGTCCTTGGGCTACTTCCATATACAATTTGGAATGGAGATCTACCAGTACTATTGTTTATAGAGTTATTGTAAGAAAAATCTTCTTGTGGTAGAATCGCATCCCACCCCTTGGACTTATCCCCAACTAAACATCTCAGCAAATTGCCCAGACTTATGTTTGGTCGTCAATCTGCGGATGATGTGTGGAACTGAATTTCAAGTCTATTCTCAACTTCTTCCACAATGTTCTCAAGAAATACCCCACAAATTTAGTGTCTCTATAAGAAACTATACTCTTTGGGAGACCATGTAGTCTCACCAACTCTCAGAAAAAAAAATCTGCAATATGGATAGCATCATGAGTTTTGCGGCATGGAATAAAATGTGCCATTTTGGAAAACCTATCAACCACCACAAATACTGATTCATTACCCCTTTGTGTTATCAAAAATCCAAGAAAAAAATCCATGCTTATGTCCTCCCATGGCTTTGATGGAATAGGCAATGGCTGATATAGTTCGGTATTGTGACTAAATCCCTTGGCCACTTGACAAACCTAGCAATTCTGTACAAAATTCTTCACATCCTATGACATTTGAGGCAAAAAATAATGTTATTTGAGAATGGTAATGGTCTTATCTCAACAAAAATGTCCTGCCATCCCTCCACTATGTTTCTCCTTACTCAGATTTTCCTCATGGAACTCCTTGGAATGCACAATTGACTACCCTTGAACAACATACCATCCTGATTCAAATAGTCTAGCCATTTGGTTTTATCTACAGCAACAGGCTCTTTACAAGCTTTTCACACTTTAGAAAAATTAGGATCCTCAAGCTACAGATTCTTGAGTTCATCAAACCCAACTACTTCAACCTGCATTACTATAAGCAACAACTATCTCCTACTTATCGCATATGCAACCCTATTATATTTTCCACTGCTATGCTTCAACACAAATGTATAGCTCTGCAAGAACTCTACCCACTTCATATGCCTCTGATTCAATTTACCTTGGCTATTTAGGTACTGTAATGCCTGGTGATCAGTATATAAAAAAATTTCCTTTCACAATAAATAATGCCTCCATTTCTTTAAGGCCTGAACTATTACATAGAACTCTTGATGATAAACAGAATACTTCTTCTTTGCATCATTCAATTTTTCACTAAAATATGCAATAGGCTTACCTTCTTGGCTCAATATAGCTCCAATAGCACTGCCACTAGCATCACAATCCACCTGGAACACCTTTCTAAAATCTAGAAGTGCCAACATAGGTTTTTTTTGTCACCTTCTTCTTCAACAATTCAAAACTTCTCACAGGTGTCACAGTCCATTTGAACTCTTTTCTATCCCCTCTTATTGTGTTAGTTAGGGGTGCACATATGCCACTGAAATTCCTAATGAACTTCCTATAAAAACTAACTAGACCATGAAATGATCTTACCTCAATATCAAACCTTGGATTAGGCCATTCCAAGATGGCCTTTACCTTCTCTGGATCCATTTGAGACCTTTAGGTAATATAACAAACCCCAAGTAGACTAACTCTCTTTTTGCAAAGATACACTTCTTTAGATTAATTAATAGTTTCTCTTCCCTTAACCTTTCAAGGACACTACAAATATCCAATAAATTTTCTTCCAAAGTCTTTCTGAAAATTAAAATATCATCCCAATAGACAATAATTTTTTTTTCCAAGAACTTTCTTAAGTACCTCATTCATAAGCCGCATGAAGGTGCTTAGGGCATTCGGCAATCCAAAGGGCATGACTAACCACTCATAAAGACCCTTCTTGGTCTTGAAGACTATTTTCCACTCATCTCCTTCTCATATCCATATCTAATGATAGCCACTCTTGAGATCTATCTTTGTGAAATACTGAGCTCCACTCAAGCAGTCCATAAGATCATCCATTCTTAGCAATGGAAATCAATACTCGATGGTTATCCTATTTATAGCTTGGGAGTCTATACACATCCTCCAATCTCCATCCTTCTTTGGTGCCAGTACTATAGGTACTCCACATGGACTCATGCTCTCCTGAATCAAGCCCTTCCTCAATAGCTCGTTAACCTGTCTATTTAGCTCCTCAGTTTTAGTAGGAGTCATCCTATAAGTAGCCTTGTTACGCAAACTAGCTCCTGGAATTAAATCTATCTGATGACTGATTTGCCTTACTCATGGCAATATTTCTGCAACATTATTAGAGATGATATCTCCAAACTCACCTAGTAAATCTAGAACTTCAAGTGGTATTTCACTACTACCTTCTTTATCTTTCCTAGGAATCAAAGCATAGCACATATGTTGATGTTTCATGCCATCTAAAAAATTCCTTCCATCAACAAGACAAATCCTAGCACTGCTACATACCTTTTCAATTTCCTTTTTCATGGGCTTCTGTTTGTAGCAAACTCCATCCCTTGTTAGTATGTATTTGCATGACCATCATGTACTGCATGCCTATCAAACTGCTACGGTCTTCCCAAAAATAGATGGCAAACATCCATTGGAATAACATCACAGAGAACTTCATCATGGTAACTCCAAATTCTTAATTTCACTAAACATTGTTCACTTACCAAGACCTTATGATCATCTTTCAACCAAGCAATCTGATAGGGCTAGGGGTGTTTCTCCCTCTTAAGCTTTAGCTAAGAGACCATCTCCTTTGATACCAGGTTATTAGTGCTACAACCATCAATGATCACATCGCAACATTTATCCTCACACTTGCACCTGGTATGGAATATACTCCTTCTTTGTCCTAGTTCAATCTCACCACTTAGTAGAAACCTTTCATTTACTAATGTGTCTCCTCTTTTTGCATCCTTTGAATGTGATGACTATGCACCATCTACATCAGCAACCCTCACTTGACCCTCAGTTCTCCTATCTTTCATTCCTTGGTGTTGAGGGCATTCAAAGGCATGATGACCTTCTTCATTGCAATGGAAATAGGTACCACAAAAGCCTCCTCTTCCTTGTCCACATCCTCTACCTCCTCCTCTCTAATTTCCAAAGTCTTAATCACGAGAGTGGTTGAAACCCTCATTCCTCTGGTTCTTTCTAGTACCCATATCTTCATTTTTCTTTTGGGTTTCATTTTAGCCTCCAGATGACCTACCACTACCCCTTCCTCCTTGGCCACACCCTCTTTTTCTCCCTTGAAACCTCTTATTTAAGCTTCTCTTCAACTCGTAGGGAAAATTGGTATGCCTCTTCAATGCTGGTCAATCTTACCAGACTTAATTCCTCTTGGATGCTAGGTTGCAACCCACTGATATAACGAGCAACCTTCTCCTTATTCTCTTCTGCATGCCCTACTCTAATCAAAAGTTGATAAAACTCCTCTGTATATTCTTGGACTAATGTTCCTGCTTGCTTTAATCCATGCATCTTCTTAAACAAATAAGGCTCATAATCAACAGGAATGAATTGCTTCTTTAATTTGTCCACCATACAATCCCACCTTGTGATCTTATCCTTTCCTTTTCTATTTCTTTCCAATTGAACCTCTTGCCACCATATTTTGGCATGTCCTTTTAGTTTGGCCTTTGCAAACTTAACCCTATCTGGGTCCCTAATATCCTCATACTCAAAGTATTCTTCTAGTTCATTGATCCAATTGATCAACTCATCTGGTTTCAAATTCCTAAAAATACACCCACATCAATTGTAGGTCTTTTTCCAAACTTAGTAATGCCCTTACAAAGAATTTCCTCTTCTTGATTCAAAACTTCCCCATCAACTTCCCCTTCTATTCCAATTTCTTCTTCTTCATTGTCATCCTCACTTTTGTCACCTACAGTAACATTTGTTCCTCTATGGAGCTCCTCCTGCAACGCTTGTACATTCTAGAAAGTGCTAGTTGGCATCCACCGACCAAATAGAAGGCTCTAGAAGTTGCATTAGAAGTCAACACAAAATTAGAAGAATCCAAAAAAGGTAACCAAACTTTTGAGAGACATAACTTTTGAACCGTAGCTCTGATTGACGAACCGTTTACATTTTTGAAAAGCTCTCAAAGTGCTCTATAGCCCTATGGACCAGATTTTCTTGTTCTCCATTTTTTGGCCATTTTTGAGGTCATTTAATGACCCTAACCTGACTTTGAAGCATTCTTTGGAGGTCTCCAAAAATTTAAAAACTACGATAACTTTCAAACCGTGGGGCCTTTTGACCTGATTCTTTTTTTGGAATGCTCTAAATTACAATGACAATCTTCTGACCAATTTACACCTTCTAGTTCACCAAAATGATCTCTCAATTACATAATCCTATTTTTTTAACATTTACACATATCCCAAGGTGCTCAAATACTCAATCCTAGAACACTGATAGTGGAATTGTGAGAGTTGGAACCCTTATTTGACCCAAATGGGTATCTAGAAATGAAAACACATGAAACAAAAACTAAGTTTAAGTAAAATTTTTTTGGGTGACATAGGATTGCCCTTATACCTCTGGATGCTCCTGCATTAGACACCTAGGGTAGATTGAAAAGTGACCTTTTCACTTTATGAATGGAAGAGGAAATCCCAAATGGGAAACCTCAGCTACTAATATCCAAGTTGAGTCCTTGATTGGCCATCCTTTCTACTTGACCAAATACTCTTCATACTACCTATGTTTGGTACTCCTACCCACACGATGATCTAAAATGTCTTCTATCTCCTCCTTCTTAGAAGTAGGAATTGGACATGGCTCTAACATCAGCTCCTCGTCTGCACCATCATCATGATACTCTATTAAGTCTGCAATGTTAAAAATAGGAGAAATGTGAATATCATCTGGCAACTCCACCTCATATGCATTTCTTGAGTCATCTTTCATCAAAATTTTGTGAGGGCCAAATTTCTTCATCTTCATCTTGTTGTAAGTATCAGCTAGAAATCTTTCTTTTCTTAAGTGGACCATGACTAGATCCCCTACTTGGAACTCCTTAGGCCTTCTCCTTTTATCAGCCCTAGCTTTATACTATTGGTTCATCTTGGTAATGTGTGCTTGGACGTCTTCATCTAGACACTTGATATGTTCAGTAAATTCTTCAGCTTCAACACTTGTCCTCTCCCCTTGCTCTATCTTCCTCAATTCTGGTGCAATCCTTGGGCTACTTCCATATACAATTTGGAATGGTGATCTACCAATACTCCTGTTTACAAAGTTATTGTAAGAAAACTCTACTTGTGGTAGAATCAAATCCCACCCCTTGGGCTTATCCCCAACTAAACATCTCAGCAAATTGCCCAAACTTTTGTTTACCACTTTTGTTTAGCCGTTAGTCTGGGGATGATGTGTGGAGCTGAATTTCAAGTCTATTCTCAACTTCTTCCACAACGTTCTCCAAAAATAACCCACAAATTTAGTGTCTCTGTTAGAAACTATACTATTTGGGAGACCATGTAGTCTCACCACCTCTCAGAAAAACAAGTCTGCAATATGGACAGCATCATGAGTTTTGTGGCATGAAATAAAATGTGCCATTTTGGAGAACCTATCAACCACCAAAAATACTGAGTCATTACCCCTCTGTGTCCTCAAAAATCCAAGAGCAAAATCCATACTTATGTCCTCCCATGGCTTTGATGGAACAAGCAATGGCTGATATAGTCTAGAATTGTGACTAAATCACTTGGCCACTTGACAAACCTGGCAATTCTATAAAAACTTCTTCACATCTTGTAACATTTGAGGCCAAAAATAATGTTCTTTGAGAATGGCAATGGTCTTATCTCAACTAAAATTTCCTACCATCCCTCCAGTGTGTTTCCCCTTAATCAAATTTTCCCTCATGGAACTCCTTGGAATGCACAATTGACTACCCTTGAACAACATACCATCCTAAATCAAATAGTCTGGCCACTTGGTTCTATCTACAACAACAAGCTCTTTACAAGCTTTCCATGCTTTAGCAAAATCAATATCCTTGGGGTACAGATTCTTGAGTTCATCAAAGTCAACTACTTCAACTTGCATTACTGTAAGCAACAACTATCACCTACTTAGTGCATCTGCAACCCTATTAGATTTTCCACTTGTATGCTTCAACACAAATGTATAGCTCTGCAAGAAATATACCCACTTCATATCGCTCTGATTCAATTTACCTTGGCTATTTACGTACTATAATGCCTAGTGATCAATAAATAAAACAAATTCTTTTTCCAATAAACAATGCCTCCATTTCTTTAAGGCCTAAACTATTGCATAGAACTCTTGATCATAAACAGAATACTTCCTCTTCACATAATTCATTTTAAACTAAAATATGCAATAGGCTTACCTTCTTGGCTCAATACAACTCCAATAGCACTGTCACTAGCATCACAATCCACCTGGAACACCTTTCTAAAATCTAGAAGTGCCAACACAGGTTATTCTGTCACCTTCTTGTTTAGCAATATAAAACTTCTCACAGCTATCGTAGTCCATTTGAACTCTTTTCTATCCCCTTTTATTGTGTCAGTTAGGGGTGCACATATACCACTGAAATTCCTAATGAACTTCCTATAAAAACTAACCAGACCATGAAATGATCTTACCTCATTAGCAGACCCTAGACTAGTCCATTCCAAGATGGCTTTTACCTTCTCTGGATGCATTTTGAGACCTTTAGGTGATATAACAAACCCCAAGTAGACTAACTCCCTTTTGCAAAGATACACTTCTTCAGATTAATTAATAGTTTCTCTTCTCGTAACCTTTCAAGGACACTACGAATATGCAATAAATTGTCTTCCAAAGTCTTGTTGAAAATTAAAATATCATTAAAATAGACAATAACAAATTTTCCCAAGAACTTCTTAAGTACCTCATTCATAAGCTGCATCAAGGTGCTTGGGGCATTCGTCAATCCAAAGGGCATGACTAACCACTCATAAAGACCCTCCATTGTCTTGAAGATAGTTTTCCACTCATCTCCTTCTCATATCCATATATGAAGATAGCCAGTCTTGAGATCTATCTTTGTGAAATACTAAGCTCCACTCAAGAAGTCAATAAGATCATCCATTCTTGGCAAAGGAAATCAATACTTCATGCTTATCCTATTTATAGATTGAGAGTCTATACACATCCTCCACTCTCCATCCTTCTTTGGTGCTAGTACTGTAGGTACTGCACATGGACTCAGGCTCTCCCAAATCAAGCCCTTCCTCAATAGCTCCTGAACCTGTCTTTTTAGCTCCTCAGTTTCAGTAAGAGTCATGCTGTGAGTAGCCTTGTTAGGAAAATTAGCTCCTAGAATTAAATCTATTTGATGACTGATTTGCCTTACTGGTGGAAATCCTTCTGGAACATTATCAGAGATGATATCTTCAAACTCACCTAGTAAATCTAAAACTTCAAGTGGTATTTCACTACTACCTTCTTTATCTTTCCTAGGAGTCAAAGCATAGCACATACGTTGATGTTTCATGCCATCTAAAAACTTCCTTCCATCAACAAGAAAAATCCTAGCACTACTACATACCTTTTTGCCTACCTTTTTCATGGGCTTCAGTTTGTGGCAAACTCCATCCTTTGTGAGAGAGTATGTATTTGCATGACCATCATGTACTGCATGCCTATCAAACTGCCATAGTCTTCCCAACAATAGATGGAAAACATCTATTGGAACAATATCACAGAGAACTTCATCATGGTAACTCCCAATTTTGAATTTCACTAAACATTGTTCACTTACTAGGACCTTATGATCATCTTTCACCCAACCAATCCGATAGGACTGGGGGTGTTTCTCCCTCTTGAGCTTCAACTTAGAGACCATCTCCTGTGATACCAAGTTATCAGTGCTACCACCATCAATGATCACATCATAACATTTATCCTCACACTTGCACCTAGTACAAAATAAACTCCTTCTTTGTCCTAGTTCAATCTCACCACTTAGTAGGACCCTTTCATTTACTAAAGTGTCTCCTCTTTTTGCATCCTCTGAATGTGATGACTTTGCATCGTCATCCACATGAGGAAGCCTAGTATGACCCTTAGTTCTCCTATCTATCCTTCCTTTGTGTTGAGGGCATTCAAAGGCACAGTGAACTTCTTCATTGCAATGGAAATAGGTACCACTGAAGCCTCATCTTTCTTGTCTATTTCCTCTACCTCTTCCTCTCTGATTTCCAAAGTCTTGATCATGAGAGCAGTTGAAACCCTCATTCCTCCGGTTCCTAATAGTACCCACATCTTCATTTGTTTTTGTGTGTTTCATTTTGGCCTCCACATGACCTACCACTACCCCTTCCTCCTTGACCATGCCCTCTTTGTCTCCCTTCAAACCTCTTATTTAGATTCTCTTTAACTCGTAGGGAAAACTGGTATGCCTCTTCAACGCTGGTCATTCTTACCAGACTTAATTCCTCCTGGATGCTAGGTCCCAACCCGCTGATATAACAAGCAACCTTGTCCTTATTTTCTTATGCATGCCCTGCTGTAATCAAAAGTCAATGAAACTTCTTTGTATATTCTTGGATTGATTTTCCTGATTGCTTTAATCCATGCATCTTCTTAAACAAATCAATAGGAATGAATTGCTTCTTCAATTTGTCCACCATATGATCCCACCTTGTCATCTTATCCTTTCCTCTTCTATTTCTTTCCAATTGAACCTCTTTCAAAAAGATTTTGGCATGTCCTTTCAGTTTGGCCTTTGCAAACTTAACCCTATCTAGGTCCCTAATATCCTCATACTCAAAGTATTCTTCTAGTTCATTGATCCAATCGATCAACTCATCTAGTTTCAAATTTCTTGAAAATACACCCACATCAATTGTAGGTCTTTTCCTAATCTTAGTAATGGCACTAAAGAGCCTTTCCTCTGCCTAATTCAAAACTTCCCCATCAACTTCCCCTTCTGGTCCAATTTCTTCTTCTTCATTGTCGTCCTCACTTTTGTCACTTGCAATAACATTTGTTCCTCTACGAAGCTCCTCCTACAATGCTTGTACCTATCTTTGGAAGGCTCTAACCTCCTCAAGATTAATAGCTCTAGCCCTTCCATCACGCTCTCTTCATGGAGGCATCTTCTTAACTCTAACCCACAACCACACAGTCCTGGTGCAAATTGCCTCACAGTCGGTGCTCTATCTACACACTCAGAAAAACCTGCTCTGATACCACTTGATGGGGACATGACCCAAGCATAAAATGGACACAATAGGAAAGAGAAAATATTTTTAACTATAAAATATGCTAGTACACTTAATACAGAGAAACAGACTCCAAAACAGGCCTTATGGGCTTACAATAGCATAAAATTGGAGATAATTTCTTCTCCTAGTACCTTCTCTCAAACTCCACTCTGAAATATCTTTTACAATGCCATAAATGTTCTTAAATAGACCCTAAAGGGTTAAGGATTAGGAATACATTATAGAAAGTACTAGTTGGTATCCACCGAGCAAATAGAAGGATATATAAGTTGCATTAGAAGTAGGCACAAAATTAGAAGAATCAGTTGCTCGTCCACCAATTTTTGGCCCTTTTTGAGGTCATTTAATGCCCCTAACTTGAATTTGAAGCATTCTTAAGAGGTCTCCAGAAACCAAAAAACTACGATAACTTTCAAACCGTGGGCCTTTTGACCTGATTCTTTTTCTGGAACGCTCTAAATTACAATGACAATCTTCCAACCAATTTAAGCCTTCTAGTTCATGAAAATGATGGCTCAATTACATACTCCTATTTTTTCAGCATTTACACATATCCCAAGGTGCTCAAATACTCAATCCTAGAACACTAATAGTGGAACTATGAGAGTTGGAACTTTTATTTGACCCAAATGGGTATCTAGAGATGAAAACACATGAAATAGAAACTAAGTTTAAGTACCTTTTTTTTGGGTAACATGGGATTTCCCTTATACCTCTGGATGCTCCTACATCAGACACCCAGGGTAGATTGGAAAGTGACCCTGTCACTTTATGAATGGTAGAGGAAATCCCAAATGAGAAACCTTAGCTGCTGATATCCAAGTTGAGTCCTCGATCGACAGTGCTTTCCACTTGACCAAATACTCTTCATACTACCTATGTCTCATACTCTTACCCACATGATGGTCTAGAATTTCTTCTATCTCCTTCTTCTTAGAAGTAGGAATTGGACATGGCTCTAACATCAGCTCCTCATCTGCACCATCATCATGATACTCTATTAAGTCTGCAATGTTGAAAATAGGAGAAATGTGAATACCATCTGGAAACTCCACCTCATATGTATTTCCTGAGTCATGTTTCTTAAAAATTTTGCAAGGGTTGGAATTCTTTCTTTTCTTAAGTGGACCATGACTAGATCCCTTACTTGGAACTCCTTATGTCTTCTCCTTTGATTAGCCCTAGCTTTATACTATTGGTTCATCTTGGAAATGTTTTCCTGGACCTCCTCATGTAGACGCTTGATATGTTCAGAATATTCTTCAGCTTCAGCACATGTCCTCTCCCCTTGCTCTTACTTCCTCAATTCTAGTGCAGTCCTTGGGATACTTCCATATACAATTTGGAATGGTGATCTACCAGTACTCCTGTTTATAGAGTTATTGTAAGAAAACTCTGCTTGTGGTAGAATCAAATCCCATCCCTTGGGCTTATCCCCAAGTAAACATCTTAAAAAATTGCCCAGACTTCTATTTACCACTTCTGTTTTGTCGTCTATCTACGAATGATGTGTGGAACTAAAATTCAATTTTGTTCTCAACTTCTTCCACAATGTTCTCCAGAAATACCCCACAAATTTAGTGTCTTTGTCAAAAACTATACTCTTTGGGAGACCATGTAGTCTCACTACCTCTCTGAAAAACAACTCTACAATATGGACAACATCATTAATTTTGCAGCATGGAATAAAATGTGCCATTTTGGAGAACCTATCAACCACCAAAAATACTGAGTCATTACCCCTTTCTGTCCTCGAAAATCCAAGAACAAAATCCATACTTATGTACTCCCATGGCTTTGATGGAACATTCAATGGCTGATATAGTCCAGTATTGTGACTAAATCCCTTGGCCAGTTGACAAACTTGGTAATTCTGTACAAACTTCTTCACATCCTGTGACATTTGAGGCCAAAAATAATGTTCTTTGAGAATGGCAATGGTCTTATCTTGAAAAAAATTTCCTACCATCCCTCCACTATGTTTCTCCTTAATTAGATTTTCCCTCATGGAACTCCTTGGAATGTACAATTGACTTTTCTTGAACAACATACCATCCTGAATCAAATAGTCTAGCCACTTGGTTCTATCTATAGCAACAAGATCTTTACAAGCTTTCCATGCTTCAAAAAAATTAGGATCCTCAAGGTATAGATTCTTGATTTGATGAAACCCAACTACTTCAACCTACATTACTGTAAGTAACAACTATCTCCTACTTAGTGCATCTGCAACCCTATTAGATTTTCCACTTCTATGCTTCAACACAAATGTATAGCTCTGCAAGAATACTACCCACTTCATATGCCTCTGATTCAATTTACCTTGGCTATTTAGGTACTATAATTCCTGGTGATCAATATATAAAACAAATTTGTTTGGCAATAAATAATTCCTCCATTTCGTTAAGGCCTAAACTATTGCATAGAACTCTTGATCATAAACAAAATACTTCTTCTTTGCATCATTCAATTTTTAACTAAAATATGCAATAGGCTTACCTTCTTGGCTCAATACAACTCCAATAGCACTGCCACTAGCATCACAATCCACTTGGAACACCTTTCTAAAATCTACAAGTGCCAACATAGGTTGTTCTATCACCTTCTTCTTTAATAATTCAAAACTTCTCGTAGTTGTCGCAGTCCATTTGAACTCTTTCCTATCCCCTCTTATTTTGTCAGTCAGGGGTGCACATATGCCACTGAAATTCCTAATGAACTTCTTGTAAAAACTAACTAGACCATGAAATGATCTTACCTCAGTATCAAACCTTGGATTAGGCCATTCCAAGATGGCCTTTACCTTCTTTGGATCCATTTTGAGACCTTTAGGTAATATAACAAACCCCAAGTAGACTAACTCCCTTTTTGCAAAGATACACTTCTTTACATTAATTAATAGTTTCTCTTCCCTTAACCTTTCAAGGATACTACAAATATGCAATAAATGTTCTTCCAAACTCTTTCTAAAAGTTAAATTATCATCCAAATAGACAATAACAAATTTTCCCAAGAACTTCTTAAGTACCTCATTCATAAGCCGCATGAAGGTGCTTGGGGCATTTTTCACTCCAAAGGGCATGACTAACCACTCATAAAGACCCTCCTTGGTCTTGAAGGTAGTTTTCCACTCATCTCCTTCTCATATCCATATTTGATGATAGCCACTCTTTAGATCTATCTTTGTGAAATGCTGAGCTCCACTCAAGTAGTCCATAAGATCATCCATTCTTGGCAAAAGAAATCAATACTTGATGGTTATCCTATTTATAGCTTGAGAGTCTGTACACATCCTCTACTCTCCATCCTTCTTTGGTTCTAGTACTCTAGGTACTGCACATGGACTTAGGCTCTCCCAAATCAAGCCCTTCCTCAATAACTCCTCAACCTGTCTATTTAGCTCCTTAGTTTCAGTAGGAGTCATCCTGTGAGCAGCTTTGTTAGGCAAACTAGCTCCTAGAATTAAATCTATCTAGTGACTTATTTGCCTTAGTCACGGCAATCCTTTTGGAACATTATCAGAGATGATATCTCCAAACTCACCTAGTAAGTCTGAAACTTCAAGTGGTATTTCACTACTACATTCTTTATCTTTCCTAGGAATCAAAGCATAGCATATACGCTGATGTTTCATGCCATCTAAAAACTTCCTTCCAACCAACAAGACAAATCCTAGCACTGCTACATACCTTTTCACCTTCCTTTTTCATGGGCTTCAGTTTGTGGAAAACTCCATCCTTTGTTAGAGAGTATGTATTTGCATGACCATCAGGTACTGCATGCCTATCAAACTGCCACAGTCTTCCCAACAATAGATGGAAAACATCCATTTGAATAACATCACAGAGAAGTTCATCAGTGTAACTCCCAATTTTGAATTTCACTAAACATTGTTCACTTACCAAGACCTTATGATCATCTTTCACCCAAGCAATCCGATTGGGTTGGGGGTGTTTCTCCCTCTTGAGCTTCAGCTTAGAGATCATCTCCTCTGATACCAAGTTATCAGTGCTACCACCATCAATGATCCCATCGCAACATTTATCCTCACACTTGCACCTGGTATGGAATAGACTCCTTTGTCCTAGTTCAATCTCACCACTTAGTAGGACCCTTTCATTTACTAAAGCCTCTCCTCTTTCTGCATCCTCTGAATGTGATGACTGTGCATCCTCATCCACATGAGCAACCCTAGCTTGACCCTCAGTTCTCCTATCTATCATTCCTTGGCATTGAGAGAATTCAAAGGAATGACGATCTTCTTCATTACAATGGAAATAGGTACCATGAAAGTCTCCTCTTCCTTGTCCACTTCCTCTACCTCTTCATCTCTGATTTGCAAAGTCTTGATTATGGGAGCAGTTGAAACCCTCATTCCTCTGGTTCCTGCTAGTACCCACATCTTCATTTTTCTTTTGGGTTTTATTTCGGCCTCCAGATGACCTACCAGTACCCCTTCCTCCTTGACCATGCCCTATTTTTCTCCCTTCAAACCTCTTATTTAGCTTCTCGTCAACTCGTAGGGCAAACTGGTATGCCTCTTCAAGGCTAGTCATTGTTACTAGACTTAATTCCTCCTAGATGCTAGGTTGCAACCCACTGATATAATGAGAAACCTTCTCCTTATTTGCTTCTACATGCCCTACTCTAATAAAAAGTCGATAAAACTCCTCTGTATATTCTTGGACTAATTTTCCTGCTTGCTTTAATTCATGCATCTTCTCAAACAAATCAAGCTCATAATCAACAAGAATGAATTGCTTCTTCAATTTGTCCACCATACGATCCCACCTTGTGATCCTATCCTTTCCTCTTCTATTTCCTTCCAATTGAACCTCTTGCCACTAGATTTTGGCATGTCCTTTCAGTTTGGCCTTTGCAAACTTAATCCTATCTGGGTCCCTGATATCCTCATACTCAAAGTATTCTTCTAGTTCATTGATCCAATCAATCAACTCATCTGGTTTCAAATTTCCTGAAAATACACCCACATCAATTGTAGGTCTTTTCCCAAACTTAGTAATGGCCCTAAAAAGCCTTTCCTCTACCTAATTCAGAACTTTCCCGTCAACTTCCCCTTCTGGTCCAATTTCTTCTTCTTAATTTTTGTCCTCACTTTTGTCACCTGCAGTAACATTTTTTCCTCTACGAAGATCCTCTTGCAATGCTTGTACCTATATTTGGAGGGCTCTAACCTCCTCAGGATTAATATCTCTAGCCCTTCCACTACGTTCTCTTCATGGAGGTATCTTCTTAACTCTAACCCACAACCACATAGTCTTGGTGCAAACTACGTCATAGTCAGTGCTCTGTCTATACACTCAAGAAAACCTACTCTGATACCACTTGATGGGGACACGACACAAGCACAAAATGAACACAATAGGAAAGTGAAAATTTTATTAATTGTAAAAATATGCTAGTACACTTAGTACAGAGAAACAAACTCCAAAATAGGCCCTATGGGCTTACAATAGCATAAAATTGGAGATAATTTCTTCTCCCAATACCTTCTCTCAAACTCCACTCTAAACTACCTTTTACAATGCCATAAATGTTCTTAAATAGAGCCTAGAGGGTTAAGGATTAGGAATACATTCTAGAAAGTGCTAGTTGGCATCCATTGACAAAATAGGAGGCTCTAGAAGTCGCATTAGAAGTTGCCAAAAAATGAGAAGAATCTTGAAATGGTAATCGAACTTTCAGGAGGCATAACTTTTGAACCGTAGCTCTGATTGACAAACCGTTTACATTTTTGAAAAGCTCTTGAAGTGCTCTATAGCCATTTGGACCAGCTTTCTCATCCCCCTATTTTTGGCCCTTTTTTATTTCATTTAATGCCCCTAACCTAACTTTGAAGCATTCTTAGGAGGTCTCTAGAAACCAAAAAACTATGATAACTTTAAAACTGTGGGGCCTTTTGACCTGATTCTTTTTTTGGAATGCTCTAAATTACAATGAAAATCTTTCAACCAATTTACACCTTCTAGTTCACCAAAAGGATGGCTTAATTACATACTCCTATTTTTTTGGCATTTACATGTATCCCAAGGTGCTCAAATACTCAATCCTAGAACACTGATAGTGGAACTGTGAGAGTTGGAACCTTTATTTGACCCAAATGGCTATTTAAAAATGAAAACACATGAAACAAAAACTAAGTCTAAGTACATTTTTTTTGGGTGACACAAGATTTCCCTTATACCTCTAGATGCTCTTGCATCAAAGACAAACATATCATGGAGTAGTTGGCGAATATAGTAGAGTAGGTAAATGATACAAAATTGGATTCAAATGTTAAATTACTTCAATAGTCCTAGAGGAAATTTAAAAATGAAGTTAATGAAAAGATATCAAGTGCCATTATACTTAATCAAGAATAGTTAGCAACCAATATTGGTAGTGTAAAGAAAGTTTTAGAGAACATTTTCTCACTTTACACCAAGTTGTATGATACAAATCTATTCACAAAAGAAGTGTAGTGCCATATTGTGAATTTAGAGGGAGATATGAAGATGATAGGTACTACTTTATCTAATTCAATAGATTAGAGTTTAAAACACTTCAAGAATTTGATGAATTCCCAAGCTCATTTGGCAACCCTACATGCTCAAGATGCAAATATCCAAGCTACAATGATAAGCATCTAATCCATGTTGAACCCACACATGGATATATTAAATAAGGATCTAGCCTTTGCAAAAAAATTAATGAAAAAAGATCCCCATCTTTCCACACATGAACACTTAGTTCACCTTGCTGCTAAGCTAACCATCTAAACAAAATCATTGGAGGTTGCTTGTGATAATTGGGATGCAACTTTGAAGAAAATTATACTTGAGGTCCATAAACCTTTCTTGGAAAAACACACTATACATGTATAACCCTTTGACATTAGCATAAAAAAGAGGGAGTAATAAGTTTTTGAGGGAGATCAAACAAAGGGGGAATCAAAGATAGAAATAGAGTACAACATAGTTTAGCATATACATATTTACATAGTAAGAGTATTGGTGAAGATTAAGAACAACACAATCAACTCAAGGGGAGTCATAAGATTTTTATGTGTGACTATTAAGTCATGTTTTGCAAAATTTTGAAATTTTGTACATAAGTCGAACAAAGATAGTGAGTATTTGAGTTCTGCTCATAAGTTAAGATCATTCATGCATGACGAAGTGTTTATGCCACTCATGTCAAAGGGGGAGATTTTTAATCTCATATTCATTTTGAAATATGAGTGTCTATAAACTTAAGTCATTTACAAGTTAGGACTAAGTTCATGTCGAACAAGTAATGCATGCCAAGCATAACATGTCAAATAGTGCATGCTAAGTGAGATACTTAGTATGTAAAAAGTAAACACTTAGTGCCAAGTCACTCAAGTGCTAAGTAAATAGATGATGTTGAGTGATTCAAATTTTGAGTAACCAATGGATGTCGAGTCATTCAAATGCTTAGTTACAACATAGAAGTTGCATTTGATGCTGAGTATTAGGGACTTCAAGTACTGAGTAATATAGTTTTGACATTGTTGTTTGTAATGCTCCAAACCACTATGTAAACCATTTTGGAGCTAAATTGAGGATTTTTTTGTGATTCTAGATGATAAGAATGAATCTTAATTGAGAATCCCTATGTAGTACATACAACCAATCAGTTAAAGGGAAGGATTAAGTGGCTAGAAGGATGAATTACAATCGTTAATTCATACCTAACCCTGAGTCACCTAGGTATTATTAAGGAGGATAAACCCTAAACTTTTTATGAATGTAGAAGAAGAAAAGAGAGATGTTTGCATGTGCAAAAATAACATTCATGGTGAGAAAGGTATTGTGAATTGATATACATTGTAGAATCAATTAGAAAAGAATAGATAATCGAGGATAAAAAGATAGAAGAGATACATTTGATCAAAGGAGGATAAAGAATACATACAAAGAGGTGATCTGTTATCTAGGAACAGAGTGCTAACTACTAGATCATTGCTAAGAAATTCTAACAGGTGAATCAACTAAGTCTCTTAATAGAGTTGTCTTAATAGGATGTTGTAAATCCCTTAACATGGTGCTTACATCATTGCAAGTGAAAGTCCTTTTATTAGGCACCCTTCTAACAGGGTGTTGAAACCCTTTAACAAGGTAAGATCTAACAATCTTGTAAGCCTTTAATATAGTTAGCCTTTCATAGGGTAGATCATGTTTCATGATCAAACATTGTAACCTTCATTGGGTACACTTTATTATTGCAATAGTGAAGATTTGTGGGTGTTATCTACACCTTGGTTTTATCTTCTCATTGGAGGGTTTTTGGGAAACCAAATATCTTATGTTATACATGTGTTGAATGTTATTTTCTTTCATACTATGGATGAATATGTTTAGCTAGCTATTTTAGTTTTCATGCAAATTGTGAGATGGATGTGTGGTGAATGAATTTATGGTTAAATTTTTGAAGGAATAATTCACCCACCCTCTTAGAGTTTACTTTCTTAACAAAGAAAATCAGTTTACACTACATGTTACTACTTAGTTAACATTTCAAATCAGTAAGTGTGACATGTTAATACTCAATCAACACTGCTGGAACTTGAAAAACACTATTGGAACTTGGTTCAAAGTGCTAGAATTAACAAAAGAGAAGAATAAAAAGGAAACCTAGGATGCTCCTTCATTAGACAACTCGAGTTGAAATAAATAATTCACCCAAATCATGCAAGTGTCACAATGTAAGATAAATCCAACTCAAGTTGAGAAATCCATGTAGCATCTTCAACTAGTCTATTCTTCCACTTTACCAAATATTCATAACAATTTTTTCTTCTTGTGCTCTTACCAACTCTTTGATCCAATACCTCTTTAACTTCTTCAATTTACTTCTTAGGATAATCATCTAACAAAGCAATTATTGGTAGCATGAATGTCGATGATATTCCTATTGGGGAGTATTGTAGAAACATGATTAGATCATTATCATGATAATATGTTACATTCATGACTATATTTTTCATTGATGTTAACATAGTAGTTTTATGTAGTATTGAATGAAGAATAATGGTAAAGATCAAGTTGTTATGAACAAAGGAGGTACTACTAAGTATCTAGTATATGAAGCTAACCTCAAGAGAAAAATATAGTAAGTCAGGAAGAAGTTGTGTAAGTTTTGGTGAAAATTGTTCTAAGATAGAGTTTATAGAAGCATGTTCTAGTAAACTTGTTATATCTCTTAGCAGAGTTGTTATTCTAAGAAGCAAGGTTAAAGGCATGTAGAAGATGTTTTGGTGATAACATGGCTAATATCTCTCATCATAATATTATATGTACAAAAATTTATTCAACTTTAAGAGAAATTGATTGATGTTATTGCTAAGTATAACGTGTTCTTAATGAGGTCCTATAGTAATTAATTGAGAAGGTGTAATAGTTGACTTAGGGAATTATTTTATGGACTTGGTATAAAGGAAGGGCATTTTACTTTTGTTATGTCTAAATGTATGAATGATTGTATGTAGAAAAAGTGTAGAATAGAAGAGAAACAAGTTGACATGCAAGGATAAGAAGAGTAGAGAAAAGTTGGAGAAGACTTCGTTGTTGAGGTTTTATTTTAAGATCTAAGGTTGAAATTTGAATCTAAGGTTCATGACCTAGTCTACAAGGTCTCACAGTGATTGGTCTAGATGATAGGATAGAGAAAAGAAGATAAAGCATAGTACAAACAATTATTCTACAAAGAATAGTTGAGAGATCAATTAGGCAGTGAAGTTCAATGGCCTTTCCCTAGAAGCTATTTGGACAGTGGGTCCTTCTACCTTCTACAACTCCTAATAGGGACTATTATGTACTGAATGTGTTTATAGAATCCTAATAGGGCCCATCCTCTAATAAGGAATATATATATATATATATATATATATATATATATCACTATATCTTTGTATTAGAGCATCATGTCCTTGAAGATAAAGATTAACAACTTTGGGAGATCTATGGTGAACATATTTAGAAAAGATAGTCTAAAGTTTGGTGGAAAAAATTATAATAGTTGGAAGGAAAAGATGAAGACACATCTGATATGTATGGGTCTACACTATTGGATCTTGAGAAAATTAGAAGAGACAATTATTGATGAAAGTGCATTGGAAACTTGTAACAAGGATGAGAGAGAACTTTTCATGAGAAGTAGTATTTTTTGCACTCCTTGAAATTGAGTACAACTAGGTAAAAACACTTAATACTTCTCATGAGATTTGGAAAGCTTTGGAAAATAGTTTTGAAGGTGATGAACATTCTAAGAAATTCAAGCTACAAAGATGGATTTGTGCATTTCAAGATGCTAAAATGGTGGAAGATGAATCTATAAGAACATATATAGTAGAATATCATAAATTATTGCAGGTATCATATCTCAAGTAGGAACCAAGGAAGATGATTAGGTGATCTAGAAGATATTGAAGAGTTTAATACCATCATTTAAGGAAGTAGTTCAAACGATATAGTTGTTGATCTCTTGTACCAAATATTTCACCAAGGAAACATTACTTGGGAAACTTGATGCAATTGAGAATGAGCTTAGACATTCTGGAGAATTGTCTAGAATAGAGATAGCTTTTAGTGTCCTAAACATTCAACCTAATCTATCAACAAACCCAAGTGCTAGAGGAGATTTTGCTAGCAGTAGATATGATGAGGACATAAAGATAGAAGGATTAGCCCTTCTTGTAAGAAGAGAAAAATATGGTAAGAAAATATTTAAATGTTGAACTTGTAATAAATTTGGTCATTATGCATTTAAGTGTCCTAAAAGAGAGAAAACATATAAAGGAAAGTTAAAACCTAGAAGAGATAGTGATTTTTTGTATGAAAATGAAGAAGATGATTTTGATGAACAAGTAGTAAGTGCTAGTGATGGTGAAATAGGATTTAAATCTATTAAAGAAGAAAGTCTAGAGAAAATGGCTTTGCTATCATAAGATGAAAAGAAATCTGATTGGATAATTGACAGTGGTTGTTCACATCATATGACTGGTGATATGAAAAATTTTGTCGACTTCAAAAGTTATGATGGAGGCATTGTTAGAGTTGTAAACAATGTAGCTTGCCATGTTAAAGGTATTGGATCTATAACTCTTGATGATATGACTAACACTGAGGATGTATATTTTTTTGATGGTTTGAAACATAATCTTTTGAGTGTTGTACAAGTAGTGGTTAAAGGTTATTAGTTACAGTTCATAGAGAAGACATGCATGATCAAAGACAAATATGGAAAGGTAATTGGAATAGGAACCAGATCTAGTGGTAAGTATGTCAGCTAAATCCCACTGAAATGACATGTTTGGTGTCAAAGGTAGATGATAGTTGGTTATGGAATAAGAGATTTTGTCATATAAAATTTGATAGCATTGTGAAAACTAGTAATATGTCTGTAGTTAGAGATTTTCCTAAGATTGTAAAGCATACTTTAACACAATTTGCAAGGAATGTGTATTGGTAAAGCATAACAAAGCTTCTTTTTGTATCAATAAGTTTACTACTATAGAAAATTTGGAGATTGTACACACTAATCTTAGTGGTCCTACAAAAACTAAATGATTCTATGGTGAAAGGTACTTCATGATTATTGTTGATGACTTTTCTAGAATGATGTGGGTTGCATTTCCTAAAGAAAAATTTGAGACATTTGACAAGTTCAAGATATTCAAGAATATAGCTAAGAATGAATCAAGTATGAATGTTAAATGTTTAAGTTCAAATAGTGGAGGAGAATTTACTTCTTTTGTGAGGCTAATGGAATCAAAAGATAGTTATCAACTCCTAGAACCCCTGAACGAAATGATATTGTAGAAAGAATAAATAGGTCAGTACCAAAAGCAACAAGAGCTATGTTACCTAATAACATTGATATATCTCCTATATTCAATGTTGTTGATTTTTATAACTATCATGATTCAAATGATGAAGATGTTGTATTAGATGATTATCCTAAGAATCAGATTCAATAGGTTGAACGCAGGGGGTACTAAGATAACTAGGGCCAAAGGCATGCCCAACTATCAAAGCTGCCTACAAGAGTAAAAATAGTGGAAAACCATGGAAAGAACAAAAACCAAAGGAGATAGAAGAGACAAAGTGTTGTAGGAGAAGAATTTTCTAATTTTATGAAGTCTTTACATTAGGAATGAAGTTTAGGTTGGCAAAAATTAATCTAAAATATAAGAAGAATTTTGATAAGTCTAGAAGACATCATGTTTTTTAGATTGGTGATGAGGTGATGGTTCATTTGAAGAAAGACACATTTCCTATTGGAACATACACTAAACTAAAGATGAAGAAGTTTCGACCTTGTAAGATCTTGAAAAAGTTTGATCGTGGTAATGCTTATGAAGTTGAGTTACCTTATTACATGAATATATCTCTTATATTCAATATTTTTTATTTTTATAATTATCTTGAGTTGGATGATGAAGTTGTTGTATCAGGATGTTAATCCTAAGAAGTAGATTGAAGAGGTTGAACATTTATTGAATCAAAGAGTTGGTAAAAGTACAAGACAAAAGGATTGTTATGAGTATTTCGTAAAATGGAAGAACATACTAGTTAAAGATGCTACATGGATTTCTTAATATGAACTAGATTTAGCTCAGGTTGTGACACTTTCATGATTCAAGAGAATCATTTCTCTTAACCCTAGTTGTTTGATGTAGGAGCATCATGGGTGGCATGGCTATCTTGCATAGTTTCTTGTTTCTTTGTTGCTACCAAGCTCCAATGCCTTGCCAAGTTCTCTTTGGTTGTTGAGTTCTCTTTGGTTTTTGAGTTCTCTTTACTTGCCAAGTTCTCTTTGATTACTGAGTTTGTGTATATGTCAAGCTTGTTGAGTGCCAATACTATTTTGGAACTTCTTTGACTAACTTGTCTATGTTTGGTTCCAGTTTGGGCCAACCTTGCTTATTTAATTTTGGGATGTGTATTTTTGAGAGCCAACTCATGGCTTGATTTTTATTTAATGTAAAGATTTATGTAGTTGGTATTTGTAACAGGATGACTTGTGGTTGTGCAAGTATTTTACAGGGGCTTGGGTAGAGTCTTATTTTAAGAGAGGTAGTAAGAGAGAAGATTAGGAAGAGAAGAAGTTAAGTTGTAATATGAAGTTTATCATTCAAGATTGAGTCTAAATCATAATGTTGGTCATAACCTAGAAGGCCTTACAACTAGTCATGTATATTGATGACTTGATGAATATTTAAAGCACTTCGTCTCTTCTATCTCCTTTGGTTGTTGTTCTTTGTGTGGTTTTCTACTATGTTTACGCTTGCAAGTGGCTTTGATAGTTGGGTGTTCCTTTGGCCCTAGTTATCCAAGCCCCCCTACATCAAGTAATTAGAGATCATGAATATGATCTTGCTAAGCTACAAAGACTACACCTTACAAAAAATATGACATGTATAAGAAAAACAAAATAATTCAATGTGTAAGTTTGGATCCCCCATTGTATGTATTTTCTTTTATATCCAAGAGTTATTTTCCTAGTATTGGTGATGTTGTATGGGAACAAGACAAACTAGTGACAAGAAAAATTAATGAGTACTTTACTCAATTGGGAGAAAATTTTGAGAATGTAATGGGTGCTTATTTTGATGAATTTAAGAAATGGATGAAAATGGGGATGAGGATACCTAAAGTATTGGTCAAAAGATATTACAATGACATATGTATTATTGTAGATAAAGACAAAACTTTTGTACAGGGAGTAAAGACAAGGAAGGCTTGGTTACAAAGTTTTTATTATGAAATAGAAAATGATCTAGCAAGTGAAATCATTGAAGAACTAATAAATGAAGAGATAGATGTTGACACAAGGTCTTGGAGAAGATGAGGAAAGGGATAGTGGAGATGAGGAAGAGGAAGAAGAAGGAGACAAGGGAAAATCCCTTTTAGTTGTCACTCCATTGAGAAAAAAGGATCAAAGAACTAGGAAGAAACCAATAGTGGCACCCTCTCTCCTCCACCATCAAATAAGCCAAGGACCAGGGAAGCTACTAGTGCCAAGAAGACTATAAAGAGAGTAGTAGAGACTACTAAGCCCAATGCCCCTAAAACCAATAGAAGGAGATTGGTTAGAGGACCACCTAAAGGGATGTCTAAACCCATTGAAGAGGTAAGTGTAGACATAAGAAGATCCCTAGGATTATCAAGTTTTAGATTTGTAAAGTACAATACATTTGATAATGATGATAGAAATAAAATTAAGGAGGCTATGATATAGACATGATTTCAAACTATGATCTAGCTCCTAGTGAAAAAGAGAAGACCATACCCAAATATCTTCATGATAGACTAAAGAGAAGATGGGAACAAGTATAGAAGGAAGAGAAAAAGGTAAGGACAAACACATTAGTCAAAGTAATGCTTGATTTATCCCAAGAGCAACAAGACACATTTTTGGAAAAGTATATGAACAAATTTGTTCCAAAATACAAAATGATTTTGATATTGCAAAATAAAGAGGAAGTTGTGGAACATCAAGATGAGGTTTTTTGGAAAAGTATTTTTAGATTATCAATTAAAGGAGCTAAGATAGATAAAGACACTATAAATATCAAATATGATTATAACAGTTGAGAAAGTTCATGTGTGCTGAGTCCACAAGGAAGCATATCACCAGTACATGCTAACACCCCTAACACTTCAGAGGTTGATAAGTCAAGATTCATAGGTACAAAGGCAGAAGGTGAAATAAAAGAAACACGTGTAGATAGTAAGACTATTTTAGTGCCTCATATTGAGAAGAATAAAGAATTGAATAAAGATGAACCAAGTGGAACTATTGTTCTCTTGAGCAAAACTAAGTGATGAAACCTCTTCACCAACTCTCAAAGCAATACTGAGAAGCAACACTCCTTCACCAAGCAATAGGAAAAAACTTTAAAAAAATTACACTAGATATTGAAGTTAGTCTGGATGAAATAATTGGCATGCCACTATCATGTCCATAGTTTCTAACCCAAAATAAAACATAGATTCTATTAAAGGAAGGCATGATTTAGATAACTATTTTCTACTAAATATTTCAGATTTGCACTATAAGGAACTGAAACTTTGATTAACTAATTTATTTCAACTCAAAAGAGCATTAGATTTAGATTTCCATTTTAAAGTCTTTCAAATATAAATCTTAATAAGACACATAACTAGTATTTTTTTTCTCTTTGTTTTCTTGTATTCAAATGTGAAACCTTTCATACATCACAAATGTAAAATCACAAAACTTCTCTTTTGCATAGAGTCATATACACAATCTTTAATCAAATAAGAAGACTTAGCTTTTATAAGTTTCATTTACATTGCTTTGCAAGATAGAATAAAGAAAACTAAAAATACTCAAACAATGCTTGTTTTCCACCCGCCAATTAATGGCATCATGAGGCCTCTGGTGCCCTAGCCATACCCCTGAGCAAGAACTCACTGCATCTAAGGATCATAGATGTTATCATATGAGTGAGTTCCTAATACAAGAACAATATTTTAAACTACACTTGTTACACATTTCAGACTTACATGAATCCAACTCAAAGAGAAATACTACAAAAGAAAAGGGATAGAAAGACTCATCTCTCTCTCAAGTTCCCTTTTGATCTTCTTCTCCTCATACTGGTTCTACCATCATCTCTCCCCTTCTCCATTCTCCTATTCTACATATAACTTCCCCTTTTCATCTCCAACAATGGTGAATGGTCAATCCTCCAAAGTCTTCCTCCCTTTTAATGAAGGCACATGGCTCTGTTATCAATGTGTCATAACCCTTTGTTTTCCCACTATTCATTTTCATCACATTTGAAGTGAAGCTCTTTTGAGGTGTCATAATGTAATTTTTAACCATGATTTGACCCTCAACTAACCCCCAACCTTAAGTAGTATAACTGGGTTAGGTTATTTTAACCCAGAATGCACTCTAGGATCCATTTTAAGCCCTCTAAAGTCCAACTTTAGTTCATATCCAATTTTACAAAAAGTCTACATTGAGGTCAACTTTTATTGTTGTACAAGAGTTGGCATAGTTTTCTCTAAGGTCTTCATAATCATCCAATTAGGCCTTCATAATCATCCGCTACACAAATTCAAATTTAACATCAGTAACTCAACATATAAATATAAGACTATAAACATTAATACATGTGCCTGAATTAACCATAGATCAACCCACTAGATCAATATCATATTCAAACATCATTTCTTCAAAATCATTTTCATATGAAATTCATTTACAAATAAGTATCATTCTTTCTACTTTAATTCCTCTAATTACAAGAATAATAACCACATTAATAATTCATAGCATATGTATCAAAACACCTTACACCTTACACATACATTAATCAAATTCATCAAGCATAAGTACTTACTCTCACTAATTATAGGATTCAAATCATAACATCTCTTAGAATAACATAATGAGTATCACGAGTATTCATTGTGCTATCTATATTCTATTCATTTTCATACTTCTTTATTTTGAATTAAATGATACATTATATACTTCAAAACAATAATCACTTAACCCAAACTTGATTTCCATTTTCACAGTCACCTTATGTAGAATATATTCACCACAACACAATATCTATTCAATTCAATTGGCCATAATTTCAATTACTAAAACTATCTAATTTTCATGATGGGATAAGATGAATAATATTAGGTATTTATCCATAAGGTAACTCACATTAGTTAATCAAGATGTTAACATAAATTAGACAATCCATCATAGTTTGAATTAGTTCTAATGCTACCAATCTCATAAACTATCTAAAATATAGTATCATATGTAAGGAGGTCCAACCATTTCTATTTGTAATCATTGTCAATTGTATGAACAAAATCCATAGTTGATCATAAGTTGAGTGTAACTTTGCACATTAATTAAATAAGAAAAGTTCTACTATACAAAGTACCACATACACATTTGCACCTAATATTCAGATGCTTACAAATGTTAAGTCAATCTTATTTAAACAATACTAATCATAGAAAGTCACATAAGGATTCTCCCTAATCTTGTTATTCTAATGAAAAAATTAATATTTACTTCAAATCAAATTATATTTTAGAAAAATTAACAATCCTTCTAGTCCTTACTTGGATGGGACCTTATAGCCATAATTAGACTTGGAAAATCTCATGTTGGAGCAAACATTTTTTCTACAAGAAGTTTTGGCAAAGAAGAAAAGATAGGATGAGTTAAGAAGATAACTTAAGAAAAATAGGTATTATATGAAGTGAAAAACATTTTTGTTGATGCTTTTGAAATTAAAAACTTTCATGAAAAAGTTCCAATTATTGCCCAGCTTGTAAATATAGTTGATCAAGTCTATTGGGGCTCAAAATTGAAACAATGATTTTTGAGTACCATTACAAAAATTGAGTCGAATTGAGTCCCTATAATGAGACAAATTTAATTTGAAAGGAAAGATCACACAATATTCAGAGATAATGGTAGTAAAGAGCATCAAAGTCAAAGCTAGAGAAAAAAAAAATTTCATGGGAGTGGATTGGAAGTGAGTTCAATTCAATTGAATGGAGAGGATGTAGTGAAATACTCAGCAGTGGAAAAGAAATGTAGTCAAAGTTGGTAAAGTGAGCATGGGAAGTGAATCAATGACACAAATCAAATCCATGCATCCACATAGCAAGGTTGACAAGTCAATTGGATCAAAGATTGTAACCTGGACATTAGATGGATCTCAGATCAATGAGAGAGATTTAAAGTTATATTTGCATGAACCTAAGTAAGTGGGTTATGTTCTAAATGCATTTTATGGTTCCTATTTTACCATAAGAAATTGATGCATGATCTTTATTTATTATGGCATCATGAAAGTTGTATATTTCCATTTAACCACAAAGCTATGGGCTAGTCTGGGAAAGCATCCTGACGATCCAACAAAGCTTAGATCAACAACTCTAAATGAATTTTGGGCCAATTTTGGGCAACAGTCATCTTGTATTTAGAAAGTATCTAGAATAATGACATGTTTCATACTTAATGTAACATCTAGAGTCGGACCACCAAATTATAGCTACACACCATCTGATCAACAAAGATTGAATACCCATAATAGTGTTCGTGCCTAAATGTTGAAGGACAAAAAGTTTTGTAGAAAGTTGTCAAAATAATGACACTTGTCCACACTCAAATCCATCTTGGGTCAATTTATATTATAAAGGCAAAGAGATCATGTGACCATGGTCATAGATTATGAAGAAATCAATGGTGATCATTTAGCAATTGAAAAGATAAATGCATAGACCTAGAGAAAATTAGAAAGAACCATGTGTCAACTACTTGGTCAACCAAGTTTGACCCAACTTAGAATTTGAAGGAAAAATGCATATTTCAAAAGATTGATTTATTTAATTTAATTTATGAGTTTGAACATGAAACATTTTTAGATTAAAACTTGATTTTATTATATAGTTAAGACTTTAGCATAAAATTGAAATATTTGTAAGAATCAAGCCTATTCGTTAGTCTTTGACTTGAAACTTCAAATGGACATCTTGGTTTTGGTTTCTGCTCGGATACATAAGTGCTATATATCAGTTGAAAGGTCTCACAACAAGAAATGCATTTTTGCAATTACAACATCTATAGGTATAACCATGCAAAAGATATTAGCATATTTGTGAAAGATGGGACATTCTCAATAGAAATTATGTTTTTACTTTGGAGCATCAAATTTAGTTTTTAGAGAAAATGGTGAAGTGGGTATCTACTAAATTTGGAGAGAGTCTTGGTAGTGATGGTATTTTTGTTTTGTTTCCAAATCACTTTAATGGGATCTTTGGTAGCATTTTATCAGTAAATATGATATTCTTTCTAAGGGGGTTTTCCATCATTCTGATGAAATATTTTAATTAGTTTGTTGGGGAGAATAATCATATCTAATTTTCAGTTAGGAGAAGAAATATGAGAGATGGTTTGTAGCAACATTAGGATGAGATTTCAAGTGGACACTTGTCATGTATAGATCAGAGGGGATTCTTCATTCTTATATATCTTTCTCTTTTCTCTCACTAGGGGGGTCAATTCCATATTTTTGGACAAGTTCCAGAGTTGTGATTCCACCATTCTTAGTATTTCTTTATGTATGAACAACATTGTAGTTTCCTTCAAAAGATAGATAATATAGTCATATTTTGTGTGTCATTATGCATTATTTGATGCATCTAGTGTATTTTCTTTTCAAATAAATGAATATAGAAGCATCTTACAGAAAGATTTCATTTTGATTTTGTGTGCTATCTATGGAATTTGTAATTTTCTATGATATATGGACCAAAGAACATATACTCTATTTGCAACTTGATTTGAAGTTGTATGTCATTGTGTGCTTTTTTGTTGATTCAAAGAATCAAGAAAATGTAGGAGTTGTTGAAATCCAACTCCGCAGTCGCCAAGATCACCTACATGCAAATAGCTTGCTGAAGAGAAATCAAAAGAGCAAGAGCATGAAGCAAACAATGCAAGAGGAAATATTTCACAATAGGAAAATGAGATTGCTATGTGAATGGAATTATTTACAATGAGAGAGAGACCATTTAAAAAGGCCTCATGGAAGCTTGTAGAACAAGCTGGAAGGAGGTAGAGGACAAAAACGACAACTCAGCACATATCCTCAGAAAGTGGAATATGCTAAAAAAGGAGAAAACTCCCGAGTTGTCAACAACAACCACTACATGCATTAAATACTAAATATGCATTAACCTAAGTAAGCTTAAGTAATAGAATAAATAATTAATAATTAATTATTTACTCTAACACCCCCCCTTAAGTGCAACTTAGGGAAATGCCTTAAGCTCACAAAACTAAGATGAAATGCAAAATGGGTCCCGGCAACAAGGCCATGTTAGGTACCCATGTACAATGCAACCTCTGTAAAACGGAGAAAGAGGGAAAACCCTGTGGGAAAAACCCTCCTCCAAAAAGAGGTAAAAACAACATGCTAAAAAAAAACATGAAGTGAAGGAAGGAAGGCCTCAACCAATCCCCCCAAGGACAACTTCTGCCAGAAATGTTTCAAGAGACTCTCTCAAAACCATAAGTACAACCAGCCCCCCCATGAGAATAGACACCAAGCCCCCCCCATAATGATGGAGCTCCTGTAGAAATGATCGAACCAATGAAATTCCAATTCGGAAGGAACAAAGGCACGTAACAAGGAAATCCCTGCGCGAGAGGAGCAATTGGAAAGCCTAGCTGATGTCCAGAAGAGAATGTATGAGGAACCGAAACGGGAATTCCCAAGGCAGGTGTGATGACATTGTCATGAATGTCCATTGAAGTATCTGCAATAAGTGTACCTGGAGTCTCAATAAATGAAGCTGGAAGATCAGGTAGAGCGGAAGGAGAATCTTGTAGAGAGGAAAAGCCCTCATCTGGTTGTGGTGTGGCAGTCAAAATAGGGATCTCAGGAACAATACAAAGGTTCAAGTGTCCTGACTGCACCACACGATGCTCCTACGAAGGAGATGGTGGACCAAAGTGTGAGA
The DNA here is from genome assembly GCA_028749045.1 of Cupressus sempervirens. Classification (NCBI taxonomy): domain Eukaryota; kingdom Viridiplantae; phylum Streptophyta; class Pinopsida; order Cupressales; family Cupressaceae; genus Cupressus; species Cupressus sempervirens. The sequence continues at coordinate 656,233,672 of CM053787.1, forward strand.
AGGTATAGAGATGAGTGGAAGGATCAACTGCCCCTGTAGCAATAAGATCTCCTGTAGCACGATCTTGAATGAAGAATGAATCAGTAGTGAACTCAACTGTCTTCCCTGATCCACTGCGTGTAATCTGAGAAATTGAGAGAAGGTTGGCAGACAAAGATGGAACATACAATACATCATTGAATATACCATCTTGGATGTGAACTGAACCTTTCCCACAGACTGGTAATGCAGTGTTATTCCCCATGAGAATGTGAGGAATAGGAGAAGCCTCAAGAGTGGAGAAGACACCTTGAGAAGATGTCATATGGTGAGAAGCACCTGAATCCAGTATCCAAGGAACCTGTGAAGAAGATGCAATAGAAGCCTGTAATGCATGACCCTTTCCAAGATCTGATGTAGATGTTGAAGAGGTGGAAGAAGCCTGAAAAGAAGACCCTTGTGAGGTAGAAGAGGATGGAGAGGAAATAGTGCTCTTCTGAAAGAGAGCGTGCAAATCAGCAATCTATTTCTCATAGCCATCACATCTCTTCTGAAAACAACGTGCCTCATCATGAGATCCTTTCCCACAATAGGAATAGGTAGGAGTTGCGGTCTTCTTTTTCTCCTTCTTGTTAGAAGATGATGAACTAGTAGAAGAGGGATTTGATAGCTGCTTCAACTTTTGTTCCTGTGTAACCTTGGAAAGCAATGCCTGTGACTGAGAATTTGAAAGTGAATCCATTTGAGTAATCTTCGATTGTTCACGGGTTAACCGATTACAAAATATCTCAAATGAAGGCATCCTATGTCTATCACCCAAGGCATCCATAGTGGAGTAGATAGTGGAAGAGAAGATCTGATACTGTCCCTTTAACTTTGAGAGTACCAAAAAGATACACTCATCATCTGTTTTGTTCTTCCCACATCCCTGCAAAAGTGTACGTAGAGATTTGAACTTCATCAAGAAGTCCTCAATGGTGGGAAAGTGATCAGGTGTCAAAGAAGTCAATTCTGCATCTAGCTGAAGTGCCCGAAACTCATTCACTTGTCCAAACAAAGTCTGAAATCTTAGCCAATAAGCTCATGGAGTAGTCAAACCATCCAAGTGAAACAACAAGCTGTTTGAAATGTTGAGTGCAATAAGCCCCATGGCTTCATCCATCTTGTTCCTGTGTTGTAGAATCTCAAAAGGTCGTTGGAGATTAGGCTGATGCTCATCCAGACAAGACCATAGACCTCTTGACATTAGAAGTCTAGTCATTTGTGCCTTCCATGTGTGGTAGTTGTGTGGTGTGAGACGGGATATAGATGGATCCGCCATTGAGAGAAAAGAAGAAGACAGAAGTAGAAGGGTCTTAACTGAAGTAAATTACAAAAAAGAAAGACACCCCCCCCACAAACGTACAAAAATATCTCCCAAATACCACGAAAAAATAGCTAAGGAAAGCAAAAAACTGGAAAGGAACCTGGATTTGTTGATGCAGAAAAAGCCTCTACTTTGACACCAAAAATGGAAGCTCAAACGAACTCAAAATCATGCAAAACTAGTACCAATGTGTCCGTCTCTGAGTCAGCTTTCTGACGCTTCTTTCGGATCAGAAAAAGACCTCCGTATGCTCAAGTTATAGCCAAAAAACCGACTGCTGCTCAAAAAAATACACTTGCTGAAAAATTACAGACACTGGTATAAATTTGACGGCCGTATGCCCATCACAAACCTGTCGCCGGAAAAAAAATGTCACAAAAAGGTGATGTCACTTGCCAGGAAAGTGACGTCAGTGCACCGAAATATGACGTCAGTAGAAGCCACGTGGCGGTCGGTGGTTGGAGAGGCCGCAAGGCGGCGGAGCAGCGGAAACCGCCGGTGGCGGTGGCGCCCGGGAGGAAAACCCGGCGGCGCCGCTGTCTACGGTGGCAGAGGCTACTGTGCCCGGGCGGCGGACAGGAGGAGGCCGGGCAGCGGCGGAGCCGGGAGGAGCCGCGGCAGAGCGCGGGCAGCGCTGCCTGCTGCGGCCGCTGCGGGCGGCGCGCGGGTGGCGCGGCGACGGCGCCCGAAATAAAATATTTTTTTAAAAAAAATTCGCGCTGCGTCCGTACGATCCGTACGGCAGCGAACCCGGGATCCTCAAAAAATCGCCAAAATTGCCCTGTCTCCAAAAATGAAAAGCTTTATATGAATCCTGACTGCAAACGGCCTTCCGGATCCAATGGTGATGCCCGTTTGAGCTGAAAGTGCTTCAAAAATTTGCTCTAGCCCTGATTTGAAGAAAAAATGCACAAATAAACTAGGGTTTGTGACTTCAAATCACGGCTTCACAAATCCTTCAAACAAGAAGCAGCAGGGAGGCTCTGATACCATGTAAGAGTTGTTGAAATCCAACTCCGCAGTCGCCAAGATCACCTACATGCAAATAGCTTGCTGAAGAGAAACCGAAAGAGCAAGAGCATGAAGCAAACAATGCAAGAGGAAATATTTCACAATAGGAAAATGAGATTGCTATGTGAATGGAATTATTTACAATGAGAGAGAGACCATTTAAAAAGGCCTCATGGAAGCTTGTAGAACAAGCTAGAAGGAGGTAGAGGACAAAAACGACAACTCAGCACATATCCTCAGAAAGTGGAATATGCTAAAAAAGGAGAAAACTCTCGAGTTGTCAACAACAACCACTACATGCATTAAATACTAAATATGCATTAACCTAAGTAAGCTTAAGTAATAGAATAAATAATTAATAATTAATTATTTACTCTAACAGAAAATGCTTCATATGCATTGACAAAATTATAAGGTTTGTAGGAGGATTTGATACGTATGACATTCATTTTGAATATTGATTCCTAATTTACAATGTAAGTGGATAGATGAAAAGGATATGGGTGTATATTCTGACTTTTGTGGTGCCCAATGGATAAGGGACTAATCATCTAGGAGATTGCAAATTTCTTGTTGTTGCATATGTGGGTTATGCTAATTTCAAAAAAATTAATCAATATCTTTTCCCTTTCATGTTGTAGAGTTGAAAAGGACACCCACACTTAGCTTGTCAATCTCATAGGTTATGTCATTAGCTATTTCATATCTATTCTATTTGCATAAGAAATAGAAGAATTAGGCTTTTAATCTTCTTTATCCAGATTTATATGTATGTTTGGGCAACTAGTACTATATGAATGAATTTGAGGTCTACCTGCCTAGGTTTTCCAAAGCCTAAAGTCGAAGGAGTTTATCCTTATAGTTGGCCTAAGTTCTTGAAAAATTGTGTTCATCATAGGAGATATATGCCCTTAGATGGAATTATGTCTTGGCTACTTGGTAGTTAAATTTACCTTTAAATTAGGAGCCAACAATATGATGACTCTATTGGGGAGTGTTTAAAGAAATTCACTGTTTAAAATAGTCTCTGGTATAAATTGTATGTCTATAGTCACTTTTCAGTCATGTCTTTCCCATTCTTTTATTAATCTATTTGATTGAAAAGCCTTAAGAATCTAAGAAATGCCAATACAATTGGAAGTACACGATGTGGGTTATGTCTGAATAGTGCCTTGTCTATAGGCATAGTTTTCATTTCCTGAAGTGCATTGTATTAAAAGTTATTTTGTGTTAGGCCCTTGTGTAAGATCTATTTCTGGGTGTTCTTTTCCCATGATACTTTCTTGTCTCCAAGAAATTTTAAAATAAATTTCCCTTCATTGGGTGGTGACTTGGTTAAAGGTTTTGTAACTAGTGCTAATGTTTTAACTGATTGTTTCAAAATGGCAGATAGAAGGAAAAATACAAGGGCATACACAAAGACCAATAGAGAAGTGCCTCTATACATATAATTACCTCATGTGAGTAGGAAGAACTAGATGAAGAAAAGAGGAGATCCTAGCCACACATGGAAGCCTAGAGATAGTTATCTTCCCATTCACAATACCAATTAGTAATAAATAGAGTCCTCATCTCTAAATTCAGAATCTGAGAACACTAGACTCCAAGGTGAAATATTCACAACCCCACTACTAGAAGAAAGGATTTACCATGATAAAAATGTCTCTTCTATAGGAGACATCTCTTTCAAGCCTAATATGTTAAAAGAAGAAAACCAAAGGTGGGGATTTAAAATCACTCTAAATACTGAACTAAATCCTAGACAAATCCCATACATTGAGAGATATCTCATAGACCTAGATGACCTAATGGATTCAGAGACCACTTTTGTAGACCCTAATAAATTGTTGTCAAATATTAAAACTCTTAGGAAGAAGTTTGTAGAAGAGGATGCAAGATGCATTTGTTTAGAAAAAGAGAAAGAAGTTATCACTATGAATGCTCTCATAGAGAGAGACGCTCTTCTTACAAGGATGGAGGCTCTGAAAGATCAAAATAGAAAGCTAGAAGAGAGATCTTCTACTTTGTATTCAGATATCTTTAGAGATGTTGAAGAGTTAAGGTCTAAAATTCAAAACCAAGAACACCTTCTAAAGGAGAAGGAAGGACTTATTATTTCCAAAATCTAGCCCTACAAACCTATTGAAGATGTCATAGATTTGACTATAAAGAATCCTAATAAAGGAAAGAGAAAGGTGGTAGGGATATAGCTCAATGAGCCCAAAGTTTCCTTTAAAAACCCACTCATGTCCAAACTTGATATATAGTTAGAAAGAGAAAAGAGAGAATGGGAAGATTTGGCTAAAGAACTATAAAAAAATGAAAATGAGGCTTAGGCCCCAATGATAAGAAGAGAGATAAATTTTCTCAAATCCACCTCTTCCCTATCATACTAGCCAAACTAGCCCTCACAAGACATGTCTTCTATTCCAATTTGTAGACTATAGTGACTAACCAAAATTTGTCTCAGTTAGTCCACATGCATTGGTCAAATATATGCTACTTGGCAAGCTTGAATCCCTATGCAGACCCTAGGGGAAGGACCAAGTACTTCAAATACCATAGGTTTCTAGAAGAGACATGTCTACATGGAAAAATATAAGAAAATGATCTTTGTAGGTATCCTTGGTTTTCCTCATCCCATCTCAAATGATTTAAGAGATAAGGTCATTAATTTTTTAGAAAATAATGCTATAACTAGTGAAGAGTATCTTATAAAACTCATTGATATGTTAAATGATTATAAAGTGGAGCATGAGGATGTTATTGCAAGATTGTTTGTGCACTCATTTATTGGAGTTGCAAGGGATTGATTTAGAAGACTATTTGATGATAGTATTGGCTCTTGGGATGATTTAGAGAAGCTTTTGAAGGAGCAAGATGGTGAGAACACTAATGAAAGTTTTATGTTGAATGAGTTGAATAACATAAAGAAAAATTAGAATGAGTCAACATTTGATTTTAATGTAAGATTCCATAAGGGAATGCATAAGTTATTTCAAGTTATGAGACTATGTGATAATGTGTGTCTTACCACTTGTTTCAACAATTTTGATAGTAAGATGACCTATACGCTAAGAGAAAAGGATCCCAAGATATTAAGGGACACTTTTAAAATGGTTGTCAACATTGAAAATAATAGGACAACATTTGGAAAACTAGGAAGAAGAGATGATCCAAAATTGTTCAATCCTAGGGGAAATAGGAAAGAAAGTGATAAGCTAAATGCAAGTAAGAAGCTTGAGGAAGACAAGATATATTAAGTCTTGAATTTGCTTAAAATTTTGAATCCAGCAGTAAATCATGCAAATAAGCTTGCTTCTAGTGAGAAGCCTCAATTCAATAATAACTACAATAAGCAGACTAGATTGCAAAACTATCCTTATAACACACAATGGAAGGATGAAAATCCCATTCCTAACTCCACCTAAGACACAAAGGATAAAAGTACACCAAATACACTATAGAGAAATTATGTGAACATGATGGAAGAAATGCCTTAGTGTATTATTTGGCAATCCCCTCATTCTCCTTAATATTGTGATGTTTCCCAATCATTCTTTGAAAATCAAAAAACTCAGCCTGAGGAAGGTGAGGAAGAAAAGAGACATGAAGATGTGGAATGTAATATGATCAATCTATGTGAAAATGGAGAACAATTTGAGATTGATGTTAGTAATAAGAGAAATATGTATCAATTGCATCATCAACAAGTTTTTTCAGATGATGAAGATCAAAATGATGATAGAACGTGCAATATGATATCAAATGTTGAGAATATGGATTTGAGGAAACCATCTAATGAAGAAATTGACAAAATAACTACTGAGACGGTTGCCCAATTTCATAGCACATATAATCTTAGAAATATAATAGTAAACAATGTTTTTTGGGAAAAAATTGGCATTTTCATCAAGGACATAACTTTTAAAATGGATGTTGGAAATAAAGAAGATAATCTAGTGATAGTCAAAATCAAAGGTAGAAAGAATAAGAAATGGGAACCTAAAAAGAAAGTGCAGTCTTAAGGTGTAGAAATAGTCAAGGTGAATACACAAGAAAAGAAATCAAATCCTAATGTCATCAGACAAGTAGATGAGCCTATTGTTCAAGTACAAGTAGCCAAAGGTTTTTTATTCAAACATCTTGCATATGATCTTGTAGATATGATTTCTATGTTATAAAAAATTACTATTAAAGTCCCTCTATCTGAAATGTTTAAGATAGAAGAACATAAGAGTAAAGCCCTCTCTTGGTTAGGGGGAATCAGGAATAGTAATATTGTTGAAAGGAGTTATCAATGGGGAAGGAAACACTATTTTTAGTAAAATAAAAGGAAGACAAAGGAGTCATGTCCCAAACACCTGAGATGTATTTTAATAACTCATTTGTAACATTTATAGAAAACATTGATCCTTTCTTCCTTAGTCTTATCATAAATGGAAAAACTTTGAAGAATTGTATGATTAATTTAGGAGCCTCAAATACTATCATGCCATTTAGGATCATGGAAGCCCTTGGTTTGAAAGTAGATACAAAGTAGGATAGACGTAGAGCCATGGGTGCTAGAGAGGTCCTTATCATAGGAACAATCAATTCATTGCCTTTTAGACTAGAAACCTACCTTTATGTTGACTTAACAATGACTACCTTAGTAGTGTATATTCCTCCACAAGAAAGAATGTTTCTCTCAAGAAAGTGGAGCATTGAAATGGGAGGTAGCCCACAATGTGACTTTTCTTATGCCACATTTCACATAGGAGATAAAGTCATTAAGGTTTATAGAGAGCCAAGAGTTACCTATGTTCTTGAAGATACTATTAATACAAATGCTAATTATTTTATAGATAAAGAGGTGAATGCCTTTAGAGCTGAAATCACCATTCAAGAGATTGAAGAGATAGTCCCACTAAATTCACAAAAAGAAAAAAAAATGCATAGATTCTCATAGTCTTTGGACTATGTATTTTGATGGGGCTAACTCTAAAGAAGGCTCAGGAGCTAGAGTAGTTGTCATATCTCTAGAGAAGAATATATTTAGATATTCATTCACCTTGAACTTTACTTGTACCCATAACATATAAAAGTAGGAAGCACTTTTATTTGGATTGAAAGTGGCTTCAAATCATGGTATAAAGAAGTTGCATGTTAGTGGTGATTCAAAATTTGTTGTGTCTCAAATTAAGGAGACATATGCATCCAAGAATAAGAGACTTAAATAGTATAGGAATGCTATTTAGGATTTTATTGAAACATTTAATGCTTTTGGGATTTTTTGGATGGATATGAGTAGCAACAAAATGGTTGATCTTCTAGCTAATGTATCCATTAAGCCTAATGACATATCATTTGGTGGTGTTCCTTGAAATATAAGAGGAGTAACTAAGAGGAGAGGGGTGAATTAGTTACTACAAAAATAAACCCTAGATCCCTTAGATGTTAGTACAAAATATAAATAGATAACTAAATACTATTGAAGCTTGGTAAACACACAGAATGTTGTAACTCGATAGTCACTGGATTAGCTCGATAAAAGATTAACATATAAACCTTCAGATGTTATCTATGATTACCATTACTTTAACTTAGTTGCAAACACATAAAGAAAATAGCATGAACACATTTGACACTAGGATTTAACATGGAAACCCAATTTGGGAAAAACCACTAATAGCAACTAGTTACTAATTTTCACTCTTTTGAAGTGAGCCCTATTAGGAGCCAACCCTATTAAAGCTTACAAAACACATTGTTAGGTGTGACCATATTAAAGGATTTAATCACCCTATTAGGAGTAGCCTAGTTAGAGGTCTTGAGAACAATTCAATGGAATTTCCACCTTGTTAGAGGATTTGCAAATAACTGTTAAGACAACTTTGTTACGAGATTTAGATCACTGCTACAATGGTTAGAGAGTAACAATGAGATAACCTAATTTGACTACAACTAATCTACTAATTTCATATCTCTATTCTAGCTAATAATTTATCCTTCTTAATCAAATATGGCTTTGCTACACCACAAGGATATTCTACTTATCCTTTAAATTTGCTTCCTCTTCTCATTAATAGATCTATAACCACATCATCGCAATTCACACACTCACACTCTTTGAAATCACAACTTGACCTTATACTTATACCTTCCACTTTGTCAAGTCAGCTCAAATACAACTTACAATAAGCAATATTCATCACCTTAGTCGGTTGGAACCAAGAGATAAATCAATTAAGCTTAATACAAGAAAATAAGAAAATCCTTCGTCAGCCAACCCTACTTGGTAGAAACTAACTCTAAAATGATTTCCTTTGTTAACCAATAGAGGCTTGGTTAATACTGTAGACTTACAAAAATCATTTGGCAACCAAGTGAGCTCTGTTAGCACTAGTTCCATCCAACTTTCCTTTGTTACACGACTGATATTAGTTAACTCTCACTTTCTGTGACTTTTCCTTTGACACCCAAGTGAACTCTGTAAACAATGCCTTCTAAACTGGGCAAAAATAGGAATGCTTTGCCTGAGTGAGCTTGACATATACTAACTAATAATGATTATGATAGATCTATAACATCAAATTCAACACACAATTAACCAATTGTATCCAACAATCTCCCTCTTTGGCATTGATGGCAACACAACATGTCACAGCACAATGAAATTTTAGATTTTAGATTTGAGAACTCCCTCTATCAGTATGAGCTCTTCCTTTCACTAAATTTTGTCTACAATAGATATTACCAAGTTTATTCAGAACATCCTCCCTCTTTTAGCATACTTCTTCTTTGGAAGATTTCTCCCTTTCTAGTTTCTAACTTTATTCTAGCTCCAAAAATTTCTCAAGGATATGACAATAAACTTCTTCCTCTTTGACAACACATGCCAAAGACAATAACTCTACAGATACCAGTGTACCTTAAGTATTGTTTCATTTGCAATATGCCCTTGCCAATTTTGCACCAATTGATTGATTTTCAATAGGTTTTGGTTGATGTATTCACTAAACTTCATTTAATGAATTTCAAATAGGGGAATGACCCCTAGCTTACCTCTTAGATATAGAAATACATCTTTAGGTAATAGCTTGGTGAATATGTCTACAATCTATTCCTTTTTATTCACATATTCCAATATGACTTCTTTATCTTGCACCAACTCTCTTAAGAAGTGATATTTTGTAGCAATATGCTTTGTTTGGAATGCATTACTAGATTCTTTGATATGTTGATTGCACTAGTGTTATCACAATATATGACAACTGGATCTTTTTTCTCTACCTTCATTCCTTCCAACAATTATTTGAACCAACTAATGTTAGAACAATTGACTATTGTTGCTACATATTTTGCCTCTACTGTGGATTGAGATGTACAATTTTTTTTCTTGCTTGTCCAAGATACTAGTCTTTTGCCAAGAAAGAATGCTCCACCACTACTGCTTTTTTTGTCATCAAGAATTCCTGCCTAATCAACATCAATAAATACTTTCAAGTCCAAATTTCCTTCAAGTTTGTAACATAAACCATAGTCTTCAGTACCTTTCAGATATCTCATGATTCTCTTGATTTCCATCATGTGATTTTCTTTAGGATTTGCTAAGAATCTTGCCACTAGTCCAAATACTAGAGCAATATCAGGCCTTGTATGTACTACATATTGCAATTTTTCAATCATTGATCTATAAGTCGTCTTATCTACTTTTTTGGAATCATCATTTTTGGAAAGCTTATGTCTAGAAGACATAGGTGTTCCAACTAGTCTTGAATCTTCCATTCCAATTTTTTTCAGTATCTCCTTGATATACTTAGATTGAGTGATGCAAATACCATTCTTGTTCTACTATATTTGCAATCCAATAAAGAATTTTATTTTACCAAACATAGACATCTCAAATTCTTTACTCATTTCTTCTGAGAATGCTTTGCATAAATCATCATTTCTTGTAAATAGAGTATCATCAATAGATATTTTTGCCAACACAATCTTCTTATCTGATCCTTCCTTGATATACTGACTACTATTATCATTAGTCATTTGAAAACCAATCTATACCAAGTATTTATTTATTCTTTCATATCAAGCTTTGGGAGCTTTCTTAAGACCATATAATTCTTTGTGTAATTTGCAAACCATTTTTCCTTTGCTAAGATCTACAAAACCTTATGGTTGTTCAATGTAAACTTCCTCATCAATAATTCCATTCAAGAATGTAGATTTAACATCCATTTGATACACTTAAAATCCTCTATGTGTTGCATATGCTAGTAAAGTTCTAACACCTTCAAGTCTTGCTATAGGAGCAAAAGTCTCACCATAGTCAATACCTTCTTCTTGAGAATAATCTTTGCATACCAATCTTTCTTTTTTCTCGATACCTTTCCATCTTCATTTAGCTTATTTCTAAATACCCATTTTGTACCAATTAAATTTTTATATTTGGGTCTAGGAACAAGAGTCAAAGTTTTGTTCTTTTCTATTTGTTCTATCTCTTCATCCATTTCTTCAATCCAACTTTCAAGGTTCAAATTTAGCAAGTAAACATGTACCTTTTAATTTTCTTCTTCTCATTGTTCCATCTAATTTATCTCCAATGATCTGATCAAGTGCATGATATCTTCTAACATATCTTGCTAACATAGGCTCCTTAGTCTTTGAATGAGTTCCATCATCTTCTTTTTTAATTTTTGGGTCCTTCTTTCGGTGACTCGAGTCCATCGGGCTCTGTTTGAACTAGCTCAGTAGCCTTTCAATGTGACTTGGGTCCTTGTAGCTTGAGTTGCACTGTCTGCAACTCAGTAACTATTGGAGATTCTAGGGACTTGAGAGATGAAGCTTTTTTTCTCTTAGATATACTTAGAAGGGTATTAGGTTCATGGTAAATGAATCTTCTGTAATCTTCAAGTTCTTTTGTGCTTTATTCTTCACTCTTTTCTACATATTCATCAATTCTGACATGTGCACTCTCTATAATTTTGTGAGTAGACAAATTCAAACATCTATATGCCATAATTCTATAGGAGTATCCTAGAAATATTCCTTCATCACCTTTTACAAAACATTTTCCTTTTCTAGATTCTTTCAATATGTAACATTTGTTGTAAAATACTTTCAAGTAACTTACATTATCTTTGTAGCCATAACATAGCTAATAAGGTGTCTTGTTTGAATCTTTCTTCAATTGAACTCTGTTCAAGGTATGAGCTATAGTGTTGATAGATTCCTTCTAGTATTTGAGAGCAACATTCTTTTCAATCATCAGGGTTCTTACACAATTCATGATAGATCTATTTCTTCTTTCTGCTATACCATTCTGCTGTGGTGTACCAAGGGTAAATATTTGTCTTTTGATTCCTCTTTCAATGGAAAAATTATTGAATTCATGGGAGATGAATTCACAACCTCTATCTACTCTTAGACACTTCAATTTCTTTCCAGTTTCCTTTTCTACTCTTGCTAGATACCACTTGAATTTTTGAAAGGCTTCTGATTTTTCTTTTAGAACATTACTATCATCATTCTAGAGTAGTCATCAACAAAGAGAATGAAAAAAATTTCTCCACTATAACTCTCTATTTGAATAGGTCCACCTAAATCTATATGAACAATTTCTAAGACTTCTTCTAACTGATAGTCTTTTCTTTTGACACTTATCTTTCCCATCTTACCAATTCAGAAAATCTTGCATAGACCCATGTTAGGCTTCTTCAAACTAGGAATAGTACCTCTTACTCTTTTATGTTTACTTTTCTTAACCAAATTATCAAAATTCACATGACACAATCTTTTGTGCCATAACTAGCTTTCCTCTACTTGAGAAATAAAGCATGAACAATCATTGAGATCAAGATAAAATATATTACCTTTTGTTTGCTTGCTAGAACAACCCAAATTTCATTTCCCATGTAGGCAATTTGGCCTATCCATTAATCAATTCTACCTTGAAGCCAACGTTATTCAGCTATGCCACACTTAGAAGATTATGTTTTAGTCCTTCAACCCAATAAGCATTGTCACACACAAGTTCTTTAGTCAACAAGATAAATCCTTTTCCTTTTATGTTACAAGATTCATTATTTCCAAACCTTACAATACCTTCATCGTAATATTCCATATGCACAAATTTTGTTTTGTCGCTAATCATATGTGTTACAAATAGTAGACCACCAATATAATTGAGAGGGGGGTGAATTAGTTATATATTAATCTTAAACAATTCTTAATTATTCAACCAAAGTAAATAACAATCATAAAGAAATGCACATACATAATTACACCAAATATGTTGACTAGGGAAACCCTTGATTAGAGGGAAAACCTTGGTGAGAATGATGCCCACAAAATAATTTACTAATCTGAATATTCCTTATTAGAGGATGGACCCTATTAGGAGTTTGTTACAACACTTAGTATAAAGAGTACCTATTAGGAGACTTTGAATCACTATTAGAAGATTCCAACCCTATTAGGAGTTATAGAAGGCAACTGAACCCACTATCCAAATAGCTTTAGGATCATGATGGGGACACAACCCAAGCACAAAATGGACACAATAGGAAAGGGAAATTTATATTAACTGTGTAAATATGTTATTACATTCAGTATAGAGAAAATAGACTTCAAAACATGCCCTAAGGTCTTACAATAGTAATAATCTGTAGATAATTTCTCCTTTTAGTACCTCCTCTCAAACTCCACTCCGAACTGCCTTTTACAATGCCAGAAATGTTCTTAAATAGACCCCGGAGGGTTAAGGATTAGAAATAAATTCTAGAAAGTGCTAGTAGGCATCCACCGACCAAATAGAAGGCTCTAGAAGTTGCATTAGAACTCGGCACAAAATTAGAAGAATCCAAAAATGATAACCGAACTTTCGAAAGGCATAACTTTTGAATGGTAGCTCTGATTGACAAACTGTTTACATTTCTAGAAAGCTCTCGAAGCGCTTTATAGCCCTATGGAAAAGCTTAGCTTGTCCCCCATTTTTTGGCCCTATTTGAGGTCATTTAATGCCCCTAACCTAACTTTTAAGCATTCTTAGGATGTCTCCAAAAATTGAAAAACTGCGATAACTTTCAAACCGTGGGGCCTTTTGACCTGAGTCTTTTTTTGGAACTCTACATTACAATGATAATCTTCTGACCAATTTACACCTTTTAGTTAACCAAAATGATGGCTCAATTCCATAATCCTACTTTTTTGGCATTTACACGTATCCCAAGGTGTTCAAATACTCTATCCTAGAACATTGATAGTGGAACTGTGAGAGTTGGAACCTTTATTTGACCCAAATGGGTATCTAGAAATGAAAACACATGAAACAGAAACTAAGTCTAAGTACATTTTTTTTGGTTGACACAGGATTGCCCTTATACTTTTGGATGCTCCTTCATCAAACACCCAGGGTAGATTGAAAAGTGACCCTGTCACTTTATAAGTGGTAGAGGAAATCCCAAATGGGAAACCTTAGCTGTTGATATCCAAGTTGAGTCCTTGATTGGTCATCCTTTCCACTTGACCAAATACTCTTCATACTGCCTATTTATGGTATTCCTACCCACACAACTATCCAGAATCTTCTCTATCTCCTCCTTTTTAGAAGTAGGAATTAGACATGGCTCTAACATCAGCTGCTCATCTGCACCATCATCATGATACTCTGTTAAGTTTGCAATGTTGAAAATAGGAGAAATTTGAATTCCATCTAGCAACTCCACCTCATATGCATTTCCTAAGTTATGTTTCTTCAAAATTTTGCAGGGACCAAATTTCTTCATTTTTAGCTTGTTGTAAGTATCCGATAGAAATATTTCTTTCTGTAAGTGTACCATGACTAGATCCCCTACTTGGAATTCCTTATGTTTTCTCCTTTGATCAACCCTAGTTTTATACTCTTGATTCATCTTGGTAATGTGTGCCTGAACGTCCTCATGTAGATGCTTGATATGTTCAGCAAACTTTTCAACTTCAGCACTTGTCCTCTCCCCTTGTTCTATCTTCCTCAATTCTAGTGCAGTCCTTGGGCTACTTCCATATACAATTTGGAATGGTGATCTATCATTAGTCTTGTTTATAGAGTTATTTTAAGAAAAATCTTCTTTTGGTAGAATCAAATCCCACCCCTTGGGTTTATCCCCAACTAAACATCTCAGTAAATTGCCCAAACTTCTGTTGACCACTTCTATTAGGCCATCAGTCTATGGGTGATGTGTGGAACTAAATTTCAAGTCTGTTCTCAACTTCTTCCATAATGTCCTCCAGAAATACCCCACAAATTTATTATCTCTATCAAAAAATATACTCCTTGGAAGACCATGTAGTCTTACAACCTCTCTGTAAAAAAAAGTCTGCAATATGGACAACATCATGAGTTTTGTGGCATGGAATGAAATGTGCCATTTTGGAGAACCTATCAACCACCACAAATACTGAGTCATTACCCCTTTGTGTCCTTGGAAATTCAAGAATAAAATCCATACTTATGTCCTCCCATGGCTTTGATGGAACAGGCAATGGCTGATAAAGTCTAGTATTCTGACTAAATCCCTTGGCAACTTCACAAATCTGACAACTCTGTACAAACTTCTTCACATCCTGTGACATTTGAGGCCAAAAATAATGTTCTTTGAGAATGGAAATGGTCTTATCTTGACCAAAATGTCCTGCCATCCCTCCACTATGTTTCTCCTTAATCAAATTTTCCCTCATGGAACTCCTTGGAATGCATAATTGACTACCCTTGAACAACATACCATCCTGAATCAAATAGTCTAGCCACTTGGTTCTGTCTATAGCAATAGGCTCTTTACAAGCTTTCCGTGCTTCAACAAAATTAGGATCCTTAGGGTACAGATTCTTGAGTTCATCAAACCCAACTACTTCAACCTGCATTACTGTAAGCAACAATTGTCTCCTACTTAGTGCATCTACAACCCTATTAGATTTTCCACTTCTATGCTTCGACACAAATGTATAGCTCTACAAGAACTCTACCCACTTCATATGCCTCTAATTCAATTTACCTTGGCTATTTAGATACTATAATGCCTAATGATTAGTATACAAAACAAATTCCTTTTGCAATAAATAATGCCTCCATTTCTTTAAGGCTTGAACTATTGCATAGAACTCTTGACCATAAATAGAATAGTTCATTTTGGCATCATTCAATTTTTCACTAAAATATGCAATAGGTTTACCTTCTTGACTCAATAAAACTCCAATAGCACTCCCACTAGCATCACAATCCACCTGGAACACCTTTTTAAAATATGGAAGTGCCAACAAAGGTTGTTTTGTCACTTTCTTCTTCAACAATTCAAAACTTCTTGTAGCTGTTGCAGTCCATTTGAACTCTTTTCTATCGCCTCTTATTGTATCAGTCAGGGGTGCACATATGCTACTGAAATTCTTAATGAATTTCCTGTAAAAACTAACTAGACCATGAAATGATCTTACCTCAGTAGCAGACTTTGGAGTAGGCCATTCCAAGATGGCTTTTACCCTGGCTAGATCCATTTTGAGACCTTCAGGTGATATAACAAACCCCAAGTAGACTAACTCCCTTTTTGCAAAGATACACTTCTTCAGATTAGTTACAATTTCTCTTCCCTTAACCTTTCAAGGACACTACGAATATGAAATAAATGTTCTTCCAAAGTCTTGCTGAAAATTAAAATATCACCCAAATAGACAATAACAAATTTTCCCAAGAACTTCTTAAGTACCTCATTAATAAGTTGCATGAAGGTGCTTGGGACATTCGTCAATCCAAAGGGCATGACTAATCACTCATAAAGACCCTCCTTGGTCTTGAAGGCTATTTTCCACTCATCTCCTTCTTGAATTCGTATCTAGTGATAACCACTCTTGAGATCTATCTTTGTGAAGTACTGAGCTCCACTCAAGCAGTCCATAAGATCATCCATTCTTGGAAGAGGAAACTGATACTTGATGGTTATCCTATTTATATCTTGAGAGTCTCTACACATTCTCCACTCTCCATCCTTCTTTGGTGCTAGTAGTGCAGGTACTGCACATGGACTTAGGCTCTCCCGAATCAAGCCCTTCCTCAATAGTTCCTGAATCTGTCTATTTAGCTCCTTAGTTTCACTAGGAGTCATCCTGTGAGCAGCCTTGTTCGGAAAACTAGCTCTTGGAATTAAATCTATCTGATGACCGATTTTCCTTACTAGTGGCAATCTTTCTGGAACATTATCAGAGATAATTTCTCCAAACTCACCTATTAAATCTGAAACTTCAAGTGGTATTTCACTACTACCTTCTTTATCTTTCCTAGGAATCAAAGCATAGCAAATATGTTGATGTTTCATGCCATCTAAAAACTTCCTTCCATCAAAAAGACAAATCCTAGCACTACTACATACCTTTTTGCCTTCCTTTTTCATGGGCTTCAGTTTGTGGTGAACTCCATCCTTTGTTAGAGAGTATGTGTTTGCATGACCATCATTTACTGCATGCCTATCAAACTGCCATGGTGTACCCAACAATAGATGGCAAACATTCATTGGAATAACATCACAGAGAACTTCATCATGGTAACTCCCAATTTTGAATTTCACTAAACATTGTTCACTTACCAAGACCTTATGATCATCCTTCACCCAAGAAATCTAATAGGGCTGGGGGTGTTTCTCCCTCTTCAGCTTCAGCTTAAAGACCATCTCCTCTGATACCAAGTTATCAGTGCTACCACCATCAATGATCACATCACAATATTTATCCTCACACTTGCATCTGGGACAGAACAAACTCCTCCTTTATCCTTGTTGAATGTCACCACTTAGTAGGACCCTTTCATTCACTAATGTCTTTCCTCTTTCTACATCCTTTGAATGTGATGATTGTGCATCCTCATCCACATGAGCAACCCTAGCTTTACCCTCAACTCTCCTATCTATCCTTCCTTGTTGTTGAGGACATTCAAAAGCATGATGACCTTCTTCATTGCAATGGAAATAGGAACCATGAAAGCCTCCTCTTACTTGTCCACATCCTCTACCTCTTCCTCTCTGATTTCCAAAGTATTGATCATGGGAGGGTTTGAAACCCTCATTCCTCTTGTTCCTGCTAGTACCCACATCTTCATTTTTCTTTTATGGTTTCATTTCAGTCTCTAGATGACCTACCACTACCCCTTCCTCCTTGACCACACCCTCTTTGTCTCCCTTCAAACCACTTATTTAGTTTCTCTTCAACTCGTAGGGCAAACTGGTATGCCTCTTCAATGCTGGTCATTCTTACCAAACTTAATTCCTCCTAGATGATAGGTCATAACCCACTGATATAATGAGCAACCTTATCCTTATTTACTTCTGCATGCCCTGCTCTAATCAGAAGTCAATAAAACTCCTTTGTATATTCCTAGACTAATTTTCCTACTTGCTTTAACCCATGCATCTTCTTGAACAAATCAAGCTCATAATCAACAGGAATGAACTGGTTCTTCAATTTGTCCACCATACGATCCCACCTTGTGATCTTTTCCTTTCCTCTTCTATTTCTTTCCAATTGAACCTCTTGCCACCAGATTTTGGCATGTCCTTTTAGTTTGGCCTTTGCAAACCTAATCCTATCTGGGTCCCTAATATCCTCATACTCAAAGTATTCTTCCAGTTCATTGATCCAATCGATCAACTCATCTGGTTTCAAATTTCCTAAAAATACACCCACATCAATTGTAGGTCTTTTTGCAAACTTAGTAATGGCCCTAAAAAGCCTTTCCTTTTCCTGATTCATAACTTCCCTGTCAAATTCCCCTTCTAGTCCAATTTCTTCTTCTTCATTATCATCCTCACTTTCATCGCCTACAGCAACATTTGTTCCTCTACGGAGCTCCTCCTGCAACGCTTGTACCTACCTTTGGAGGGCTCTAACCTCCTCAGGATTAATAGCTCCAGCCCTTCCACCATGCTCTCTTCATGGAGGCATATTTTTAACTCAAACCCACAACCACACAGTCCTGGTGCAATCTGCCTCACAGTCGGCACTGTGTCTACACACTAAGGAAAACCAGCTCTAATACCACTTGATGGGGACACAACCCAAGCACAGAATGGACACAAAAAGAAAGGGAAAATTATATTAACTATGTAAATATGCTATTACATTCAGTATAGAGAAAATAGACTTCAAAACATGCCCTAAGGGCTTACAACAGTAATAATCTGGAGATAATTACTCCTTTTAGTACCTTCTCTCAAACTCCAGTCCGAACTTCCTTTTACAATGCCAAAAATGTTCTTAAATAGAACCCTGAGGGTTAAGGATTAAGAATACATTCTAGAAAGTGCTAGTAGGAATCCATCGACCAAATAGAAGGCTCTATAAGTCACATTAGAAGTCGGTGCAAAATTAGAAGAATCCAAAAATGGTAATCGAACTTTCGAAACGCATAACTTTTGAACCGTAGCTCCGATTGACGAACCGTTTACATTTTCAGAAAGCTCTTGAAGCGCTCTATAGACGTATGGACAAGTTAAGCTTGTCCCCCATATTTTGGCCCTATTTGAGGTCATTTAATGCCCCTAATCTGACTTTGAAGCATTCTTAGGATGTCTCCAAAAATCAAAAAACTGCAATAACTTACAAACCATGGGGCCTTTTGACCTGATTCATTTTTTGGAATGCTCTAAATTACAATGACAATCTTTTGACCAATTTACACCTTATAGTTCACCAAAATGATGGCTCAATTACATACTCCTATTTTTTTTACATTTACACGTATCCCAAGGTGTTCAAATACTCTATCCTAGAACACTGATAGTGGAACTGTGAGAGTTGGAACCTTTATTTGACCCAAATGGGTATCCAGAAATGAAAACACATGAAACAGAAACTAAGTCTAAGTACTTTTTTTTTTGTTGACACGAGATTTCCCTTATACCTCTGGATGCTCTTGCATCAAATCAAATCAACATACCTATCATCAAATTGATCTTGATACTATTCCTTCTAGAATAAGAGATGTGCGACAATCTTTCACTTCTTCCTCTATCTAGTATGTTAGACTTCTTCACCTTTAGATCATACAATCAAATTTGGAACTCTGAACCCATCAACAGTAACCCTTGAGGCCACGCATTAGTAGATTACTCTACTCCTCTTCTTTACAATTCGCAAGTTTTCTATGCTTCTTGATTTCAATGATGATATCTAAAACTTAGAAAACTTCTTTCCTTTATACCACACTCAACATTAATTCCTTGAGTTGGTTCCATATTTTATTATAAGTTAATTAAATAAAATACACATTTAATTAATATTGTTGGCTCATAGTTATACAAAAACTTTCACACATGCAACATTTGTACCTACGCACTCACTGACATCATCAGTGTTTAGTATATTTCCTCTAGTTAACTGCACAACCCTTTATTCCAAATACAATTCGCTATATCAATCATATAATAGAAACTATTTTTCCAATGTTGTGTTTCCCTGTAGTTCTCTATAAATCATCAATATCTTTCATACACTATCAATTCAAATTCTATGCACTTACCCACATGTCAAATACATGTTGTAGTATATGCTAGTAACTACACATAAGAAGATATGCAATGTGATTTCCTTATTATAGAAATATTAGTCTACTACTTTGTCCATCTTTTACAAACTCATTACTATGTTTTCATCAATGAAAAACATAGTCATAACACTAATCTATAATGCTCCTGCATAGCATTAGCATTCATGCTAACAATCTCCTCCTATGGCATTGATGGCAACATAGATGAAAAACCTCTAGTTCCAAGAATACCAACAAGTTTCTTCATCACTCAAATCTTGTTTCATGCAAATCTTTTATTAGAACACTTCTCCCCCATAGTACTAAATCTCTCTAATGTTTTTCGTGTCACTCTCTCCCCCATTGACATAAATGTCAAAGATAGTATAAAAATTGAACATACAACAATCTATCAACATGACCACAAGCTGATCTATTGCTTTACAAATTTTGCATATAATTTTATAAAAAATAGAAGTGTTTAAAGACAGTATTGCACACCAATTACCTATTTCCAAGGGCCCTTGACTAACTCTATTGATCATAGATACTCCCCCATTGAGGAAGCATCAACATTCAGTCCAGTCTAACAATAGTGCTATGTACCTTGGACTGATGCACTTTTGCATCTTCTACTATTAGCTAGGTAGGGGCATAACCTGAAGCATACCTCTCAAGTTCTCAAAGGCATCCTTTCGTAAGGCCTTTGTGAAAATGTATGCAATCTGTTCCTTAGTATTAATGTACTCTAGTCTAATTTATTTCTCAGCAACTTTCTCTCTCAACACGTGATATTTTATGGCAATGTGTTTAGTCTTAGAATGCAAAATAGGATTCTTAGACATGTTAACTATACTTGTGTTATCACAGTAAATGATAACATGTTCTCTGAATGCAATTCCAATATCATTTATCATCTACTTCATCCATATGACTTGATTACAATTTTTTATTATTGGAACATACTCTACTTCTACAGTACTCTGTGAGGTACAATCTTGTTTTTTGCTAAGCCAAGAAACTAATCTTCCTCCAAGGAAGAATGATCCTCCACTAGTGTTTTTTCTATCATTCCTATCTCTGGCCCAATCAACATTTGTGTAAGTAAAAAGTGTAAAGTCATTACTTATGTTGGTGTTTGAAAATGTTACCCATTTCCAATTACCCTGATGAGAACAAGATGCATCTAGGGACAGCTAACCCCCATTATCAACAAATCCATTCAGACACCAGGCCAACTATAAGGCTATACTCCTTCTGCACTTCAGGCTCTGCAAAACCTAGGTGGGTGAACCTATAGATTCCTTATATGGTACCAGTTATCAAAGCATACACTGAATCTAATACAAAGCAGATAGAAACCATTATTTCTCGTAATAACTTATGAAATAACATATATCTGCAGTAGCTAGATGTAAAACAATGAAATTCATGAGTTGAGTGAGGGCATTCTGTTTATAGCTCTTCAACATGAAAGGGAAAATCATTTGATTAAAGATGTTGATTCAACAAAACCTCAAAAATGCAACAGTATAACTAGTGATCCTATAACTGATCAGTGCCTAATCCATTGGGCAATTCCATGAATTCAAAACATACATCTGTGACATCAGGACGTATCTCATATACCTAGAAATCAGATCTATCCAACCACCTTGTGATTTAGACATCAGTGTTCATTCAGGTCTCATTCTCACAAAATATCCTTCTCAAACAACCAGTAACCTTATTTAAACATATCGAGCATTTACTTGGCCCTTTGGTCCAATAGCAAAATACATCAAACATACAACTTGAAAGGGATGCAAATGGGTCTTAAATCTTTGTTCCAAAACCACATAAAGACTTATAGATTGCTGAGACAGGAGACAAGAACCAGAACAAAACTAGTGAAATTGTTGCTCATATGTATTCATTTCCTTGAAACTATACATTCAGATGCATAAAATTAAAACATGAAACAACCTAATATCTCAGAACTATCTATATTATCTTTACACTTTCTGTTCATATGAGAGAAAATGCTGAAGAATGAAGGTGGAATTACAGTTCTGGATCCAATGAAGTGGTATCACAAAATGATTGCAAATTTTCAACCCACAAAGGTTTCTCAGTAACAAGAACTAGAACCCTTCAAATGGAAGAAAGAAAGAATAATATAGGATGAAGATGAAATCTCGGATTGAACCTACGACTGCCATCTGTCGACTAAGAAATCCATCTCTTGCAACTGTAAAGACTCTCTCTAACCTCTTTCTTCCATCTGATTTGATTTTTTTGTTTCATCATTACATTGCAACTGATTTGCAAAATATCCCCAGCTGAATGATGAAATCCATGATTTGCTAAAAATTTGATTTGCATCAAAATGCTAATAAAACTTTCTTTAACTGACTCAGAGATGCCCCCAACTGAATTCTACTTGTCTTTTATGCATATTCAAGCTATTAACTTGCCAAAAATCACAACTGAACTTCCTGGTCTGAAAACAGTTGCAATTCAAGTACCTAATAGAAAACCTCCCGTAACTTGAACCACCTACTACCTGTGCAAAAACCGACTTCAGAATTGGATAGTTTGTCTTCTCCCAATTCCAACGATATATAACATCGCCTATTTTTCTTATCAGAAACCCACTAATAATCATTTTGAAAATGACTCCTCTGCTAGAAACTCATGTCCACACGTTTGATTTTTTAAATTTATTGAAAATTTTAAAATGTCATAAAGTCAAAACTATATAAAATGACCTCTTTTAAAACCTGACGTACAAACTCTAATAATTAAAAATTATTTTTTAGCTCTTCCAATTCTCTCCTTCTCATGGTCAACCCTCAGTTTGACTGTGCCATGTGGCACTGTTTAATTGGCCCACCTCTGCATTAGACACCATGTCAGTGCCACTAGGACCCTCGCCATGTGTCAAAAATCTTCTTCCCCGCATTGCTGAAATTCCTACAACTCCATTTTATGGGGATGCCCGGACCGTCAGATCTTGTCACGTGTCGTCATCTCCTTCAATCTGGGTTTCTAGGAGCCACATTAGCATACTTAGATTTTTGCGTAAAAGTTTGCACTTGTCTCGTTGATGTCACCTGAGCATTACTATTGACTGGGACCCTCAAGCGGCCTTTTACGTCCACAAAAGACTCCGTGTCTTCAAGACATTTTATGTGATGATCGCTTTTCTATTTATATACTGAAAGTAGTATCCACACTATGAATGTGGGATCAAGCTCCTTTTATACCTTTTCCCT
The DNA here is from genome assembly GCA_028749045.1 of Cupressus sempervirens. Taxonomy (NCBI): domain Eukaryota; kingdom Viridiplantae; phylum Streptophyta; class Pinopsida; order Cupressales; family Cupressaceae; genus Cupressus; species Cupressus sempervirens. The sequence goes on from CM053787.1 coordinate 656,256,812, forward strand.
GCTCCGCCTTTCCAATTATGTGAGCCATCTCTCTTCCTGCAAACTCGTGGACTGCAAATCAAACCGTGGGTGAGCCTTTTTCCTATGGCATCATTTTTTATTTGGTAGTGCTTTTGCATGGGTTCCTCTTGCATATGTTGCGTGGGAAATTCTTAGTTACACCATAGCTTTGTGTTGTCTCTGTATTTCCTTAAGAACCTGCGGGCTCTTCCTTTGATGATGTGGACTATGACTTTATTTCATGCTCCCTTATACAATGGCATCTCCCCCTTTCGACTACATGTTGAGCTTTGATATAGGCATTCCTTGCTCGTAGGCAATGGTCTTTTTGTTGTTGACTAGTTTTTTGTTTATCAGCGTGGGTGGTTTTCTTACTTGCATGCAAACTGCTCCTTTAATGTGCTCTATTCCTACTACTTCATTTTATGGTCTTTTGCCTACCATTCAAACACATCTTCTTCTCCTCATGTGGGTTGATGGCCTTTTGCAATGAGACAAATTCTTTGGACGTCTTCTTTAATGCTGTATGAGGCGTCTTCTTTACTTGGGGGACTTTAATTTGCTATCTCTGCAGCTTTTTAGCGTGAATGACATAGTCTGCTATTTGATGGTAGCTCCATAAAACGTTTCCTCCTTCATGTAAAAATCTACCCTTTTTTTCAAATACGTAGGTTTGTCTTTTGCTTGCAAGCCTACGACTTTTTTTTAATTTGCTGAGGGTATTCTTTAATGGCGTGGGTGGTTTTCTTACTTGATGGACGTCTCCTATTTTGGTTACGTGGGTCTCTTTTCCTTAAAAAAAAAATCCCTTTATGTTAGTTGGCTCTGCCCCTAAATGTTGACTTTGACCTACTGCTTTCAGTCAAATTCATGTTTATTTTTTTGGCCTTGTATTGCTCATGTTGCACTCAACAAACCCTTGGACTGAACTCTAAGGAAGCAAGGCGACTCAAGCTTCTCCATATTTACATGGGTGCTTTCCTCTTAATTTAGCATAGTGAATTTCCACTTTATCAGCGTGAGTTCTTCAATTGTATTGCCTCTGCGGCGTGCGAAGCTCTTTGACTAGTGACGTTCCAACAAAACATGGATAGCATGTTGTCCTAGGTGTAAGTTTTGAAAGAAAAGCCCTTACTCATTGCAATTAAAGCTCTTGCTATGGATGTTGTTCTACATTCATCCTTTTGAAACAGAATGACAGATATATAATACACATTTATTATTAAGGCTATTATAATTATTTCTTCAAAAACATCTTTAAATTCCCTCGAGCTCTATCAGTCTTGCTAGATTCAGTCGGGCCCCAAAGCGGGTTCGGCTAAAACAATTTTCGTTTTCGAAAACCTGATATGGCGAATTGATCCATCAACCATCTTGAACTGATTTGAATCAATTTCGATCACTGAACAATCAAATAAAACCCATTTTATCACTTTCTGTTGACTGTCAAATTTGATGTCAGGAGGCCAGTTGACTGCCTTTGAAAACTGACCTGAACAACTGACCAAGCTCTAAAACACAGGATCTCTTTTCTCTCTAACATGTTCAACCGGCCTACCAGATTTTGTTGCATGATGACGTTAGGGTCAAAAGATATTGACCCCTGAAGTTGCCCACTTGAAACTGCCTGCAAAATAACATGTCAGAAAACCACAAAGTGTGTTTGGTTTGATCTTTGAAAATTGGGCAAAAGGATGTTTAAGGATCAAAAGATACAACATCACGAATAGGGCACCTGAACAATCTGCATCTCTAATTACCAGTGAAATGCTATAAATTGCAATCGGAATCACATTTGGAAACTGATCAAACGGATTCCTCATGACTTCAAATCTGGAGCGTAGCTAGTCTCTGACACTTGGAATATGATGCAATAGGAATTTTTTCATTTGCGTCAATTGGTCAAAAGTTATGATATGTCAAAAAGGGCTACCCAAAAATATGCACAATTTGCAAATTTACAATAAAGGCAACTGACCAACTTTGAGAGGTTCGAAACCTAGTCAAACAGATTTGAAATGTCTTGAAAACTGAAACATAAGTTCTTTGTTATGTATATTAATAATCCCCAAAGTGGCTAGTCACGAAACATTCCAGGGTAAAAGATATTGAAATGCAAATTGGGCCTTTGATCGCTATTTGACACTTGGGGCAAAATTGCAAATTTTGACACTAGCTCAAAATGGGACTTTGCAGAATGGTTTGAAATGTCAGTTTAACTTCATAGAACACATAGACGCACTAAATGAAAGGTGTTAAAAGCATTAAAAACCTCATAGGCCTTAGATTGACAACCAAGTACAATCTCATTTAAAAGCATTTAAGGGCTTGATTTTTTTCAAAGGTTCTCAAAATTGACCATGCAATTTTTAGTGCCAACAGTGGCTCTGTCTGGGGATGCGTACCCCTTGCAGGCATGGCAAGATTTGAGATTTCTAGAAGAAGCAAACCATTCGAAAAATTCAAAACTCTCCTAAACAACAAAACTTTCTTGAACATCTTTATTGAAAGCAGGGAAACTACTCTACTATGTACACATGATGACCCGGGCCACCAGAAAGTTTCAGAACTCCTTACCTCTGTCAAAAACCTGATTCTCATTTACATCCTTTTGAGGCAAACTGAAACTCTCTTTTCCATCAATTCCACCAATCAGATTAGCATTTTGAAGCAAAACACTCGGCCAAATTGAATTCACACTTTCATTCTCATAATGCATACATATATCAGAATTACCCTTTACTTCATGCTTATTATGAGAGAACAAATCAGCATGCTCATAATTATACAAACTGGTTTTAGAATCAAAATCCAACAATGATTAATGCAAGCTGATCGGAAACACAAAGACTTCATATTCTATATCATTCACCAAGTTGCATGTATTAAAGGCTTGCAACTCACCTTGCGCCTCTGTAAATGAAGAGTATGTGAAATCTGGTCGTTGCCTACTTGCAACCATGTTACTCATCGAATCAGATTTATCCTTTGCTGAAACCTCTTCACATTCAAACAACTGATTAGTCACCAGAATTGAAAACTCATTCTGATAGTACTAATCCAAACTATGTTGATCACTATCATCTTCTTCATCAAACTGAAAGTCAGAATACACCTTGAACTTATCTTCACAAGACTTATCAGTGCACGAAGAAAATCTATAACCGGATTGACAACACTCACTATTTTCCACTTCACCATATGAAACATCAAAACAATGTTCACCAAGATCAACATGAAAAGAATTTGAAACAACATTAAAATTTCCTTCATTAACATTCCCTATATCCAACAAATCATCATGTGCAAAAAAAATTGAGGTTCTGTTATATACACCTCCAAAGTCCAACAAAGATTGTTTGGATTCTACCTCTTTTTCCACATCAAACTTTGGGGAATTGGTTTGACTGAATGAGAAAGTATTATGAGAGAAAACATGAAGATCCTTAGAGATACTTGTTTTTCAAACTCACGAGCCAATAACTCTGAGATTTCATCGGAGCTCAAGAAGATTGCCTCACAAATCTTCTCTTGGCTGTAGTTATCATCTGAACAATAGGAAGATCATTAGTGTAACAATCTGGACAATTAGAATTATTACAATATTCTTTCTTATCATGGAAATCACTAGATCTACTGTTGTTACAACTTTTTTCAACTTCATATGTACTGTAACAAAATTTATCTTCTCTTTTATATCCATCATTTTCATGCTGATTGCTATTTCCCGATTCATTAACATTTGAATCCAACTCTTCACAATCAAAAGATAGATTATCTTTCTCTATAGACTCATTATATTCATTGCTACCTTGGCTTTAAGCACATTCATTATCATTAGGCAATATTTCATGAAATCTATAATCACCACTTTCCATCTCCTCAATGAATTTTTTAGTCTGCAAAATTATTTGTAACCTTATAGATGCTGGCCAATCGACTGAATCGGGTACTAGAACATCAAGGAAAATATTTGGCAGGGAAGATTCCTCAGGTCTACAATGAAAAGGCATCTTACTGATTACTAACTTAAGCCTTAAATAACATTGTTTGAAACTTAGACCTTGAGTACTGCCTACTTCAATTCTTATAAGACTGACAATCCTTTTGTAAACTAGTCTATTCAACATAGCAATGTTATTACTCACAATTTTTAAACTCTCAGAATTTGGTAAACTAATCTGAGATCTGAGATCTGACTCCATCTTACAACAAAATTTCTACCTCTTCTTACTAGTGCTAAAAATCTTTAAATGGAGGCACTGATTCTAACATTTGACTTTCATGAAAAGAAAACATGAAAACCAAAATACCTCAAGTGCTGATGGAAAACTTTGATCTGCTGATCTGGCATAGGTGCAAGATTGAAAATCCTTTAAACCACTGGTCAAAACTTTGTAAAGTCGCCACCTCTTTGCAAGAGGAATAAAATAACCATTGTTGTGATTGATTTTTTACATTTCAATTTCTTTATAATAGTAGATTTCAAACAACACTTTAAAACTTATCAAGAATTTAAAACTTCTTTTCCAAGATCTATCAACAGTTTTAGATCTGCCCATACATCTGAAAGTCCTTTAAAAATTTGCAATGAAATCAACTAGGAACAAACTGGTACAGAGATTTGAGAGTCGCCACTCACACTTGGTGAGAAATAAAACATAATTTGTCACTTGAAAAATCTGAACCAGACTTTCAATGTAGGCGAAACTTGCAGATCACTGACATCCTGAAAAGAATTTACACTTTATAAATGAATTCTTGAGTCTGAAACTTTCTCAACAATATTTGCAAACTGGATTGATTGAAGATAGACCTATGACAGTCATGGAACACAATTTTCATCTAGTTTTACACATGTAGCTATCCATGAATAAAGCTTAACTAGGGAACATGAAACTTCAGCAAGGAAAAGTAACACATCTTGTTACATATTTGCTGTATCCAATCTGTTTCATGGCAGAGATTTTTGTTCTTTCTGAATGCAACTCCCCAGCAGAGTCGCCATTTTTTTGGTGTTCGAAAACATTACCCATTTCCAATTACCCTGATGAGAACAAGATGCATCTAGCGGTAGCTAGCTCCCATTATCAACACATCCATTCAGACACTAGGCCAACTATAAGGCTATACTCCTTCTGCACTTCAGGCTCTACAAAACCTAGGCGAGTGAACCTATAGATTCTTTATATGGTACCAGTTATCAAAGCATACACAGAATCTAACAAAAAGCAGATAGAAACCCTTATTTCTCCTAATAACTTATGAAATAACATATATCTACAGTAGCTAGATGCAAAACAATAAAATTCATGAGCTGAGTGAGGGCATTCTGTTTATAGCTCTTCAACATGAAAGGGAAAATCATTTGATTAAAGATGTTGATTCAACAAAACCTCAAAAATGCAATAGTATAACCAGTGATCCTATAACTGATCAGTGCCTAATCCATTGGGCAATTCCATGAATTCAAAATATACATCTGTGACATCAAGATGTATCTCATATACCTAGACATCAGATCTATCCAACTACCTTGTGATTCAGACATCAATGTTCATTCAGGTCTCATTCTCACAAAATATCCTTCTCAAACAACTAGTAACCTTGTTTAAACATATCGAGCATTTACTTGGCCCTTTGGTCCAACATCAAAATACATCAAACATACAAACTGAAATTGATGCAAATGGGTCTCAAATCTTTGTTCCAAAACCACATAAAGAATTACAGATTGCTAAGATAGGAACCAAGAATCAGAACAAAACTAGTTAAATTGTTGCTCATATGTATTCATTTCCTTGAAACTATACATTCAGATGCATAAAATTAAAACATGAAAAAACCTAATATCTCAGAACTATCTATATTATCTTTACACTTCCTGTTCATATGAGAGAAAATGTTGAAGAATGAAGGTGGAATTACAGTTCTAGATCCAATGAAGTGGTATCACAGAATGACTACAAATTTTCAACCCACAAAGGTTTCTCTGTAAAAAGAATTGGAACCCTTCAAATGGAAGAAAGAAAGAATAATATAGGATGAAGATGAAATCTCGGATTGAACCTGTGACTGCCATCTGTCAACTTAGAAATCCATCTCCTGCAACTATAAAGACTCTCTCTAACCTCTTTCTTCCATCTGATTTGATTTTCTTATTTCATCATTACATTGCAACTAATTTGCAAAATATCCCCAGCTGAATGATGAAATCCCTGATTTGCTAAAAATTTGATTTGCTTCAAAATGCTGATAAAACTTGCTTTAACTAACTCAGAGATGCCCCCAACTGAATTCTCCTTGTCTTTTATGCATATTCAAGCTATTAACTTGCCAAAAATTACAACTGAACTTCCTAGTCTGAAAATGGTTACAATTCAAGTACCTGATAGAAAACCTCCTGTAACATGAACTAGCTACTACTTGTACAAAAACCAACTCCGAAATCAGATAATTCATATTCTCTCGATTTCGGTGATATATAACATCGCCTATTTTGCTTATCAGAAACCCACTAAAAATCATTTTGAAAATGAGTCCTTTGCTAGAAACTCATGTCGGCACATTTGATTTTTTAAATTTCTTGAAAATTTTAAAATTTCATAAAGTCAAAACTATATAAAATGACCTCTTTTAAAACCTGATGTAAAAACTCTAATAATTAAAAATTATTTTTTAACTCTTCCAATTCTCTCCTTCTCATGGTCGACCCTCAGTTTGACTGTGCCACATGGCACAATTTAATTGGCCTATCTCTGCATTAGACACCACGTTAGTGCCACTAGGACCCTCGCCACATGTCAAAAATCCACTTCCCCGCATTGCTTAAATTCCTACAACTCCATTTTGTGGGGATGTGCAAACCGTCAGATCTCACCACGTGTCGTCATCTCCTTCAATTTGGGTTTTTGGGAGCCACATCAGCGTACTTAGATTTTTGCGTAAATGTTTGCACTTGTCTCGCTGACATCACCCGAGCATTACTATCGACTGGGATCCTCAAGCGGCCTTTTACATCCACAAAAGACTTTGTGTCTTCAAGACATTTCATGTGATGAGCGCTTTTCTATTTATATACTGAAAGTAATTTCCACACTATGAATGTGGGATCAAGCTCCTTTTATACCTTTTCCCTACTTCGCCTTTCCAATTACGTGAGCCATCTCTCTCCCTGAAAACTCATGGACTGCAGATCAAACCGTGGGTGAGCCTTTTTCCTATGGCATCTTTTTTTATTTGGTATTGCTTCTGTGTGGGTTCCTCTTGCATATGTTGCATGGGCAATTCTTTCTTACACCACGACTTTGTGTTGTCTCTGTATTTCCTTAAGAACCTGCGAGCTCTTCCTTTGATGATGTGGACTACAACTTTATTTCATGCTCCCTTATACAATGGCATCTCCCCCTTTCAACTGCATGTTGAGCTTTGATATAGGCATTCCTTGCCTGTAGGCAATGGTCTTTTTGTTGTTGACTAGTTTTTTGTTTATCAGTGTGGGTGGTTTTCTTACTTGCATGCAAACTACTCCTTTAATGTGCTATTTTCCTGCTACTTCATTTTATGGTCTTTTGCCTACCATTCAAACACATCTTCTTCTCCTCATGTGGGTTGATGGCCTTTTGGCATGAGACAAATTGTTTGGACGTCTTCTTTAATGCTGTATGGGGTGTCTTCTTTACTTGGGTGGCTTTAATTTGCTATCTCTGCAACTTTTTAGCGTGAATGGCATAGTCTGCTATTTGATGGCAGCTCCATAAAATGTTTCCTCCTTCATGTAAAAATTTGCCCTTGTTTTCAAATACGTAGGTTTGTCTTTTTCTTGCAAGCCTGCGCCTTTTTTTCAATTTGCTGAGGGTATTCTTTAATGGCGTGGGTGGTTTTCTTACTTAATGGACGTCTCCTATTTTGGTTATGTGGGTCTCTTTTCCTTAAAAAGAAATATCCCTTTATGTTAGTTGGCTCTGCCCCTGAATGCTGACTTTCACCTACTGCTTTTAGTCAAATTCATGTTTGTTTTTTTGGCCTTGTATTGCTCATGTTGCACTCAACAGACCCTTGGACTGAACTCTAAGGAAGCAAGGCGACTCAAGCTTCTCCATATTTACATGGGTGCTTTCCTCTTAATTTAGCATAGTGAATTTCCACTTTATCAGCGTGAGTTCTTCAATTGTATTGCCTCTGCGGCGTGGGAAGCTCTTTGACTGGTGACGTTCCAACAAAACATGGATAGCATGTTGTCCTGGGTGTAAGTTTTGAAAGAAAAGCCCTTACTCATTGCAATTAAAGCTCTTGCTATGGATGTTGTTCTACATTCATCCTTTTGAAACAGAATGACAGATATATAATACACATTTATTAGTAAGGCTATTATAATTCTTTCTTCAAAAACATCTTTAAATTCCCTCGAGCTCTATCAGTCTTGCTGGATTCAGTTGGGCCCCAAAGTGGGTCTGGCTAAAACAATTTTCATTTTTGAACAACTGATATGGAAAATTGATCCATCAACCATCTCGAACTGATTTGAATCAATTTCGATCACTGAACAATCAAATAAAACCCATTTTATCACTTTTTGTTGACTGTCAAATTTGATGTTAGGAGGTCCGTTGACTGCCTTTGAAAACTGACCCGAACAACTAACCAAGCTCTGAAACACTGGATCTCTTTTCTCTCTGACATGTTCAACAGGCCTACCAGATCTCATTGCATGACATCGTTAGGGTCAAAAGATATTGACCCTCGAAGTTGCCCACTTGAAACTGCCTGCAGAATAACATGTCAGAAAACCACAAAGTGCGATTTGGTTTGATCTTTGAAAATTGGGCCAAAGGATGTTTAAGGATCTGGAAACTAGGGCATTGGTACTCTGTCATAAGGAGAATATGATTATACGATTTAGGTTCATGATGAATCATGGGGCACGTTTGGTGAAGATGCAAAGTTGGCTACTCAGAATTGCAGGATAGGGGACAATAGCAGAAAGATGTTTTTGGCAAATGGAATGACCCTAGTAAAGTATGCAGACGGATTCGTCAGGGTTTATAAACTGGCACACTTGGAGTATTTTTGGAGTAGAATGAAGGAGAACAAACCATTTGGTCCTACCAATCCTGGATGAAAAGATACAACATCACGAATAGGGAACCTGAACAATCTGCATCTCTGATTGCCAGTGAAATGCTATAAATTGTAATCAGAATCGCATTTGAAAACTGATCAAACGGATTCCTCATCAATTCAAATATGGAGCGTATCTAGTCTCTAACTCGTAGAATATGATGCAATAGTTATTTTCTCATTTGGGTCAACTGGTCAAAAGTTATGATAGGTCAAAAAGGGCTACCCGAAAATATGCACAATTTGCAAATTTACAATAAAGGCAACTGACCAACTTTGAGAGGTTCGAAACCTAGTCAAACGGATTTGAAATGACTTGAAAATTGAAACATAAGTCCTTTGTTATGCATACTAAACATACCCAAAGTGGTTAGTGATGAAACATTCCAGGGTAAAAGATATTGAAATGCAAACTAGGCCTCTGATCGTTATTTGACAGTTGGGCAGAATTGCAAATTTTAACACTAGCTCAAAATGGGACTTTGCAGAATGGTTCGAAATGTCAGTTTAACTTCATAGAACACATAGACACACTAAATGAAAGGTGTTAAAAGCATTAAACACCTCTTAGGCCTCAAATTGACGACCAAGTACAATCTCATTTAAAAGCATTTAAGGGCTTGATTTTTTTCAAAGGTTCTCAAAATTGACCATGCAATTTTTAGTGCCAACAGTGGCTCTGTCTGGGGAGGCATGTCCCTTGCGGGCATGGAAAGATTTTATATTTCTGGAAGAAGCAAATCGTTCCAAAAATTCAAAACTCTCCTGAACAGCAAAACTTTCTTGAATAGCTTTATTGAAAGCAGGGAAACTACTCTACTATGTACACATGATGACCCGGGCCACCGAAAAGTTTTAGAACTCCTTACCTCTATCAAAAACCTGATTCTCATTTACATCCTTCTAAGGCAAACTGAAACTCTCTTTCCCATCAATTCCACCAATCAGATTAGCATTTTGAAGCAAAACACTCAGCCAAATTGAATTCACACTTTCATTCTCATAATGCATACATATATCAGAATTACCCTTTACTTCATGCTCATTATGAGAGAACAAATCAGCATGCTCATAATTATACAAACTGGTTTTAGAATCAAAATCCAACAATGATTAATGCACGCTGATCGGAAACACAAAGACTTCATATTCTATATCATTCACCAAGTTGCATGTATTAAAGGCTTGCAAATCACCTTGCGCCTTCGTAAATGAAGAGTATGTGAAATCTGATTGTTGCCTACTTACAACCATGTTACTCATCGAATCAGATTTATCCTTTGCTAAAACCTCTTCACATTCAAACAACTGATTAGTCACCACAATTGAAAACTCATTCTAACAATACTAATCCAAACTATGTTGATCACTATCATCTTCTTCATCAAATTGAAAGTAAGAATACACCTTGAACTTATCTTCAAAAGACTTATCAGTGCATGAAGAAAATCTATAATCGGATTGACAACACTCACTGTTTTCCACTTCACCATATGAAACATCAAAACAATGTTCAGCAAGATCAACATGAAAAGAATTTGAAACAGCATTAAAATTTCCTTCATTAACATTCCCTATATCCAGCAAATCGTCATGTGCAAAAACATTTGAGGTTCTGTTATATACACCTCTAAAGTCCCACAAAGATTGTTCAAATTCTACCTCTTTTTCCACATCAAACTTTGGGGAATTGATTTGACTGAATGAGAAAGTATTATGAGAGAAAACATGAAGATCCTTAGAGATACTTACTTGTTTTTCAAACTCATGAGCCAATAATTTTGAGATTTCATCGGACCTCAAGAATATTGCCTCACAAATCTTCTCTCGGCTGTGGTTATCATCTAGACAACATGAAGAAGTTACAATAGGAAGATCATTAGTGTAATAATCTGGACAATCAGAATTATTACAACATTCTTTCTTATCATGGCAATCACTTGATCTACTATTGTTACAACTTTCTTCAACTTCATATGTACTGTAACAAAATGTATCTTTTCTTTTATATCCATCCTTTTCATTTTGATTGCTATTTCCTAATTCATTAACATTTGAATCCAACTCTTCACAATCAGAAGACAGTTTATCTTGCTCTACGGACTCATTATATTCATTGCTACCTTGGCTTTCAACACAATCATTATCATTAGGAGATATTTCATGAAATCTATAATCACCTCTTTCCATCTCCCCAATGAATTTTTTAGTCTGCAAAATTATTTGTAACCTTATAGGTGCTGGCCAATCGACTAAATCGGGTACTAGAACATCAAGGAAAATATTTGGCAGGGAAGATTCCTCAGGTCTACAATGAAAAGGCATCTTACTGATTACTAACTTAAGCCTTAAATAACATTGTTCGACACTTAGACCTTGAGTACTGCCTACTTCAATTCTTATAAGACTGACAATCCTTTTGTAAACCAGTCTATTCAACATAGCAATGTTATTACTCACAATTTTTAAACTCTCAAAATTTGGTAAACTAATCTCAGATCTGAGATCTGACTCCATCTTACAACAAAATTTCTACCTCTTCTTACTAGTGCTAAAAATCACTATATAGAGGCACTGATTCTAACATTTGACTTTCATGAAAAGAAAACATGAAAACCAAAATACCTCAAGTGCTGATGGAAAACTTCGATCTGCTAATCTGGCATAGGTGCAAGACTGAAAATCCTTTACACCACTGGTCAAAACTTTGTAGAGTCATCACCTCTTTGCAATAGGAATAAAATAACCACTGCTGTGATTGATTTTTTACATTTCAATTTCTTTATAACAACAGATCTCAAACAACAATTTAAAACTTATCAAGAATTTAAAACTTCTTTTCCAAGATCTATCAACAGTTTCAGATCTGCCCATACATCTGAAAGTCCTTTAAAATTTTGCAATGAAATCAACTAGGAACAACCTAGTATAGAGATTTGAGAGTCGCCACTCACACTTGGTGAGAAATAAAACATAATTTGTCACTTGACAAATCTGAACCATACTTTCAATGTAGGAGAAACTTCCAGATCACTGACATCCTGAAAAGAATTTACACTTTATAAATGAATTCTTGACTCTGAAACTTTCTCAACAATATTTGCAAACTGGATTGATTGAAGATAGACCTATGACATTCATGGAACACAATTTTCATCCAGTTTTACACATACTACTATCCATGAATAAAGCTTAACTAGGGAACATGAAACTTCAGCAAGGAAAAGTAACACATCTTGCTACATATTTTTTATATCCAATCTGTTTCATGGCAGAGATTTTGGTTCTTTCTAGATGCAACTCCCCAACAGAGTCTCCATTTTGTTGGTGTTTGAAAATGTTACCCATTTCCAATTACCCTGATGAGAACAAGATGCATCTAGGGGCAATTAACTCCCATTATCAACACATCCATTTAAACACCAGGCCAACTATAAGGCTATACTCCTTCTGTACTTCAGGCTCTGAAAAACTTAGGTGGATGAACCTATAGATTCCTTATATGGTACCAGTTATCAAAGCATACACTGAATCTAATACAAAGCAGATAGAAACCCTTATTTCTCCTAATAACTTATGAAATAGCATATATCTGCAGTAGCTAGATGCAAAACAATGAAATTCATGAGCTGAGTGAGGGAATTCTATTTATAGCTCTTCAACATGAAAGAGAAAATCATTTGATTAAAGATGTTGATTCACCAAAACCTCAAAAATGCAACAGTATAACCAGTGATCCTATAACTGATTAGTGCCTAATCCATTGGACAATTCCATGAATTCAAAACATACATCTGTGACATCAGGACGTATCTCATATACCTAGACATCAGATCTATCCAACCACCTTGTGATTCAGACATCAGTGTTCATTTAGGTCGCATTCTCACAAAATATCCTTCTCAAACAACCAGTAACCTTGTTTAAACATATCGAGCATTTACTTGGCCCTTTGGTCCGACAGCAAAATACATCAAACATACAACCTGAAAGGGATGCAAATGGGTCTCAAATCTTTGTTCCAAAACCACATAAAGACTTACAGATTGCTGAGACAGGAGACAAGAACCAGAACAAAACTACTGAAATTGTTGCTCATATGTATTCATTTCCTTGAAACTATACATTCAGATGCATAAAATTAAAACATGAAACAACCTAATATATCAAAACTATCTATATTATCTTTACACTTGATATTCATATGAGAGAAAATGCTGAAGAATGAAGGTAGAATTACAGATCTGGATCCAATGAAGTGGTATCACAGAATGACTACAAATTTTCAACCCACAAAGGTTTCTCAGTAACAAGAACTGGAACCCTTCAAATGGAAGAAAGAAAGAATAATATAGGATGAAGATGAAATCCCAGATTGAACCTACAACTGCCATCTGTCAACTTAAAAATCCATCCTCTACAACTATAAAGACTCTCTCTAACCTCTTTCTTCCATCTGATTTGATTTTCTTGTTTCATCATTACATTGCAACTAATTTGCAAAATATCCCAAGCTGAATGATGAAATCCCTGATTTGCTAAACATCTGATTTGCATCAAAATGCTGATAAAACTTGCTTTAACTAACTTAGAGATGCCCCCAACTGAATTCTCCTTGTCTTTTATGCATATTCAAGCTATTAACTTGCCAAAAATAACAACTGCACTTCCTTGTCTAAAAATGATTACAATTCAGGTAACCGATAGAAAACCTCTTATAACTCAAACCAGCTACTACTTATGCAAAAAATGACTCCGAAATTGGATAGGTCGTCTTCTCCCGATTCTGGCAATATATAACATCACCTATTTTGCTTATCAAAAACCCACTGAAAAGCATTTTGAAAATGACTCCTCTGCTAGAAACTCATGTCTGCACATTTGATTTTTTAAATTTCTTGAAAAATTTAAAATTTCATAAAGTCAAAACTATATAAAATGACCTCTTTTAAAACCTGACTTACAAACTCTAATAATTATAAATTATTTTTTAACTCTTCCAATTCTTCCCTTCTCATGGGACACCCTCAGTTTGACCGTGCCACGTGGCACTGTTTAATTGGCCCACCTCTGCATGAGATGCCATGTCAGCGCCACCAGGACCCTCGCCATGTGTCAAAAATCTGCTTCCCCGCATTGCTTAAATTCCTACAACTCCATTTTGGGGGGATGCGTGGACCATCAGATCTCGCCACGTGTCGTCATCTCCTTCAATCTGGGTTTCTGGGAGCCACATCAGCATACTTAGATTTTCGTGTAAAATTTTGCACTTGTATCACTGACATCACCCGAGCATTACTATCGACTGGGACCCTCAAATGGCCTTATATGTCCACAAAAGACTCCATGTCTTCAAGACATTTCATGTGATGAGCGCTTTTCTATTTATATACTGAAATTAATATCCACACTATGAATGTTGGATCAAGCTCCTTTTATACATTTTCCCTCCTCTGCCTTTCCAATTACGTGAGCCATCTATCTCCCTACAAACTCGTGGACTGCAGATCAAACCGTGGGTGAGCCTTTTTCCTATGGCATCTTTTTTTATTTGGTATTGCTTCTGTGTGGGTTCCTCTTACATATGTTGTGTGGGCAATTCTTTCTTACACCACGGCTTTTTGTTGTCTCTGTATTTTCTTAAGAACCTACAGGCTCTTCCTTTGATGATGTGGACTATGACTTCATTTCATGCTCCCTTATACAATGGCATCTCCCCCTTTCGACTACATGTTGAGCTTTGATATAGGCATTCCTTGCCCATAGGTAATGGTCTATTTGTTGTTGACTAGTTTTTTTTTTATCAGCGTGGGTTGTTTTCTTACTTGCATGCAAACTTCTCCTTTAACGTGCTCTTTTCCTACTACTTCATTTGATGGTCTTTTGCCTACCATTCAAACACATATTCTTCTCCTCATGTGGGTTGATGACCTTTTGGCATGAGACAAATTCTTTGGACATCTTCTTTAATGTTGTATGAGGCGTCTTCTTTACTTGGGCGGCTTTAAGTTGCTATCTCTACGGCTTTTTAGTGTGAATGGCGTAGTCTGCTATTTGGTGGTAGCTCCATAAAATGTTTCCTCCTTCATGTAAAAATCTGCCCTTGTTTTCAAATATGTAGGTTTGTCTTTTTCTTGCAAGCCTGCAGCTTTTTTTTAATTTGCTGAGGGTATTCTTTAATGGTGTGGGTGGTTTTCTTACTTGATGGACGTCTTTTGTTTTGGTTACGTGGGTCTCTTTTCCTTAAAAAGAAATATCCCTTTATGTTAGTTGGCTCTGCCCCTGAATGCTGACTTTCACCTACTGCTTTCAGTGAGATTCATGTTTGCCTTTCTGGCCTTTTATTGCTCATGTTGCACTCAACAGACCCTTGGACTGAACTCTAAGGAAGCAAGGCAACTCAAGCTTCTCCATATTTACATGGGTGCTTTCCTCTTAATTTAGCATAGTTAATTTCCACTTTATCAGCACGAGTTCTTCAATTGTATTGCCTCTACAGTGTGGTAAGCTCTTTGACTGGTGACATTCCTAGAAAACATGTATAGCATGTTGTCTTGGGCGTAAGTTTTGAAAGAAAAGCGCTTACTCATTGCAATTAAAGCTCTTGCTATGGATGTTGTTCTACATTCATCCTTTTGAAACATAATGATAGATATATAATACACATTTATTATTAAGGCTATTATCATTCTTTCTTCAAAAACATCTTTAAATTCCCTCGAGCTCTATCCGTCTTGCTGGATTCAGTCGGGCCCCAAAGTGGGTCTGGCTAAAAGAAATTTTGTTTCTAAACAACTGATATGGTGAATTGATCCATCAACCATCTTGAACTGATTTGAATCAATTTCAATCACTGAACAATCAAATAAAACCCATTTTATCACTTTCTGTTGACTGTCAAATTTGATGTCAGGAGGCCCGTTGACTGCCTTTGAAAATTGACCCGAACAGTTGACCAAGCTCTGAAACTTGGGATCTCTTTTCTATCTGACATGTTCAACAGGCCTACCAGATCTCATTGCATGATGATGTTAGGGTCAAAATATATTGACCCCCAAAGTTGCCCACTTGAAACTGCCTGCAAAATAACATGTCAGAAAACCACAAAGTGCGTTTGGTTTGATCTTTGAAAATTGGGCAAAAGGATGTTTAAGGATCTAGAAACTGGGGCATTGGTACTGTGTCATGAGGATAATATGATTATATGATTTAGGTTCATGATGAATCATGGGACACGTTTGGCGAAGACACAAAGTTGGCTACTCAGAATTGCAGGACAGGGGACAATAGCAGAAAGATGTTTTTGGCAAATGGAATGACCCTAGTAAAGTATGCAGACGGATTCGTCAGGGTTTATAAACTGTCACACTTGGAGTATTTTTAGAGTAGAATGAAGGAGAACAAACCATTTGGTCCTACCAATCCCGAATCAAAAGATACAACATCACGAATAGGGCACCTGAATAATCTGCATCTCTGATTACCAGTCTCTGATTACTTCAAATATGGAGCGTAGCTAGTCTCTGACCCCTGGAATATGATGCAATAGGAATTTTCTCATTTGGGTAGACTGGTCAAAATTTATGATATGTCAAAAAGGGCTACCCGAAAATATGCACAATTTGCAAATTTACAATAAAGGCAATTGACCAACTTTGAGAGGTTCGAGACCTAGTCAAACAAATTTTAAATGACTTGAAAACTGAAACATAAGTTCTTTGTTATGCATACTAAACTTCCCCAAAGTGGCTATTCATGACACATTCTAGGGTAAAAGATATTGAAATGCAAACTGGGCCTCTGATCGCTATTTGACACGGGCAGAATTGCAAATTTTGACACTAGCTCAAAATGGGACTTCGCAGAATGGTTTGAAATGTAAGTTTAACTTCATAGAACACATAGATGCACTAAATGAAAGGTGTTAAAAGCATTAAACACCTCTTAGGCCTCAGATTGACAACCAAGTACAATCTCATTTAAAATTATTTAAGGGCTTGATTTTTTTCAAAGGTTCTCAAAATTGACCATGCAATTTTAGTGCCAACAACTTATGTCATACCAAATATCGTAATCTAATATTTCGTTCAGATATCTGAATATCATTTTTACTATTGCATAGTGATATTCTTTAGGATTAGCTTGAAATCTTGCCACAATTCCAACTATATTAGTTATATATGGTCTACTATGAGTTAGATATTAGAATCCTCCAATCATAGATCTATGCTTATTTTATTCAATAGTACGTGTCTCATCTTTGCTTGATAACTTATGACTAGTTACTATAAGAGTTCCAATAGGTTTACAATTTTATAGACCAAATATTTTTAGAAAATCTTTGAAGTACTTGGTATGAGAGATAAATATACCTTGTTCTAAATAATCTACAATCCTAAGAAAAATTTAATTTCTGCTATCATTCTCATCTCAAACACATTCTTCATGTCTTCTAAGAATTTGTTACCGGCTTCATCATTTCCACCAGAAATGATGTCATCAAAAAATACAATGATTATTAGCAAACCATCTTCTATTTTCTTAAAGTACAAGTTACTGTATGTTGTTCCTTTAGCAAATCCAAGCCTTGCTAAGTATTTTTCCAACCTTGCATACCAAGTTCTTGGTGCTTGCTTTAATCCATACAATGCTTTCTTTAGTCTATAAACCATATCCTTCTCTTTTGTTAATTGAAAACCATTTGGTTTTCAATGTAAACCTCTTCTTCAAGTTCTCCGTTCAAAAATGTTGACTTAACATCCATTTGATATACCTTAAAATTCTTATTTTATGTAATATATGCTAGGAACATTTTGACTACTTCCATTCTAGCTACAGCTGCATATGTCTCCTCATTGTCAATTCCTTCTTGATGAGAGTAACCTTTGCATACAACTCTTGCTTTGTTTCTTATTACTTCTCCTTGTTCATTCATTTTATTTCTGAATACCCATTTTGTGCCAATCATAATTTTGTCCTTAGGTCTAGGAACTAATTCCCATGTGTCATTTTTAATTATCTACTAGAATTCTTCCTCCATTACTCTTATCCAATGATAATCTTTGATTGCTTCATCTTCGCTTCTTGGTTTTACTTGAGATATCAGAGATAGTTCTTCATTAATTTTGCTCCTTGTCATTACTCCCTTCTCTTTACTTCCTATTATCTAGTTAGTAGGATGATTTCTTATCATGTTCCTATTTGGGGTAGGAGTTGTTGCTTCAACTCTTATTTCAGGCATTGTGCTCTATTCTTCTCTTACATCTTCTATTTACACATTATTCTGCAAGTCATTGTTAGTCTTAAGAAATAACTCATTACTTCTGTTAGTCATTCCTAAGTAATTATCTCCATTAGAGTTATAATCCATCATCTTTTCCTTGGTGCCAAAATTTTCATCAATTTTAACATTTGCGTACTCTAGTATGGTTTTTGTTCTATAGTTGAAACAACTGTAAGCTTTACTTTTTAATGAATAGCCAAGAAACATACCTTCATCACTCCTTGGATCAAACTTATTGATATCATCATCTCTTTTTATGTAACATTTTCTTCCAAATATCCTAAAGTACTTGACTGATGGTGAATGACCAAATCATAGCTCATAAGGTGTTTTTTCCATACGTTTCCTAATCTGCACTCTATTCAGTGTGTATACTATTGTATTGACTACTTCTCTCCAAAAAGTCTTTGTTACATCATTCTCAAATAACATAGCCCTTTTTGCTTCAGCAATTGATTTGTTTCTTCTTTTAGCAATCCCAATCCACTCAGGTGTATGGGCTGAAGATAGTTGTCTCATGATACCATGCTCTTCACAATAGATATTGAATTCTCTAGAGGTGAATTCTCCTCCTATATTTGATCTTAAGATCTTGATTTTAACTATAGATTCAGTCTCAACTTTATTCTTAAATATCTTGAATTTCTCAAATGCTTCTAATTATTCTTTAAGAAAAGCTACCCATATCATTCTAGTGAAATAATCAACAAAAATCATAATGTACCTTTCTCCATAGTGTCCTCTTGTTCTTGCAGGACCACTTGGATCTGTATGAATCAGTTCTATCTTTTGTGTAGTACAAAACTACTTGCTAGGAAATGAGACCCTCTTCTACTTAGCCAAAATACATTCCTTACAAATAGTGTCAGTGGGCTTAGTGATCCTAGGTAAATCTCTTACAGTAAGTGTATTACTAGCTTTCACAATGTTATCAAAGTTAATTTGACAAAATCTTTTGTGCCATAACCAACTCTTGTCAATCTTAGCTACCAAACATGTTATTTCAATTGAGTTTAATTAAAATACATTACCTTTGGTTCTTGTTCCAGTACCAAGTAGTATTCCTTGCTTTTACTAATGCATGTGTTATTACCAAACTGCAATTGGTAACCTTTTTCCATAAGTCATCCAACACTCAACAAGTTATGCTTCAATCCATCAACAAAGTAAACACCATCAGTGTATGTTTTACCATCTACTGTGATAGATACAATTCCTATAATATGATAAGCTACATTATTCCCTACTCTGATGATTCCTCCATCATAGCTTCTGAACTTGACAAACTTGCTCATATCACCAATCATGTGATGTGAACAACCACTATCAATGATCTAATCTTTCTTTTCAACTTGTGAGATTAGCACACTTTCTTCTCTAATTTCTCTATCAAGATCATCCTCCTTTATAGCTATATATCCTAAGTCATCTTCACTATTACTTTGACTAGATTCTTCTTCTTCTTCTTCATTGGCATATAAACAATTTCTAAATCTTCTAGGTTTGAATTTTGCCTTATATTTTATTTCTCTCCTAGGACACTTAGATGCATAATGACCATATTCATTACATGTCCAACAATTAAAGATATTCTTACCATCTTTTTCTCTGTCCATAAGAAGAGCCACTCCTTCTTGGATATTTTCCTCAATAGATTTATTGCTGCTAGCAATATCTCCTTATGCTTTTGTGTTCTTTTCTAAACCAATTTTGATATTTAGTGCACTAAATGCTATCTCAACCTTTGCAAATTCTTTGGATTATTTTAGATCAAATTCTTTAGCTTCAAATCTACTAAGTAACATTTCTTTGGTGAAATTAGTGGTACAAGGTAACATTAGCCAAATCATTTCTATTATTGTCTTGAAAGGTGGTGTCAGACTTTTCAAGACCTTCCATATAACTTCATCATCAAACTTCTTTCCACCAAGAGATATGATTCTTGAAACAATCTTAGATATTTTTCCAATATAGGTTCTCATAGATTCATCTTCCATCATCTTAGCATCTTGGAATGCAAAATACAAATGTTCTAATCTAACCCTTTTTGCATGTGTATCACCCTCATAATTAGCTTCTAACCTTTTCCAAATTTCATGAGATGTTTTGAGGTGTTTTACCTAGCTATACTCACTTTTAGGTAGTGTAGACATTATTGCTTCTCTTTCCCTTATGTTGCACATGAATACTTCTCTTTGTTCCTTAGTACAACTTTCAAGATTATCTTCTTATGCAATATTTTTAGATGCCTTGGTTACAAGCCAATATCCTAGACCCATGCACATGAGATGAATATTCATTTTATCCTTCCAACTGTTGTAGTTAGTGCCATCAAATCTAGGACTTTCCTTCTTGAATAAATTTTCCATAGATCCCCCAAAGTTGTTCATCTTCTCTTTAAGGACCTAATGCTCTGATACCAATTGTTAGAAATAGTATACCACCAATATAACTGAGAGGGGGGGTAAATCAGCTATATATTAATCTTAAACAATTCTTAATTATTCAACCAAAGTAAATAGCAATCATAAAGAAACATGCATACACAATTACACCAGATATGTTGACTAGGAAAACCCTTGATCAGAGGGGAAACCTAAGTGGGAATGATGCCCAAAAAATAATGTACTAATTTGAATAGTCCTTGTTAGAGGATGGCCCCTATTAGAAGTCTATTACAACACTTAGTATAAAGAGTCCCTATTAGGAGACTTTGAATCCCTATTAGGAGTTGTAGAAGGTAGTTGAACCCACTATCCAATTGATCTCAATACTATTCCCTCTAAAGTAATAGATCTGAGACAATCTTTTACTTCTTCCTCTATCAAGTACGTCAGACTTCTTCACCTTCAAATCATGCAATTAGATCTGGAACTTTGAACCCATCAACAATAACCCTTGAGGTCACACATTAGTAGATTACTTTGCTCCTCTACTTCATAAATCACAAGTCTTCTCTACTTGTTGATTTCAACGATGATATCTAAAACTTGGAAAAATCTTTCCTTTTTACCACACTCAATATTAATTCCTTGAGTTGGCTCCATACTTTATTATAAGTTAATTAAATTAAATATGCATTTAATTAATATTGTCGGGTCATAGTTATACACAAAATTTTACACATACAACTTTTGTACCTGCACACTTGCTAACATCATCAGTGGTCAGTATATTTCCTCCAATTAACTACACAACCCTTCATTCCAAATACAATGTGCTATATTGATCATACAATAGAAACTATTTTCCCAATGCTCTATTTCCTTGTGGTTATATGTAAATCATCAATATATTTTGTATGCTATCGATTTAGGTTCTACACACTTGCCCACATCTCAAATACATGTTGTAGTATATGCCGATAACTATGCATAAGAAGATATACAATGTGATGTCATTAATACACAAATCTTAGTCTGCTACTTTGTCACTCTTTTACAAACTCATTACTATGTTGTCATCAATGACAAACATAACACTAATCTACAATGCTCCCCCATAACATTAGCATTCATGCTAATAATATGATGTGAGCAGTCACTGTCAATAATCTATATACCATTTTTCCTAACATGATAGATAAGTGCCATCTTATCTCCTTCATCATTAGATTCATCTTTCACAACAATATATACCATTTTATCTTCATTGTTATCAGAATATTTAGCTATGAAACAAGATTTCTTATCCTTGTCCTTGAAGCTCTTGTAGTTCTTGGATTCCTTCTTTCCTTTATTCTTATTTCTTTTCTTCTCATCCTTAATTTCTTTGTTTGGATGCCTAGTAGCAATGTGACCAATTTCTTCACAAGAAAAACAAATAAAAGGAATTTTACCTTTGTACTTTCCTCTTCCTTTGGAATACTTCCTTGCAAGTAGGACTTCAACAACTTCAAGATCATTGTTTGAACTTTTTTCTAATGATCCCTTTTCTTCACTGCCTAATTGACTAGAATTTGATGTTTTACCCTTTTCTTTCAATGAAAGTTTAGCTTTAAATGTAGATTCAATATTCTTTGAAGAAGGAACATAGTTATCATAATTGTCTAACTCAAAAGTTGTTAATCTTCCAACTAGAGCATCCAACCCTATTTTATTATTTGGATCACATCTCATTTATTGAATATCAGATCTCTAATAGCATAAATAGGAAAGAGTTTTGAATGCTTTACTTCCAACAATTTCCTCCTTGATGTCTCCTCTAGATGCTTTGATTGCACTTACAGTAGCCTTGATCCTTCCACATATTTTACAATATTTTCATCTTCTCTCATTTTCATTTGATCAAATTTTCCTCTAAGGCTTTCTGCTTTATCTCTTTTTACATTTTTATATCTTCCATAGATATCTTTCAATTTTTTATACATCACAAAAGTAGTTTTACAATCTTTTACCTCCTCAAATTTAGCATAATTGAGAGCAGATGCAATATCAATCATCATGATATTATGATTCTTCTTTTTAGTAATGTCTTCAACTGATAATGTTCTAGTGGGAGTCTTATATTTAGCATCAAGATACTTGCAACCTGAATCACTGATGGCAGCTAGATGTAATCTCATAAGTCCTTGCCATGCTATAAAATTGTCTTTGTTCAACTTGGGAATCTCTCTTTTGTAAGACATCATTATATTTAGCTTAGGTCCTTGAAACCTTCTCTGCAAGCACCCAAAATCTCTAATACCAATTTTTGGAAATATAAGAGGAGTAACTGAGAGGGAAGGGGTGAATCAATTACTACAAAAATAAATCCCAAATCCCTTAGATGTTAGTACAAAATGTAAACATATAACTAAATACTACTGAAGCTGGGTAAACACACAGAATGTTGTAACTTGATAGTAACTGGATTAGCTTGATAAAATATTAACATATAAACCTTTAGATGTTATTTATGATTACCATTACTTTATCTTAGTTACAAACACATAAAGAAAATAGCATGAATACATTTGACACTAGGATTTAACATGGAAACCCAATTTGGTAAAAACCACCAATAACAACTAGTTACTAATTTTCACTCTTCTAAAGTAAGCCTTGTTAGGAGCCAACCCTATTAAAGGTTACAAAAAACACTATTAGGTGTGACCATATTAAAGGATTTAATCACCCTATTAGGAGTGGCCTAGTTATAGGCCTTGAAAAAAATTCAATGGAATTGCCACCTTGTTAGAGGATTTGCAAATAGCTATTAAGCCAGCTCTATTAGGAGATTTAGATCACTACTATAATGGTTAGAGAGTAACAATGAGGTGACCTAATTTGACTGCAACTAATTTTCTAATTTCATATCTCTATTCTAGCTTGTACTTGATCCTTCTTGATCGAATATGGCTTTGTTACACCACAAGGATATTCTTCTTATCCTTTAAATTCACTTCCTCTACTCATCAATAGATTTTCAATCACATCATCACAATTTTCACACTCACACACTTTGAAATCACAACTTGACCTTACACTTATACCTTCCACTTTGTCAAGTCAGCTCAAATACAACTTACTTGGCTAGAATCAATAGATAAATCAATTAAGCTTAATAAAACAAAATAATAAAATCTTCCATTAGTTGACCCTATATGGTAGAAACTAACTCTAAAATGATTACCTTTTTTAACCAATAGAAGCTTGGCTAACATTGAAAACTTATGAAAATCCTTTGGCAACTGAGTGAGCTCAGTTAGCACTGGTTCCATCCAACTTTCCTTCATTACCCAAGTGAGCTAGGTTAACACTCACTTTCTGCAACTTTTCCTTTGACACTCAAGTGAACTCGGTAGACATTGCCTTTTGAGCTAGTCAAACATAGGAATGCTCAGTAGACACTAAGAATTATCTTCACTTCCCAAGTGAGCTTGGCATATATTGATTGATAATTATTATGACATTTATGTAACATCAAAGACAACACACAATTAACCAATTGTATCTAATAGGGGTTTCCAAGATTAAGTTATAGAATAGACCATCCATTCTTGTCAACATAGAAAAGTGGTAGGTATTTGAGGATGATAAAGACATTTTAAAATTTATTCTAAATGAAGATAAATACCATGGCTAGGAACTAGACTTTAGCACTTTGGTTGATAAAATAGATGGCAAGGAGACCATTTTTGGCCAATAATTTTTGCAACTAAAAAAAAAAGACCAAAGGATTAGTGGTGTTAGAGAGTGTTTCTCACAATTGGGATAGAGTTCATTTAGAAGATAAGGACAATAAACCACAAGAGCTTGAGGAAGTGAACCTTGGAACCAATAAGTCACCTAGGAAGGTGTACATAGGTAAAACTCTCTCCTTCCATTAGAAAATCCTTGATTGATTTTCTAAGTAAGTTTAAGAATTTCTTTGCATGGTCATATGATGACCTTAAGACTTATAGGGAAGATTTGTTACAACATGTCATACCACTAAAAGAGAATGTTAAGCCCTTTAGAAAGAAGAAAACACCCGTTAATTCTCAAATATCCCCCAAGATGTGAGAAGCGCTTATGAAGCTGAGGGATAGGGGAATTATAAAACCCATCATACATTCTTCATGGGTGTCCAACCTAGTGCCAGTTAGGAAGAAAATGGTGACATAAGGTTGTGTGTTGACTTCAGTAATTTAAATATATCTTCCTTGAAAGATAACTATGGCTTGCCAAACTTGAAAGCCATGTTACAATAGATTATTGGGTCTAAATTGATGTCCATGGTGGATGGCTTCTCTAGATACAACCAAGTGATAGTTGATGAGAAGGAGTAGTTCAAGATGAATTTTACCACTCCTTAGGGAACATATGTATATGTTTGGATGCTTTTTGGTTTGATCAATGCAAAAGCTACATTCTAGAGAGCCATGGATGTCATGTTTAAAGAATACATTGATAACTTCATGGTTGTTATCAAGATGATTTGACATCTTATTTAAAGAAGGTTGGAGACCACTATAAGCATATAGAGAAGATTTTTGTATAAGCTTTGGAGTATGAGGTTTTATTAAACCCAAAGAAATGCACTTTTGGAGTAAAAAGAGGTAAATTTCTTGGCCACATAGTATCAACAATAGATAAGGTCCCTATGCCTAAAAATATCAAAGTTATACAATCTTTTTTTGGTCAAGTGAATTTTTTGACAAAGTTTGTAACAAATTCTACTGAGATTAGTAGACCTATCTCAAAAATACTTAAGAAAGGGGTAGTAATTAACTAGGATGGAGAACCATGTACTTCTTTCCAAGAGATAAAAGAGGCCAAAAAAAATGCACTAGTGGTGAGGAAACCAAATTATGCAAACTGATGCATATTTTTTCATTTGCATCTTTTGGTACTATTGTTGTAGTCTTCCTTCAAAAGAATGAAGAAGGGTATGAACAAGCCATTGCATTTTTCATTAAATCATTATAGCCTGCAAAATTAAAATATGGAATTAATGAGAAGTAGGCATATTCTCTTGTCAAAGTTGTGAAAGATTTTAGGTGTTATCTAGTTGGTGCCATTGTTATTGCATATGTGCCTAGTGTAGTAGTCAAAGATATATTACTGTTGAGAGGCTAGGGGTTTGTAAATTTGATGGCTCAGTCAAACTTGGATGCTAATCATATAAATGTTGCATATGAAGATTGATATGGATAATTGTGAGTAGTATCGAAATATTATATATTATTTACAACATATGGAAGCTCCATCTCATTTGACTAATAATGAGAGAAGGTATGTGAAATTACATGAAATTAGATATATTATTGTTAATGGGAGTCTATGGTGGAGAAATTTTGAAGGAATACTTTTAAAATTTATTGATCATAAGGATCTAGAAAGGGTACTCACTGAGATGCATTTAGGTGTATGTGGAGGTCATTATATGGAAAAGACTATTGCCCATAAGGTAATGAGAGTTGACTTTTGGTGGCCAAGATTATTTAAGGATACAAATTCCCTAGTTAGGAGATGTGATTGTTTCCACATACATGAAAATCAATAGTTCACACTTCTCCCCTATTGACATCAATCTACTCATGAACAATTACCCTTCATACATACACCTCCCACATACTATCCAATTTTTTTTTTCATGTGCAATTCTCCCCCATTGACAGCAATGACAAAGGCTTCATTATGTCAATCATCTACTCCAAGTCTTCAACCAACTCAACTGTCCAAAGACACTATTCTATATCAACTACCAAGAGTCCTAGATAATTCTTCTCATCAAAGACACTCCTCCATACTAGAAGCATTAGCATTCAATCCATATAAACAATAGTTCTCTATACCACTAGACTTATTCATGTTTTGCATCATCTACTCAAAAGTAGGCAGGGGCCTGACCCTAAGCATACCTCACAAATATTGAAATGTATCTACAGGAAAAGGCTTCATAAAAATATTTGTAATCTTGTATTTTGTATTCACATACTCTAATCTAATTTCTTTCTCTACAAATTTCTCTCTCAAGGCATGATACCTAATGGATATATTCTTAGTCTTGGAATGTAACACAAGATTCTTAGATATACTTACTATATTTGTGTTATCACAATGTATGATAACAGGTTCTAAAAAATTCTATCCCAATTTCCTTCATCATCTACTTCATCTACATGATCTAATTATAATTCCTTTTTGTTGCTACATACTTTGCTTCTAATGTACTCTATGAGATACAATCATGTTTCTTGCTTAGCCAAGAAACCAATCTTACTTCAAAGAAAAATGCTCCATCGCTGGTGCTATTTTTTTCATCCATACTTCCTGCCCATTCCACATCAATATATGTACATAAAGTAAAGACACTACATCTATCTTACTACAAACTAAAATTATGTGTAACCTTCAAATATCTAAATATTCTCTTTACTAACATATAATGTGGTTCTCTAGGATCTTCTTGAAATCTTGCTACCATACCAACTACATTTTCTATATTTGGTTTGGTGTGAGTCAGATATTGCAAACTTTCAATCATGGATCTATACTTCTAAACTATAGGTGTCTCATATTTAATATATAACTTGTGACCAATTATCATGGGTGTACCAACAAGCTTCCAACTTTTGAAGCCAAATATTTCCAACAAGTCTTTCAAATACAAAGTCCATGATAGGAAACTATCATCACTATTCTACACAATCTGTTGACCTAAGAAATATTTCGTCTCACCAATCATACTCATCTCAAAATTCATTCTTCATTTTATCAACAAATTTTTCACTTGCTTCATCATTACCTCCAAATATTATGTCATCCACAAATATCACAATAATCAACAATCCACTCTACATTTCTTTCAAATACAAATTACTATCTATTGTACCTTTAGAAAATCCCAACTTGCCAAATACTTCTCCAATCTCACATACCTTTTCAAAATCCCAACTTACTATCATTGAATTTACATCCATCTGATATAGTTTGAACTTATTACTTCTTTCATAAGCCAAGAACATTCTCACTACTTCAATTCTTGCAATAGGGGAAAATGTCTCTTCATAATCTATACCTTCTTGCTGTGAATATCCCTTGCATACCAATCTTTCTTTAATTCTCAAAACCTCACCCTATTCATTCATCTTATTTTTTAAAACCCATTTAGTTCCTATAAAATTATTGTCTTTAGGTCTAGGAACCAATTCCCATGTCTCATTCTTCACAATCTAATTTAGTTCTTCCTTTATTTCTTGAATCCAATGACCATCCTTGCATGCCTCATCTACACTTTTAGGTTCAACTTTAGAAATTAAACACAATTATTCATGTACTATGTTTCTTTTATAACTCATTTTTCTTTCCTTCCAATAATTTGATTAGCAGGGTGACTCTTTATAAAATTCTTTGTCATAAATACAAACTTTTCATCCACTTTTATATTTGCACACTCAATAATAGTCTTAATTCTTTAATTAAAACATCTATAATTTTTTCTTTTCAATGAATAACCAAGGAGCATGCATTCATCCATTCTTTCATAACACTTGCCAATGTCATCATCTATCTTTATGTAACACTTCCAAAAATTTTGAAATACTTTCTAAGGGTGCATGTCCAAATCATAATTCATAGGGAGTTTTGTTTGTATCTTTTCTAATCTACACTCTATTCATTGTGTATACTTTTGTATTGACTAATTCTTTCTAAAATATCTTTGATACATCATTGTCAAACATCATGGCTCTCACTATTTCTATTACATACCTATTTCTTCTTTCAACAATCCTATTTTTCCCAGGGATCTTACGTATTGATAGTTGTCTCTTTATGCCATTCATTTCACAAAAGGTGTTAAACTTATTTGAGGTAAACTCTCTACCTCTATATGATCTTAAACATTTTATCTTTACTCTAAAGTCATTCTCAATTATATTCTTAAACAAATTAAACTTTTTTAAATGCCTCAAACTTTTGTTTATGAAATGCTACCCACATCATCCTAGTAAAATCATCAAAAATAATCATGAAGTACCTTTCACCATAGAATCCTCTCATTCTAGTAGGAGCACTCAAATATGTATGAACAATCTCCAATTTCATTGTGGTAGTGAACTTCTTACTAGGGAAGGAAACTTTGTTTTGTTTAGCCATGAAAAATTCTTTGCACACAAAATTAGTAGGATTTATTATTTTAGGTAAATATTTGACAACAAATGTACTATTGTCCTTCACAATATTATCAAAGTTTAAATTAAAAAATCTTCTATTCCATAACCATGTATTATCCACCTTTGTAACCAAACATGTCATCTTTACAGGGTTCAATTGAAAAACATTACCTTCGGATCTTGTACCAGTGCTTATCAACTTACCATTTTTATCCTTGATAATGCATATCTTCTCTGTGAATTGGAACTAATATCCTTTATCATCAAAATTTGCAGCACTCAATAGGTTATGGTTTAATCCATCAAGAGTAATAGATCATATTCCCTTGATATGACGAGTTGCACCATTACCAACTTTGACAATACCTCCATCATGACTACTGAACTTAATAAATTTATTCATGTCACTAGTCATATGATGCAAGCAACCACTATCGATTATCCAATCAACTTTCTTTTCAACCTATGAAATAAGGGCTTTCTCTTATTTGACTTCTTTAATAGCTAAAAATTCTAACTCATTATCACTTTCACTCTTAACTCTATCATCAAACTCATCATCTTCATTTGCATACAATCAATCTCTAGGCCTTCTAGACTTGAAATTCTTCTTATAATTTTTATTTTCTTTTTTAGTATAATTAGGAGCATAAAGACCAAATTCATTGCATGTCCAAAATTTAAAGATTATCTTATCGTTTGGTTCTCTCCTTACAAGTAGGATAATTCCTTCTTCAATCCTTCTATCCCCCTCATATATGGATTTTTTGTTGCTAGCATAGTCTCCACTAGTGCTTGCACTTCTTGACCAAGAAGGGTTAACACTCAATGCACTAAAAGCTATTTCCACTACTGAGAATTCTCCAAATTACTTCAAGTTCACTTCTTCTACTTCTAATCTTCCAAGTAGAATTTTTCTTTGGTAAACTTCTTAGTACAAAGTATCACTTACTCAACCATCTCTACTATCTGTCTGAATGGTGGAGTCAAAGTTTTCAAGATCTTCCATATAATCTCATCTTCATTTTTAGATCCACTACAACACTTAATTCCTACAATAATTTTTGATATTCTACCAATATAGCTTTTTACAGATTCATCTTCCATTATTTTAGCATCTTGAAATAAACATATCCAATTTTATTACCTTCAAATGTAGATTCTAAAGCTTTCCAAATTTCATGAGATTTCTCTAAAGATTTTACTTGATTGTATTCATTCTCAGGAAGAGATAGTAATAATGCTTCTCTAGAAAGAATATTGCACATAAATAAATCCCTTTTGGCTTCACTACAATCTTCAAGTTTTCTTTCTTCCTTAATCTTCTTTCCATTTTTTGTCATTAGCCAATACCCTAGATGCATACATAGAAAATGAGTCTTCATCTTCTCTTTCTAGCTACCATAGTTAACTCCATTGAATTTAGAATTTTCTTTTTTGAAGTGACCTAGTATTAATCTCCTTAAGTTGTTAAGATTTTCCTTTAAGGACCTAATGCTCTGATACCTTTTTATTTCTCTCCACTTCCAATTAGTTCACTAGTAGCATCATAGACTTTGTCATTTTTCCCATTTGACATTGTCCAGACATCACCTTATTAGGTTTTCTTAGTCTTGGCAATCCTCTAACTATTACCATCTTACTAATGTTTATTGAATCATCAAAATTAACATGACATAACCTTTTATGCCATAACCAAACATTTTCAAGTTGTGAAAATAGACATATTTTCTCTCCGCTTCCAATTAATTCACCAGTAGCATCATAGATATTTTCCCTTTTGTTTTGGAATTCAACTTGATAGCTTGAACTATTCAACTATGCCATAGTCAACATATTATATTTCAATCCATCAACCCAATATGAATTGGCATGTCTAATCTTGTCATTCAATATAATTGATCCTTTACCTTTCACATGACATGGTGCATCATTTCCAGACTTAACAAAACTACCATTACAATGTTTTATCTTTTCAAACTTATTTGTATTGCTAGTCATATTATGTGAGACTTAATTCCATTTATCATTCTTAATCACAAGTAAAATTAGTTCAAGTTTTTCATCTTCATTAGATTCATCTTTAATTGAAACATAAACAACTTCTTCAACAATGAAACAAGATTTCTTACCTTTCCCTTTATAGTCTCTATTACCTTGGTTATCTTTTTTTTTCCTCATTCCTTGTTATTTGTTGTCTTTCCTTTCTTCCTCCTCATCTCCATTAGGACACTTTGCAACAATATGACAAAATTTGTAACATGCAAAATGGATTATAGGAAGTTTAACTTTTCCTCTTGGTATCCTTCTTGTGAATAATGCTCCTAGATCATCAAGATCATCATTTGATTCACTATCATTAATCAAAAGGATTACTCTTTTAACTTTTCTTTATTTTAGGTCCATAAAGGGTAAATTGAGACTTAAAAGAACATTCTACACTAAAAGGTGTATAGTTATCAAATTTTGGCAATTTAAATGCATTGAGTCTACCATTTAGACTATCCAACATTAGATCATTAATAGGTGTACACCTAAGTTTTTGAATTATAGATACTCTAATTGCATAGATAGGAAGTAATGTCCTCAATATCTTTCTTATCGCAGCCTCATCTGACATGTTTTCTATAGCTCCTATAATTGCATTCACAATCTTTACTTCTTTTATTCTCATGTCATCAAAATTTCCTCTCAAACCCTCTTTGTTATCACTCAATACATTTTTATCTCCTCAATGAATCTGTGCCAACTTATCCCATATTTTCTTTGTAATAGTAGAATCTACCACATTATCTCAACACAACTCAAGGTCTAGGTACTTTAGTGTGTTCATTATCCAAGTAGTTTAGTATAGAATCTCCAACTCTACATATACACAATCTCATCCAACATTTCCATTCTAGAAGGTTCTCTTTGTTCAACTTAGGTACCTCTATTTTGTATATCTTGATCTTTACCTTGAGTTCATTCAAAATTTCCTTACAAGCACCAAATCTCATGTATCAATTGTTATAATGATAGAATAACTCAGACATGGTGGCAGGGGAATCAGTTATCCTCAAGTCCAAATGTACCAATTTAACTTTAAACAACTTCAAGAAACTTATTCAAGCTCACTGATCCACTTGGCCAGTATGGAAACTCATCAATAACTTAACTTATTCATCTCATCACTATCTCTCTATTTAGTATATTCCAAATAATATAAATAAACAATAGTAAATAGAATGCATCATTCAAACAACATTTACACACATATAACACCATTATTTAATTTGGAAATGTAATTTGAGAAAAAACCACTAACATGCTACCAATTTTCACTATTTTAAAGTGAGCTCAGTTAAGAGACAACCCTATTAAAGGTTACAAAACACACTATTAGGTGTGACCTTGTTAAAGGATTTAAATCAGTCTTCTGAGAGTGGCCTAGTTAGAGGTATTTAGATCATTCTATTAGAATGTCACCTTGATTAAATGATTTCTAGTATGAATGTTAGGTCAAGATTGATTAAAGGATTTTACTACCATAATGGTTAGAATGTAACATCTAGGTATAATTTGATAAAATACAACTCAGTTTGTAAATTGAGATCTCCATTTGGCTCATTCCTAGTTCATTGATAGGACTTCATCATATACTCCATCTCTAATCTTCTTGGAAACCCTTGAAGAAATCACACTTCACCAATCTTTCTAAATTTTACTCTACTACTCTGATCTTCATAGGTTTTCTATAAATGTGTCAATCAAAATCAATAAAATATCTCTTGTACCTCCTTAAATAGGTAACTTTGATAGTTTATTGATTAAACATCACCATAGATATTAGGGTTTGATCAAATTCACAAAATTTGTACATGATTTTTTCCTCTTTATCCTTTCTTGAAACTTTTGGAAACTTCTTCATAAATCCTCACCCTATATCACTCAAAAAACCAAATTCCTACATTAAATATGCTAGCTCATCAATCCTTATCATTTATGTGTTTGGACCAATTCAACTATGTCGACCTCAAAACTTGATGCAATGCCCTACCCAAGCATCCTTGGAACAAGAATAAAACATGTACTCAATAATTTTTCTTTCTTAAAAAGGTTCCTTAACAATAACATAAGGTAACCAAGTGCAAGAATGAAACATTAGAACAAAGTGAAAAGAATAGCGAAATAGAGCTACACTCACATGTTCACCTACACCAATGGAAGTCTTAAAAACACTTCCGAAGATCCCCAAGCACAAAACCATAACATAGACAAGAAAAAAACAAAGACTAAAAATGGTCATATATAGGATGAAGGCTTAAATTAACCACCACTCATCTACTAGACACCATGTTGAAAGACAAATACTAACTCTAGAAAATTGGCTAAGTCTTAAACCTTGAAGTCTTGAAATTTGGCTATCTGAATTTATGAATCCCTAAAATTTCCTAGAATCTTTATCTTAACTCAAAGAGGTCTAGAACCTATCTCAAATGAATCGTCACATATATTAAAATATAACTTAAGTATAAGGAATTAAATATGCATCAAAACTCTCTGCAAGGAAGTGCAATAATCCTCATGAGACTTTGCATCACATCGCATGAGGAAGTATGAAAATTGTGCAAGGAAGTGAACGTGTTGTGTGAGACTTGGTTTCTCTAAACAAGGAAGTACATTCTCTTGTGAGGAATTGTCCTTCCCATGCAAGAAAAAAATTGACAATATCAACAAAAAGTATAGGAAAAAGTATAAAAAAATACAAAACCTCCACACCAAGGAGTACTAGATCCACAAAATCAGGGCTTGGACACTCAAACACATCAAACACAAGACATTGTGCAATAGGAAAGAGAAAAAATTATCCATCTAATCTATAATAGCATATGAAAGAACATATAGGAAGAAATATTGCAATATGCATACATGGTTCATAAACCAAACATCATATGAAGGAAAACATGAACAACTAAGCACCAAACAACTACAACCCATGCTTAGTTCCTCCCAACTATAATGGAATTATGAGATCTCAAGGGCCCTAGACATACCCTAAGAATAACATCCCCAACTACCAACTAGATAATCAGAGTTTTCTTATGAGGGTGCTACTACTACTATCAATGTAATAACATCATAAGAACAAGAAGATCTAACATATTAATCCATCAAGTAATAGATACTCCAACTAGTAATGAATCACATCATTGAGCCATATACTATAACATCATAATAAAGGAATATGTCAATTGAAAACTAACATAATCTAAACATGATATCCAAGAATTCCAATTAAAGCATAAATCAAAAGGAAACATACTCTAGAAGCTCAAATATACTAAGTGAAAAATCAAGCATCTGTTTCAACTATAAATAGACCATCTTTGTACACTGGTCCCCAGTAATGGTATAGGTAGCTACACCTCCCAACCACATGGAACCTATAGACACCTAAATTTGATTACATCATTTATGTAATCCTATTTAGACATCTCCTAAGACATTATTGATTAATTATTTAATATTTAGTTAATTTATCTTCATCCCCTAGTTAATTAGTTAATTTTAATAGCTATAGTCTAATTGATATATTTAAATGACAACCAATAGTCTAATTATCAATTAAATCCTTATTCTCCTTTTAAATAAATCTCATTTATTTAAAAATCCTCCAAATGCTTAACCTTTCCTAAACCTCAATTAAGAATAATCTAATCTTAATCCTAACCCATCCTCCATCAAATTTAATAAATGATTTCCTAAAATCACTTATTCCTCGGTTAATGAATTTTTAATTCATTTCCTTGACATGTCTCTCACTCCTTTCATTCTTTACTCCTCCACTCCTCCATGTCTCCCACTCATCCCATTGATTACTCCTCCATTCCTCCATGTCTCTCACTCATTCCATACTTTTTTCCTCCACTTTTTCATGTCTCCCCTCAACCCATGTGCCTCCTCTCCTTACATCCTGGCCAACCATCAACTTTGCATCTCAACTTTCCATCAGACCCTCCCTTATCCTATAAATTGAACCCCCATTCTTCACAAAAAGAATCCACTTTCCTACAAAGTTATCATGCTATTTTGAGAGCCTAAAAACTACCAAAGTACCATTATAATGGAAAAATCCATTTAAAGTTTGAAGTACATTTACGCACACATATCCATCAAAGGACACATCTACACAATCAAGGAGCCTTGTTGGATGATTTGGTTTGCACTCTCATACACCCTCTTTGTCTAATCTCATATGTGAATATGGTTTTAGTTTGGGAATGTTTTCATTTATGTTTATGTTCTTTGTACACTAATCTATTGTTCTATAGAACCTATAGGCCAATACTCATCATGTTGATGGAGAGAATGATCTAACCAAAAACAAACATAAAACAAACATCCATGGCTAACACTCATGCTAAACAGTAAGGAGGAGTAAAACCAAGATCATGAGATAATGCAATATAATATGTCCTAGTCAGATGCTCTATAGGTCAACTATGTGGGGACTATAGTGGAGAGTAATATGCTTGGTACTCCCAATCTAAACCTAGTGTGGAAATTCTCTCAAGGTACTCCCTTTGAAGCCATCACTAAGTGTCATTAGAATCAAACTACAAGACATTCATCCTCAGATAAATTGTATACGCTATCACATTTTAATTATACTATTTTTATTACCTAGTTTATTTCTTTAGTTATCACTTACTTAGAAACTTCTTTACACCAACCCATTGGGAAAAGGACACCAAGGTTATGAGAGAAGACCCTCCACTATCTACCCTACATACCCATGCTCATCACATGATGAGTGCCCATAGGTAATGCATATTCCCAACCCAACCCTAATGAACATAAGTCTACCAAAATCACCCAAGAG
Source organism: Cupressus sempervirens (assembly GCA_028749045.1). Taxonomy (NCBI): domain Eukaryota; kingdom Viridiplantae; phylum Streptophyta; class Pinopsida; order Cupressales; family Cupressaceae; genus Cupressus; species Cupressus sempervirens. Next base: position 656,292,662 of record CM053787.1, read on the forward strand.
TTTGGGTATTGCATTCAACCAACAAATGCACACACTGATGATCATGTGTGGCCACCCAACTACACAAAGATCATAACAAACAAGGGCTAGATGAGAACAAAAGCATAACAACACTTGACTGAATACAACATTGACAGTATAAATGTGGAATGCATCCCAATGCAACCAAAAAGATGCAAAAAAGGTTGGATTGAAATCCTATAGATAATCAAAACCACATCCAACACCATGCCAAGAAAACATAAGAAAATGGGGCAGTACACAAACCAAGGAAAAAACCTCAAAAACCAAATGTTGATGAAAATACACAAAAATAAAACCCGTTCTACCCTCAGGTAAATGAGCCACAAAAATCAAATAAAAATTAGGTTTGAACTCGTATCTAAAATCAGCTAGCACAATGATGCAAAACCCCAAACCCCCATCCCTAAAAATTGACAAATTCTCATGCCTACCCACCCACATAAAGATAACAATCAAAAACATAGGGGAGTACTAGTTCTCAACCTCCTAATAAATGGCTACCAAAAATAGAAGTACAAATGGAGCTGAAATAAAACAATAGGAGAGCTCTACCTAGAAACCAAAAGGGAGAATATAGGAATTTGAACAATAAAATAAAAACCTCATGCAAACTATATAAAATCATAGAAATATAAGGTCTCCCTAAGCTAGATCTGATGAGACCAATCTTGTGATGATCCAATGCCCATAGCTCCTACAATGAATAGAATAGTATTTTCTCTTGAAGAGGATTTAGAATTTTCTCTCAAATTTCTTATTTCAAAAAGTGAGAAGAGAGAAATAAAATTCCTTTTGGGATATATATTCACTTTTCAAGTGAATAAAGGATTAGAGTTATTAACTAGATCACCTAGTTAATCCCTAAATTGACCCAAATGAAAATAATCTATTCCAAGTATTTGGAATTCAACTATGAAAAAGTTGTCGAGAATTAAATTAAATTAAATAAAGCCCAAAATTCCCATAAACCAAAATCATAGAATACTTTAATATATTTTATGACAAATATGAACCTCTAAATGCATAGACATGCTTAGAGGTCTAATCACATAATGCAAATGGGTCTAGATTTATTAAATCACTAGATGGTTTAATTTAAATAATTAAATAGGATACATCGACCATACATGGATGACATGGGCTAAATATGAATAGTTGAATCCCTAAATCCATGTGCCACTATCAAGGATATAAATCCTACACTATAAATAACATGAACAAGTGCAATTGTATATAATAATATACTCGAAGTGATAAATGAATTGAATCACCTAATTTAACTATTTATTTAATTACACTAAAACGGTCCATTTACATCACTCACTTTCACATAAAACATCACAAAGAAAGAATGAAGTAAATATCCAACAATTCCAACATATAAACATAAATAGAGCATATGTCCTAATACAAAATAACCAGATATCATCATAAAACATCCTATTATATCAAATAGGCATCATCATGCATATATGATCAACTAAAAAAAATAGTAATCTAACATCTATGATACTGGTACTCACAATATAACATATAATCATCAGGTCATCTCAAATTTAAAATAACATGAGTAATAAAGTGTCTCTTAGATTAAAATATAACAAGGTACAAGCTACAAACATGAGAGGCACTACATTCTCCCCCACTAGGCATAGGCTTACTCCTAGAAGCCTACAAAAAGATAGGGGTATGAATCTCTCAATTGTATAGCATCCTCCCAAGTAGCAAAAATCTCATCACCTGAGTCCTACTAGACCCTTACCAACTCAATGCACCAACCTCTCAAGGCCAACCTCTAATGCTAAAGGATATAGATGGGCTCCAAAGAAAGCTTCTTGTCCTCTACCTACAAAGCATCCAAATAAAAAACATTGGTCATATTGGGAATATACTGTCTCAAAATAGAAACATGGAAAACATCATGGATGTGTGATAGGCTAGGTGGCAACACTAGTTGATAAGCAATAGGACTAATTCTCTTAAGGATCTCAAATGGTCCAACAAAACATGGCTCCAACTTAGAGCATTTCCCATAATAGATGGGGCTCTTCCATGGACACACTCTCAAAATCACCCTATCACCAACTAAAAAGTGATGATCCAACCTATGAGCATCTACATACATCTTATGTATGTCTTGAGCAGTAACCAAATGCTCTCTAATATGAACAACATGCTACTCCATATCCTAAAGCATCTCTGGACCTAAAAGTACTCGGTCCTCCAAACAATCCAAAATCAAAGGGCTACAACATGGTCTACCATACAAGGCTTGAAAAGGTGACATGCCAAGAGAACTATGATAACCATTTTTATATGAAAACTCGACAAGGTATAAATAATCCTCCTACTTTACCTACCTATCCATCACATACATGAAAAGAATGTCTTCCAAATTCTGGTTCACTTTCTCTATCTGATCATCATTCTCTAGGTAGGAATTCAAACTCAAATTGAGTTGTGTGCCCAAAGCATGTTGGAGAGATGTCCATAGCGATGAAGTAAACATTAGATCTTTATCTAATATAATCTAATAAGGGATTCCATTCAATTGAATAATGTCTTCTATTGGTGTTTTAAAACTATAGGTTCCAATAACTAGTAATAGGATGTAGAAGATAAATAAAATTGTAAGGATTATCTAGTTCCCATATTTATTAGAAATTATCTTAGATCTGGACCAATTTTGACAAAGCACACAAGGGATTTCTACTCTTTAGGCTTTGTAGAGCATGGCAGGTGAGCCTAGGAATTTATATGACTTATTCTTTGATTTTTCTTCTTCAATATTTATTCACTAATATTCTTGTTCTTATATTTATCCATTATAGTAGAAAAATGGTCAATAATCCTCTTCGACTTGTAATTAACTCCTTGGTTTACAGTAGCTAGATATAATTCAAAGGAAAACTATTACAACTAATTGAATGACCAACAATATTGCTCTTTATTACATAAATTAAATAGTTGATTTTAAAATGTGTATTATGAATTCAATATGACATTACCAATTTGTATTTGAATTAATTACCAATGCCTTATCCATTGTTAGACAGAGTCAAACTAGTACAAAATTTTACTTGAAAGAAAATATAAAGATGTTTTACATTGTTACTTTACAAACATTCTTTGTATTTGATCAAAATTGGAGAAATAGTTATAAAATTGGTAGGTAGCACTTTCATTAGGTGTCTTAAGCATAAAACTATTTGTGCTTTAACAACCTATCACCTTTAATGCCTTTTTTTCACTTTGTCTCTTATGCTTTTAATTGTATCCTTAAGCTGCCTAGTTACTATCCTTGGATAGTAGGGCCTTTATCCTTGTTATAACTTCCCAAATAGCTATATTAGATTCCACATCAAGACAAGTGACATCTCTAATACCATTTATTTCCTTGAGGCACTTGTTCCACTTAGCATTTTCTATAGTTTTTACCTCTATAGTTGTCTTACCCATCTCTACCTCTAGTTTATACAACATATCAATCAAATAATGGACTACCACTATATTAGCTTCACCATTGCAGTAGGCTATAAACATAGATTAATTTAGGATGTCATCAAAGGAGGATGATCACTCTATCCATTCCTTGACTCCTCCATTGTTATCTAAAATGCTAGGTACAAAATTGGGTGTTAGTATGGAAATTGTTTTCATCTTATTTTGAATTAATAATAACTTGCCCACAAATAAACCATTTAAATCTTTTACCTTATGGATTACCTTTATGACAACAATAACTTGCCCCTTTGGTAAGTCCTTCTTCTAGGTGAGTAGGAGCACTAGGCTCTAACATAATTGGGTATAGCATCCCTATGTAGTAAATAAGGGAGATAACAATGCAATTTCCTCAAAACATTTATATTCTACCCCTTGCAAAATAAGAAAGTTGCTATGCACATTCTGAGAAACTAGTTTCAAGGATTTAACCTTGTGAATCAACAAGTTATTGATTTTTCTAATTTATATCTCCTTGCTGGACTCTAACTCCTCTTCATCCATTGCCATGGCTTGACCTATCATATCCTCTGCCTCGAGTGCATGACCCTCTATCTATATTCCCATGTCTTTAATTGTAGTGGTGGACCTAGCAGTATTTTTCAAGACCACTATATCATTCTCTAATTTGATATCTCTTTACTCCAACACATAGGACTTATTCATTTCTTCTTCATAATGCCTCCTAGTTTTATTGTACTTCTCATAGACTCCTTCCAACTACTCCTCAAGAATATATATCCTATTCTTGTCTAGAAATGATATTGTATTTAACAATCCATAAATTTGATAGCTAGAAGTATAATGCACATTCCAAAAATTATTACATTTCACCTAGGGAACTCCTTAATATCCATGAGTGTGGGCTTCTATTTTTATGGAGCTAAACTCCATATTTCCATTATGTGGGCATCAAGTTATTCCTAGATCCTCTCAACTAGCCTAGCCAATTCTCATCTTCAAATGAGATAGTTTTGTCCTACCTTCTCATATGATCTAATAGGAATGATAAACTAATATCCCAACCTAGGAATATAATCATACCACTCCTCTATATCAGCTCCCTAGCTTCTTCCATAGTTTTGGTTTCACTAGAAGGGTCATACTCCTATAGCTTTTTAACCATCTTAGCAACTACCTCATCTAAGTCACCTAGATTCATTTGCAAAGACAACTTGTTCTGCTTCAACTTAAACAAAAAATATTGAATTCCTTTATTTTGATGAAATTTTCATCACTCATGAATTCATTTACCACAATAATTCCATCATCAAGAATTTGAGATTGAAGCACCTGCCTTTTGGCCCTTTGCTCATCCTTAGTGGCTTGACGCATTAGATAATTTCTTCTTGTAGTGTCAAAATATTGATTCTTTGTTGGCATAATCTACAAGGCTTTTTCCATTGCTTTCTATGGAATTTCTACCACTTTTTGTTTCCTTCTCCTCTTCTGAGCCCATTCTAAGGTTTCTTATTGGTCTTCATTATCATCATCACTAACCTCCACAAACATATCCTACTTAGAAGACTTAGGATCTACTCTCTTTCTAATCTCTTCCAGCACTTGAGATGAAATTTCATCAAAGTTATAAATGCAATTATATAATCTAGACCAATAGTTCACTTCAAGATAGATTCCCTTAAAGGATGGATCTACCTTTTCATCTCCTATTCAAAACATAGATCATCTTTGTATTTAATTAGTCTTTCCCTACAAACATTCTCATCCAAAAATTCAGCAATGACATCCTCCTCCCATAGTCCCTTTGTTGGATGCAAATTATATCCCCTCATCTATTTTAAAGAATTTCTAACAACATTGCAAGGGTCATAGGTTCTATCAAGGGAAATTGGACATTTTAATTCCTTAGGAAAGTATTAGTTTCATCAATTTCATTCTTCCCTATATCAATATCCCCTACTTTGGTAAATCTACACAAAAAATGTGCCCTTCTTGACAATTTTGCCTAAGTATTCTCTCTTTAGTAAAATTAACTACCAAAAGACCTCTAAAAAACCTAGTCTCTCTAGAACATACTTTGGTAGAAGGTGAGGTGGATGAGGGCATCCGTAAATTCTGATAACAATATAACCTTCAAATATAAAAACACTTCCCCAGTCATACCCTATCTATTTTCTCTCATCAAAGCACAAGTTGGGCTTAGCTACCTTTTTGACATTCCTAGGTATCCTTTGAATGACAACTCCTATCATATAAAAAATAGGGTGTACAAAGAAATTATTAAAATAAATTACATTAGAATATGGTTGGAACCTTTACCATACCCTTGTCCAACATTGTATAGGTAGTGTCTCACACCATTCCTCTGTACTCTCAAACAAACTCTAATAAAAGAATTGCACATTTCTGAAATGATGGGACTTGAATTTCTCTAGTATTCCCTCTTGTGCAGCAAGAATCTAATCATGGATTATGGTGATGTTATATGTAAACAAATCATACCAAAAATTTGTGTGTGGGTCTTGAATATTCAAAGCCGTGATGTAATGCCCACCAAGAGAATTCATGGTTCCATCTAAACCTCAGGCTTTGTTTGGACCAAAGATAGTATTCTGCATAATCTCTAAAAGAAATCTAGAGGCATGAGGTCTTCCACCTCCTTCTTCTTTGGTATTTCTCCTTTCTCTTTCCTTGACATTGTGATGTGCCTTTTCATAGTTCTACCCATGTAGAAGCTCTTTTGATTTTTAAGATTTTCATTCAATTTGTCCATATCAATTGCTAACAACATTGGACCTCCCAAGTCAAAACCTTTTATGAATGTCTCCTTATCCAATGCCAATAATATGTTTCTACCTTTTCTGTGAAAGAACTTGTTGATTAGATTGTATAATCTAGTTCACTCCTTGACTAGGTCAATATCCATGAAAACCTTAGGCATGATTAGTTTTCCCAAGTTCCTAGTCCAAAAGTTTGAAATTGGAACCTTCTCTATCCTATTCTTGTAGAAAAACTAAAATAATTCACTCCCATTCTTATCAAGAACCTTTGCATCTCTGCAAAATACCTAGAGATTTCTAAATGCATGATCATTCATAGATTCAAGATTAGAAGCTCTTCATAAAAGTTGGAGCCATTCATCTATGAATGGACTAGGGTTTTATTCTTTCAATGTAGATTCTTTAATTTGTGCTTATGTGATCAATTCTCCTTCCTTTTGTGCCATTGCTTTCAAAATACCTCAATAATATTAAATTTTATATGCTGAAAATTTGCTCTACAACTTTGAAATCTCTCTAACACTTCAAGCTCTATGTAACTTTTAATGAGAATGCTTCTTCTTCTTAGGATTTATCCATTTCTATAAATGAGAGCATTACATTAACGGTACTAAAATTGGCATGCTTAAAATTCTTTCATTCCTTGAAAAGATGTCGATGCCTTTACCTTTTTACTATTTATACTTCGAGGTCACATTTCTTTTTCCAACTTAGACATGACCATTTTAATTTTTTTTATAGTTTTATAATTGAATTTTGTGGAGTAGCAATCCTCTTTTATCACTTCTTCACTATAGTTTCTTATCTTTCTTTATTTTAGTTGTGACCATGCAAAGATGGTTATCTTTACTACTTCACAACTTCTCAACCCTAAAGTTCAACTATCATGTTAGGCTTGTGATGTTGTACTTCCTTTTATTCACCACTTTGTAACTTTATTTCTTTATTGACCATGTTGATCCATGAGACTGCAAACTCTTCATTCAAGCCTTAATTGCTTCATCACAACTACTTCTTCTTATATTCTATTGATTGCAGCGAAGTAGAGAAACATATAAAACTTGATTCTCTCATAGCTTCGCTACTTATTAACTATTTACTTCATTAAGTGTAGTGATCTAGAAAGAATGACTACATGACAACTCATCACAGCATCAATACTTTAGAAAATGATGGGATGTTACCACTTGTGAAGGTGTGAAACCACTCCTCACAAGATCGCTACTCACATTTTTCATTATCTTCTTAACCTGTAAAGTAGCAAAACCTTTTAAACTGATCTTTTTGCAACTTCTATGTAGTTTAGAGCTTAACATTTCTATCACTTGCAATGTGGAGATGACACAAACCTTGACATTTTTGCCTCTTCACAACCACCAAATATATATTTCCTTTAAACTGTGCAAGCATGCGATGGTTGTCTTGATTGACTTTTATTTTTCTTCATAGCTTTGCAACTAAAGAACTTAACTAAAACTCAAAATTTGTGATGGTACAATAGCTATTTCATTAACTATTAAATTAGCTTTGTTGGTTTGATTTTTCACAAGTACAGAGAAATTTTGAAATTTTAGTGAAAAATCATTTATGGTTATTATTGTTGAGATAATGGGTGTTGCACACATTGCATAATATTGTTATTTTATTATTTTATTTTATTATGTAATGTTTTGCCTAGATGGATGTGCAACATGTAAAGATTCCCATAAAATATTCTTGATGAGTTGTATTGTAACATTGTGAAAATATTTCATGTAATTATTTAATATTGGTAAAAAAAGAATTAAATGCCCAATATTAAATGTGGGGTTAGTGGGATAGGTAGCACATGGTTTATGTAATACCACTTAGTGGTTTTGTGGGACTTGCTACTATATAAGCAGCCACAAGGGTAGTTGTTGTAGAGTAAGAGAGAGTGACAAGGAGAAGAAAAAAGGCAAGAGTCAAGCAAGACAAGGCTTGACAGGTTAGCCAAGGGAGCATTTGTGAAAGTTGAAAGCATGGCATGGGATGTGTGGATTCATGCTTGTTCACATAGTTTTCTCAGTTGTGGCTATGGCCATGAAGGCTTCCATGGTTGTATGGCAATGGTATTTTTTACTAAATAATACATGGTGATGGATGCTTTTGGAGGCTAGGTTTTTTCCTCAATGAGGGTTTCCCAGGGTATATCTTGTGTCACAATTTTGTGGGTATGTTGTCTATTCTCTTGCATGTGGATTTTAATTCCGTGATTATTTTAGATTTATTATGGGTTATGTGGAAACGGTTATATTCTTTGTTGCCAAGTTTCCTTACAAGTGGTATCAGAGCTATGGTTTTATTATTGTAACCCTAGATTGAATCCATGGGAATGCATGAGACAATTTTTTTTTTTTAAAAGGGCAAGATATATGAATGATTTATTGCAGATCTAAGGGTTTTGGATTTGCTGTTATGATGGGATGTTAAAAGATTTGGGCATGTGAAATTGTTGGACAAAAAGATTTTTTCGGATGTTTCATTTAAATGAGGGTTTTGGAGGGTAGCTTGCATAAATGACCTCCTAGGTAAAAATAGACCTCACCATTGGATCCAAGTCGACATTTCCATAAAAATTGATATATAATATGCCCTAGTTTGGCCATGTTAAGAGGAAATGAAAGAGCTTTTTTGGTTTTAGCCAATGATGGCCGTCAAATTTAATCCCATCAAAATTTGCGTCACTGAAAAAAATTAAAAATGAAAAATTGTACTGAAAATGGTAAAAAGACTATCTTAGTAAAATAGCCATAACTTTCTCTTAGAATATCAGATTTCAAAGTTCTTATAGGCGTTGAAAAGATAATTCAGAGCACTACAAGATGGTGTAGGTTTGGTTCTATGATTTTGAAATTTTTTTAGGTTTTAAGAGCCCTAAAGTCAGATGTTATTTATTTTGAGCATGAATTGGGGCATAACTTGGGCATATGGAGTCAGATTTTGGACTTCGAGTAGTCAACAGAAAGCTCTTGGAGAGCTCTACGCATTGGTTCAGATTTGGTGTAAGTTTGGCATGATTTATTTGTTGATATATTGATCTGAATAGTTTATAGATATATTTTGACTATGGTAACATTGTGATTTTATGACATTGGGGATTTAAGATTTGATGTCATTGTATACTCAGTTCATATTTTAGATTGGTCTCATGATGATATGGTTATTAGTGTTTGGTTTGGATATGCATGATGACTTGTTGGGTCTACAAGTTGTGCAGTGTTGTAAGCTGTCTATACTTATAGGTTGCATTTATAGCTTGGTTATGGGTTGTCTTTGCCCATTGATCTTTCATTATTGATGCATATTTAAATTGGTGGCTTGGATTTGGGTTGTCTATGCCCTAAGTCACATAATTTACAATTTTCTTCATGTAGAAGGGATGAGATGTTGTTACCAAGTACAATCATGGTGGAGGATTGTTGTTGACTATTTTATGCTGATAGGTTGGACATATTGAGAATTAGATGCTCGGTTCATGGATGTGATCATGGTGCCATGGATTTTGGCATGACATGATTGGATATACAGGTACATCCTTGATGTTCATTAGCTTGGATTTTTTGATTCAGTTATGGTGGTATATCTTCTTGGTTGAGGATCATGGTTATTTGGTTTCTTTTGAGGAGCTCATGATGTGCATTTTTTGGGTTCTTTGATGGTTTGGTGCCTTGGTTGATTCTCATGGTTAGAAGATGGTTTTTCATCATTATGTCATGGATAGCTTGGATACACGGTTTAGTGGGAGCTTGTGATAGTGATGAAGTGATAGTGGAGGATTAGTTCCTGGTTTAGTTTGGATCATCATATAGGAGATGGATTTTATGATGCCATAGGTGACTTGGTACCACAGTTGAGTGGGAGTTGTTGGCATTGATATATTTATTGAGTGTTTGCAGATGTTGGAGGTTTGTCTTAGATCCTGTTGCTATAGAAGCATCTTTGACATTTGCATGGTGCACTTGTTATCTTCATGGTGTGTGAAGATGGTTAGATCTTGAGGACTCATGGAGTTCTTGGTTATCTTCATGGTGTGTGGAGATGGTTCTTCCTGGTATGTGGAGATGGTTTTTCTTCATGGTGTATGGAGATGGTTGCATCTTGAGGACTCACAGTGTTCTTGACAAAGGTGTGGTTTATGTTTTTATTTGGCATGTTATCCTTGGTATGAGGATGGTTTCATTATTATGTCATGTTATACTCTTGATACGCGTTTAGAGTTGTGACAAGTTATGGTGTGTTCATATGGAGCATGTTATCTCTTTAGTTGAGATGGTAAGATCATGTTGTCATGTTTATGTTCCTGAGGCCACGGTTGGAACTTTGACATTGATCTTGGTTTAGTTTCTTGGTATTGAGTACACTGATCATAAGCTGGATACTTCATGATATTGCTATGTTGCATTTGGAGTTGGCATGGATTGATTGGTTATAGGTGCTCGTGGATACTTAGAGATGGTGGTGATGTTGATTTCTCTTGGATTAGAGAAGTATTTGTTGGGATGGTTGATGGTTTCAACAGGAAGTCCGAGGGGTAGTCACCTGATATGGACTTGAGAGGAGATTGTTCTTAGATGAGTCTTGGTTGAAGACTTGGGTATCTTGATGAGCATTCGCATTCCTCACTCTTGGTCTACTCGATGGTTATCTATTTGAGAGGTATAGCCCATTATTTTCTCTCAGTTGAATTATATTTATGCTTGTCTTTCATGGATATGGATCTTGAGCTATGGTACATGAGTTAGTTCTGGAGGGTTCATTTGAGAGATGGTTTAGCATTGGTTATCTCCATGTGCATATGTTGTAATGCTGGTTGAATTTGGGAGATGGTTTTATACTGGGCATTTTCCTTGGATTAGGAACGGTTTTATTGAGTTTGATCTTCTTGCGAGAGGCTTACATCCATGATTAGTTATATGGTATGGTTTGAGTGTTGTTGAGGCTTCTTGTTGGGGTTTTATGGAGGAGATCATTCTTGTACAGTTTACATCTAGAGGTGTGTGTAGAAGGACATGATACAGGTTATGATTTGCATGGTTTCTCTAGTCTTGGTTATCTTCTTGGATGTTCAATTTTTCTTACATTGGATTTGAGATTGATTGGAGATTGTGATCACTGGTTTGTGCTCATGTATGTCATGTGAGAGATGACATGGTTATTTCTTTCTCTTTTCTCTATTGGTTGTGGAGAATTTGGGAGAGCACTAGAGACTTGTTATGAGAGTTGTTCTTGCAAGATATCAGTTTATGTATTGTGGATGTCCTTGATGCTATATGGATTCACTTCTTTGAAATGTGTTGAGTGGATTGGTTATAGATTTGACATTATCTTTTGCAGTGGGAGCTTCTTAGTATATATGTGGCAGGTATTGCTCTTGAGGCTTGTGATTGCAGGCTACAGATTGGATATGTCGGTGATATGAGATTCACTTGTTATACCTTTTTTGGAGGTATGGATAGTTGGATGGGTTTGGCACTTGCTATGGGTGCTATTTCAGCTATGGATATTTTGACAACTACGAATACATGTGATTACCTTTGGATCAGATTTTTGTGGTTGGAATTTCAGTTGGTACATGATTTTATGATCTTTTAATGCGACAGGTTGGGTGGTTTTCTCTTTGGATGGCTTCTATGTATGTCCAGTGGGAGTGGCATAATAGGAGGTGAGATCATTCATATTCGAGATGCTAGATACTTTGATTTTGTTGCGGGTACCAGGATGGAGCACTTGGTGTATTTTGATCCATGATGGTGGATATGCTGGGAGGGATTGTTCCCTTGTTTATTTATGTGGCTATGAATTGACCCTATGCAATGTATACAACAAGTGGGAGATTGTTGAGATAATGGGTGTTGCATACATTGCATAATATTGTTATTTTATTATTTTATTTTATTATGTAATGTTGTGCCTAGATGGACTTGCAACATGTAAAGATTCCCATGGAATATTCTTGATGAGTTGTATTGTAACATTGTGAAAATATTTCATGTAATTATTTAATATTGGGGAAAAAAGAATTAAATGCCCAATATTAAATGTGGGGTCAGTGGGTTAGGTAGCACATGGTTTATGTAATACCACTTAGTGGTTTTGTGGGACTTGCTACTATATAAGCAGCCACAAGGCTAGTTGTTGTAGAGTAAGAGAGAGTGACAAGGAGAAGACAAAAGGCAAGAGTCAAGTGGGACAAGGCTTGAAAAGTTAGCCAAGGGAGCATTTGTGAAGGTTGAAAGCATGGCATGGGATGTGTGGATTCATGCTTGTTCACATAGTTTGCTTAGTTGTGGCTATGGCCATGAAGGCTTCCATAGTTGTATGGAAATGGTATTTTTTGCTAAATAATACATGGTGATGGATGCTTTTGGAGGCTAAGTTTTTTCCTCAATGAGGGTTTCCCAGGGTATATCTTGTGTCACAATTTTGTGGGTATGTTGTCTATTCTCTTGCATGTGGATTTTAATTTCGTGATTATTTGAAACTTATTATGGGTTATGTGGAAATGGTTATATTCTTTGTTGCCAAGTTTCCTTACAATTGTATCATGTAGACTAGGGTTTGTTCCTTTTATTTTTCAAATTCTTAGGTTGCCCTAGTTCATGTCCTGGTCTTTGTGCTATTGAAACTCTATCAAATTCTCAAGGTTTGTCATCAGAGCAATCAATGAAGAACCCTAATTGTGTAAAAAACCTAATGCCTTATTTTATTTTACCTTAGTTTTGAAAAGCTTCGAGAATAATATTTCAAAAATAACTTTAGGGCATATCACTTTACCTAAACATTTGGCCTATGCAAGCATGACTTCAATAAAATCTTGCTTAAACCTTATTTAACCATGCTTTGTTTGCATTTTGCTCAATTATTTTATCGAGAAGTATCCTTTGTAATGTAGATTTTTGTGACCGTTGATCTTGGTCAAATCAATGGGTATTGAATTCCCATATTTTTGAGATGCAAGGTTTTTAAATAATGTGGGCATGCACCTTGATGACACGTAGCCCTAGTCCTTAAAATCTTAGTTTTCCACAAATCTTGTGATCTATCATAATTTGTCAGGACTCTTTTCAAACTTGCTAGTATTTTTCATGCATGTTATGAATTTCATGCAATGTCATTGGTTGATTTATTAACAAAGGTATTTCTTTATTGGAAAAGATTCATTGACCATTGATCTTGTTCAGATCAAGGGTCATTGCTTTCCTGCAATCTGTAGGTGCAGGAAAATTACATAATACAGGGAAGCACAAATTGGACACGTAGTAGAACCTAACATCATGACCCCACCTTTTTCATAGGGTGACATTAAAGTATCTTCCTTGGTAGTTATTAGGTGAGTTGTGCTAGGTGGCAATATTCTATTCATTAGTTTGGTTGACATGGTGTTCCTCAGATGCATGATTTTATCAACCATAGATCCTTTAAAGATTAAGTGCTGGCACAAGCCTGCATTAAGAAACTAATTAAGAAATAAGAAATGCCAGTATGTGTCTTTGTGCCATGTGTCATAGTGGGGCCAATTTTTAGGGAAGAACACTGAGTCATGCCATGATTGTATGACACATGTGCCTAGGTGAAAGAACTTATCTTATGGGCACAACAATTCCAACCATTAATGCAATTGTAGATTTCTTAGAGCACGAGGGTGAGAAGAGTTATTTCATTGGTCCAAGGGGATGAGGTGACCATAAAAGGTAGAGTATCTCCTACTGTTGATCATGATCAGATTAATGAAGGGCACTTGCCCACATTATAAAGATGAAGGAAGTTTAAATAATGTAGGTATGCACCATGCAGACATGTGTCTATGGTGATGTCATTCTCCCTATCTCAAAAGGTTTAAAGGAAACAAGTTGTGTCACTATTGGTCTTCCCAAGATTGATGACTAGTGCAAGCCCACTTTATGAAGATGCTCATTGGATAAGGAAAGCAAGGATGTGCCAGTTTGACATGTAGAAGGAATGACATCAAGCACTCACTTGCTTAGAATATGATATGGGACCTGCTTACGTGGACATTTTTCAGAAGGTAATCCACATGGAAATTTTCTATTGGTTAGTATAGTTGACTCATTTTAATCAAGGTAGGATAATCCATGTGCATTGATTCAATCAAGATTGAGGGTTTTCACATACTTGCAATTCCAAGGTGCAAGAAATTTAAGCAATGCGGGCATGCACCAATGCAACACGTGGCACAGGTGGGTCCAATTGTTACCAAAGTGGATATTGTATGCCAGGTTGGAGCATTTAATGAGCTAGTTGTATTTCACTTGCTGCCATAAAAGGTATGGTTTCCCTTGATTGTTGATCTAGAGGAAGATTAACAGCTAGTGTATCCATGCATTTTCAAGATGCAAGAAACTTAAGTAATGTGGAGAAGTGCCTAATCGATGCATGGCAAAGCTTTAAAGTGGTAAATCAAATCTAATTTTTGAATAAAGATTGTCCAATTGAAGGAAATCGATAGATGATATTCAAATTTGTATCCAACATGCAAATAATGGCTAAATGAAATTAATTTTGCATAGAGTCCATTCATGTGATCTCAATGCATGAATAAAACTCATTATTCCACCATGATTGAACCACCAAAGTGTAGAAAGAGTGTTAGAGGATAAAGAATTTTTGGAGCTAGGGCACAAAAGTTTTATTTAGCGATTCAATGAGTTATGGTGAGGATTACATAGAGAAGAAGTGCAAATTTTAGCAGGTAAGTACTCTATGACTCCTCAAAATCAAGTGTCTGCTATGATACAATTTCTAGGGTATATTCAAAATTCCTCCTCAAAAAGAATTCACAAGACAGATGGATTACCTGAAATGTTCTGTACATGATGATTTTTTGGAACAATTCCCTTTATCCATACATGAAATAATTAAGGGGAGGGAACTCATTCCAAAAGACTCTAGGGAAATTGTAGCAGAGGGTTTCTATGACAAGGCAAATTGGGTTAGAGATGCTTGAGTATCTATAGGAGGCCTAGAATTGTTCAGAAAATGGTTATTGGAAAGGAATTTAGATACCCCCATGAGCAATGTATGGGAATTTGACATTGGAAAATTAATAGTACCTATAGTTTTCTTTGATAGTGATCTATTGGTTGACTTGGCTAAAAAGTATGACCCTATTACAAATTGGGTTAAGAACCATACTAGAGTAAATCTTTTTAGGGTTTTTCCTAAACTAATCAGAGAGCTTTTCAACCTAAACCCTAACCATGCTTTACATGGAAAAATTGACATGGATGACCTTCAAGCAAGGTATGATGCCCAAAGGATATACTTGAGAATAAGGCCATTGCAAGAACATGCTGCCAAGGTTATTACACTACCTGTAATCACTACTAGCACACCGGAGCCATTAATGAGAAGACATTTTAATCTAAGGGCTCAAGCATTATATTTTTCTCTATGCAAGATTTTTGGAATGGATGAAGTAGAGCATGTCCCAGGCTCTATTGTTTTCATTATGGCTTAGACTCTTCAATTTGGGATGAGCACTATTCTTGACTTTGGTACTTTCCTAGCATAGGAAATTCAAAATGGTTTAGTGGGGATAGCTTGAGGGAAAGTAAACAAACCATTCTTCTAGTATTCATTGCTTATGTATATATGCTTGTACAAGGGATATACTTTCTTTTCTAAGGGAATGGAACTAGAAATAACCAAGGATGGAGAGAGGCACCCAGTTCAATTATGGAGTGTGGATATGACCTTAGAGGCTAGAGATGCCAGTTTTGTGAGGTTTGACAGATATTTTGCATCAAAGCTTAGATTTCTTTTGAGAGTCGATAGCCCTAGAATTCCACAAGCACTATTAGAGTTGGTCAGACCTAAGGACCCTGTATAGGGGCTATTGGTTAGTCATAATTGGGGGGATATAATCCCTTATAATGTTTCAACAATAATAAGAGTATATGGCTTTTTGGGAAAGCCTCATGTGTTACCATTTCGTGTGCCTCTAAAGATAGGGATAGCAGAGTTGTTGTGGTAGATAGGCACTATTGATGAAAAAGATTTTCCAAAGAAGGGTACCTTCTTTCTAGTTGTTACTATAGCACATGAATTTTTTTTTATGAGGAAAGGGTGGAAACATCTTAATTTTTTCCTGGATAGATACAAAATGGCAAAATCTCATGCCCAATTTATTGACCCAAAGGGATTCTATGACCTCTTAAGAGAAAGGACAAAGGCTGCCCACATGGTGCACTAGGTATACTATCCTAAAGATGTTATTAGAAATGTTTTTTCTTTACAAGAGTAGGAATTGAGGAAAGAGAAATGGATAGTATTTAGGAAGACTATAGAATTCATTAATTCTTTTGAATCCAATTATGATCCACTAAAAGATAAAAAGTATTGGGGAGCCAAGATGCAAGCATTAATGAATAATTTTGCTATGATAATACAAAATATGAATGAAAAGAAAGCTACATATGTTGAGACATATCCAGATAGGGCTACAAAGGTGTAGAGGAGGATAAATAGTAGAAACATAGTAGCTCTTGGCCAGTATACCTTGCAAAGAAGGGTAGGTTATGTGATGAGTCAGAATGTGCAATAGGATCCCCTTCAACAAAGACCAAGGCTAGAAAGTCCTTCTGTAGCTAGTGCTCCAAAAAGACAAAAGTTAGAGCAAGGGTCTTCTTCTTCTCAAATGGAATAGTACTCCCCAAGCTAGTCCCCAATCTAGATAGATGATGAAACATCTTTAAGAGAACAACTTACACAAATTGGTGGAGAGGGGGATGTAATTGTCACTTCAAAAGATTTGAAGATTAGAGAACCCCAAGAACCTCCTGTACCTTCCTTGGATCTCACTGTTGCCAATTACCAAGGTAAGGAAATAGATCCTATAGTTGCCCAAGCCTTCAAGAGGTTTATTAATGATGAAAATTTTGTGAAGTCTAGAGCATGTGCACAATTTTTGTGGAGGTTGAACATAGGCAATTTTGAAAAGACATGTGAGAAGATAAAGGCAGAACAACCTAATAAATCAGACTCCACTATTAAGGAAGAGGTAAAGTCTAAATTTTTGAATGATTTTTCTCAATGTACACCTAAGGCCAGAAGGTAAATAATTAGACAGTCAAGAGTCCTCATCTTACCAGAATGAGATATAGTGAATGCTATGGTCTTTGATTCAATAAGGAAATAAAAGGATGTCCAATTTAAGATTGAAGAAGAGGTATTACAAGCTCATAGGGGAGTCAAGTTTAGTGATGACCACCAAGCCTTAGTTATTTGGTCTATTGAGAAAAGGGATAAGACCATAATGCAAGAAATTTCTATTGCAGAGCATACTAGTACATTAATAGTGTTCAGGGCTAGTGAGGTTGGTAGCAAGCAAATAATTGGTATGGCCTCAAAAATGTTAAAACTTGGTAGTGTGGTGTCTAGATAGGAAGAAGATAAGTTTTCAAAACTTAATGCTAGATTTGAAGAAGTCTTAAAAGCATATGAGGAGAGGGGTGTGCAAATACAATCATTAGAGAACAAAGTGACTCAAATAGAAAAGATTCTTGGGAAAAGAAAAATAGGAGAGTCTAGTAGACCTCGGATTGTATACCCCCCATGGTTACCTGTTGAACCTTTTAAGTCAACACCAATCATTGAAATACTAGATACCCTAGAAAGGCATCAGTTCTACACTATAGAGGATTTTGAAGAAGAGAAGAATAAGTTGTATGCATTGCATGTAGAACTAAATAATCAATTTGAAGAGAAATTGAGGCAAGGTTTATTCTATTTAGTTGATAGGATAGAATGGCCAACATTTTTTGATCAATTAGCAAGGATTGCATCTATTAGGGATGAATTAAAGAGAGATGAAGCTGTATTAAGATCCCTTGTACAGAAGTGGATAGAAAGAAATTAGGATATCATTGCTATGTGTTTATCTATTATCCTATTGACCTATCATCAAATAAAAAAGATATTTCATTTGTTGAATAAATTACAAGGTTTTGATGATAAACAAGATTCCTTTCAAAGAAGATTAACTATTTTTTTTCCAAGTATATTGTAGAAAAACTTGATGTATTTCCTTGTGCTTTAAAGACTATTGATAAAATGAAGGAAAAGGAAGAATGGAAGAAGGAGCTGGATGAATTTTTTTGTGAAAGGATGAATAAAGTTATTAATGAAACTAGTCACCTATTATGGGCAA
The DNA here is from genome assembly GCA_028749045.1 of Cupressus sempervirens. NCBI lineage: Eukaryota > Viridiplantae > Streptophyta > Pinopsida > Cupressales > Cupressaceae > Cupressus > Cupressus sempervirens. The sequence continues at coordinate 656,311,118 of CM053787.1, forward strand.
TGACAAATGAGGAGCTAGTAAAGGTACTGTTGTTCTATAATACCATCAAAAAAGATCTTGTTGATATCAAGGTTGTTGCAAATTCATTAATAACTGTACAAAAAGAGGTCCTAAATTTTGATTGGGCAGATGACACTACTTATAATGAGTGGAAAGATAAATTTATGACTCTAGAGTAGATGATAGAAGGTGACGAGGTAGAAGATGATGAGGAAGAAGAAGGTGCAAAAGTAACTGTCACTCTTATAGTTAATAATGAAGACAACAAAAATCCTCAGGTCAAAGTAAGTTTACAAGCAATTAAAGATGACTCATTGCTTTCAAGCTTAATGGCCACTTACTCTGAGGAATCAAAATAATGTACCAGATTAGAGTACCCTTGTCTTTCCAAGTGATGTAATAGAAAGGGACCCATAAAAGAATGTTTTATGTATCAGTCTTTCTATTATTCATAGTTTTTGTCTTTTTGTGATAGGTGTATGTAAATATCTTTTTGTAAAGGACACCTGTCAATCACATTTTCCCTTTTCTTATAGCAACTCATGCCTATATAAATGAGTTTTCAAGGCAATGTGATGGCTCAATTTCTATTGCATTTTTAGTATTATACTTAGGATATTTTCGGTCCAGTCTTTAATTAAAACATTATGATGTATTTTCTTTGCATGTTTTATGAAAATATGTCAATATAGAATGATCTCTGTGTCTTTTCTTAAGGTCATTTGAGTTTACAAAAATTGTATACAATTTTCAAAGAAAATTAATACAAGTTATGAGCTATCCCCATATCAATTTTTATTGAATCTTGTCTCCTTAGCTATTACCTGGTTATTTTGAGCTTTTGTGAGTAAAGCTTGCTCAATTGAATGCAATTCATTTAGGTTGTATGTCAATTCATTACTGCTATTAATTCAATGAATTAAGTAAATGCTTTTGATGAATTTGATAGGGTTGTCATGGTAATAGAAAGGATGTCTGTAAGAATGAAATTTAGTATGAAATTTTGATAAGCCTTGTTGTAAAGCAACAAATTAGATCCATAAATTAAAGTAGACTCTAAATCCCAATGGAATAGGCACTGATCAAAATTTACTTAGTATGCAGAACAAATACACTATGAAGAAGCATCAATTCTAAAATCACAATAAGTTTTAACTTACATTTCTTGAAGATTATAAATGATAGTCAGTACTTGTTTGCATGGAATGTTTTAGCCTTAGTTAGCCACTGTTGCTGGGAATACATGCAAATCTATAGAAGAAATTTGGCCATATCTATTTTATGGTATGTGTTTATTAAAAATGTCAGAATCATTCATGTATTTGAGGATTTGAGATGAGAATCATAATGAAATTAAAATAATTCTCATACAGTATCTTCCATGGGATGTGTTTATTAAAAATGTCAGAATCATGCATGTATTTGAGGATTTGAGATGAGAATCAAAATGAAACTAAAATAATTCTCATACAATATCTTCTAGTCTTGAGTCATCCTTGGGTATACCCACCCTAGTTTTGTAGAGCCTAAAGAGTAGAAACCACCCTTGGTTTTGTTGTAGTTGGGTCTAAATGGCTTACACATATAATTACTAATAGGAATTGGCTATTCCTTAGGTTTTAGTCAAGACTAAAACCTGCAGAGTTTCTATAATGAGCTTTCACCACTTCACTACCTTGACCTCAAGTCAAGTTTAACCACATACAATGATGTGATAGCTTTTAAAATTTAACAGTCTTGATTATTTTTCACACTTTCACAACTTGAAAAGTCTTATCCACTTTACCACCTATGATGTTGTAGTAACCATTTTGAAGTTAATTGTCACCTTTTTCACAATCTCACAACATAAGACTTTAACTCATCCCTTAACCTTGTGAAGTCATGATCATGAATCTTCTCCTCTTCATAACTATAACCTTAGGTTACTTTTAAATGCTAGTGATGTTATGATAGCCTAGACCTTGACTATTGTGGTTACCCTTTGCATCATTGTAGCTTGAAAATTTTGAATTCAATACTAGCTGCGAACTTGTGATCTTATATAATGTGCCTCTTCACAACCTAAACTTGAAAGCCAACAATAATTATGTGATGTTGCAATGATCTTGTTGATGACCACTTCATGGCTACTAAAATAGTTAGAGATCCTAATGAAGCAATGTTGTAATCAAAGAAATATTGCGACATTGAAAATTAATGGTACTTTAGAGACATGACTTATAAGATATGAAAAATGGTCAATAGACTTAGGGATATAAAAACCAACATACAACCAAACATTTTGATGTATCCCTATCTTATACTTTGCATGTCAAATTATGAGTAATTCAACAAAACATGAAACACAATTATTTTCTAGGATTTTTCACAAGGAATGACACATTCTCAAAACCCTAAGATATTGAAACATAATTTCTTCCTAATTTTTATAGGATATTACAAACTTTTTGGCTAGGTGAAAAATTACGATAACAATGGCTATGTCTAGGGATGATGGATAACTTGTATCCATTCAAGAACTTAGAATCTCAATTTAAATCATACCACATACATGATAGCAAAATGACAACATTTAGAGAAAAACACTATGAATAGGTAACACCACAAATATATACATAGGTACAACACATATTTACAAAAATGTACAAACCTAGCTACTATTTATGGAAAGAAAAATACCTTCAAATTAAGTATTTCTTCAAGAATTTTCCATGAACTAGTAATTCAAGAATATCACCAGATAGTTCCTTTAAAATATAACAATCTTCAACCCATGAAGAATCAATTAGATATGTGCCAAGCCAGATAGGATCAAACTTTCCATGATTCTTTGTCTTCAATTCTTGTATTTCACATTAAGACCAATTCTTCTGGCTCAAATTTTCTTGCCACTTCTTTTCTATCATATAAGTGCTTTGCTTGTAACTACAATTTTATATTTCTAGCAAAGGCTTCTTTCCTTGTTTTAGCTAATCCTATCAATTCATCCATCTTTCTTGCATATCATCAATGATATCATCATCATACATCTGGATATAATTACATAGGCCTATTAAATTGTTTTAAGGCATTCTAGCTTGGATTCCATATACTAATTCAAAAGGTGGGACACCTATTTCCTTCCTAATAATTACTCTATTAGCCCAAACTACTAAATGCAACTTGGAATCCCATGCCTTCTTGTTAGCATCCAAAGTTCTCTTGATGACTTTCAATAGACTTTTATTTGTAGATTCAACTTGTCCATCTTCTTGTGGATGATAAGGAGATGATGTTGATCTGGTAATACCATAGTTCTCACAAAATTTGATAAATTTTCTGACATAAAGCACATGGCATTATTAATAACAATTATTTCAAGACACCCAAATCTAGTTATTATGTTATTTTTTAAAAAAATTATTCACCACTTTACTAGTAACCTTTTTGGTTGGAATAACCACCCACTTTGTGAAGTAATCTATTGACACCAATATCCATGAATATCTTGTACTAGAATTAGTTGAGATTTAACCTATGAAATCCATTCCCCACTGCTAAAATGGAGCTTGTACTTCCACTAATTTCAAAGGAGTGTTCCTAGAAAATTTTAGTTTTCCAAGAAATGTCTAGCAAGAATCACATTTTTCTAACCAAAATTTGAGCGTCTCTGAATAAACTAGGCCACCAAAAACCAACTCTCACTACCTTGTGAGTAGTATTATTTTCCATGTAGTGACCTCCACATACTCTTGAATGCATATCATTTAATACTTTTTCTAATTCATTTTGATCAATGCATTTCAAGAGCACTCTTCAAAATTCCTCCACCACAAACTTCCATTAATAATAACATATATAATAGCACACAACTTAATAATTCTCCTTTCATTGCTTGTCAAATGAGGTGGGGCTTCCATATATTGTAAATAATGTATCACATTTTTTTTACCAATCATATTGATCCATATCACATGTTTCTGATTTGAGTCTTCAAATACCATATTTATCTGCTTAGCATCTTGATTAGATTGGGTCATGAGTTTTTCTAACCATTGACCTCTTACTAATTTTGTGATTTGGATCTCAATGTTAAACTCTTGAATCCTATTTATCCATCTGTACTTTCTTCTAGATAACACAAATGCAATGGTAGTAACACCAAATAAATAGCACCTAAAGGCTTTGAAAACTTTGACAAGAGCATATGCCTAATTTTCATTTATCTCATAGTTCAATTTAGTAGGTTGGAGTGATTTTCTAAAAAATGCAATATGTTGCTCAAAGCCATCCTCATTTTTGTGAAGTAAAAAAATAGCAATAGTGTGGAAAGATGTAAAAGAAAATATATATGCATGGGTTTTGTATATTTTGGTGTCCTAAGGATTGGTGCATTCTTGATAGCATCTTTAATTTCTTGAAAAGCAATAGCACGCTTACCTTACCAATTAATTGTTGCTCCTTTCTGGACCATATTTGAAATTGGTCTACTAATCTCAACAAAATTTGTTACAAATCTCCTCAAAAAATTAACATGTCCAAAGAAAGACTATATACATTTGACACTCTTAGGTTTGGGATTTTTATCTATTCCTACCACTCTTTTAGGATCAATCTTAACTCAATCCTTGGATACTATATGGCTCAACAATTTCCCTTTTGTCACTTTGAAAGCATATTTCTTTGGATTTAGTGAAACTCCATACTCTAATGTTTTCATAAAAATATTTTCTAAATGCTTACAATGATCCTCAACCTTTTTTGAGTATTTTGTTAGATCATCTTGATAAACAACCATAAATTTTTTAATATATTCCTTAAATGCAAAATTCATGGCTCTCTAAAATGTTTCACCTAGATTTATTAGACCAAAAGGCATCTTGACATATACATAAGTTCCCAAGGAGTTGTGAAATCTATTTTGAACTTCTCTTTCTCATCAACAATGACCTGGTTATATCCTAAGAAACTATCCATCATTGACATTAACTTTGACCCAATGACTTTTTGTAACATAGCTTGCATATTGGTTAGTCCATAATTGGCTTTCAAGGATGTAATGTTTAGGTTCCTAAAGTCAACATACAACCTTTTATCACCATTCTTCTTTCTAACTAGTTATAGGTTTGACACCAATGATTTAGAATGTCTAATAGGTTTAATTATCCCCCCATCCCTTAGTTTCGTAAGCTCTTCTTGCATTTTAGGACCTAATGTAGGATTGAAAGGCCTCTATTTTTGTCTAAATGCCTTAACATTTTCTTCAATGGGTAATGTATGCTGAAAAAAATCCTCCCTACAAGACTTATGGTCATCATAAGACCATGCAAAAATATGCCTAAATTTTCTTAGTAAATCAATCAATGACTTCCTAATTGTAGGGGATAAAGTATTACTTATATATACTCTTTTAGATGATTCAAATGTGCCAAGGTTGATTTCTTCAAGCTCTTGTGGTTTCTAATTTTTTATGTTTGAATGCACTCTATCTTGATTCTCAAAGAAATTTTCTAAAACCACCAAGCCTTTAGGTACCATATTTGTTTTTAGTTACAAGATCTCTTGACCAAAATTGGTTTCCTTTCTAGTTTTTGTTTCAACCAAAGCACTACAGTCCATTTCTTGGCCATGGTACTTGTCCTCATTGAGAAGAAAATTCAAGATATATTTATCATCTTCAAATACTTACTAATTTTCTATATTATTATGGATAGAAGGCGTATTCTTCATCTCAATCTTATACACATCAAAAAAAGGGATATCATCAAGTTTGATTGCCACATTAGCCAACAAGTCAGCCATCTTATTGTTGCTTTTGTCCATCCAAGATATGCAAAAAGCATCAAATTCTTTAATCTAGTCCTAAACAACATTTCTATACCATTTTATCCTCATATTCTTGGAAGCATATCTCTCCTTAATCTAAGACGCGGTTAATTCTAAATCACTACTAACATGCAATTTCCTAATACCATGATTTTTTGCAACTTTTAAAGAAAGTAAAAGTACTTCACATTCTAAATATTATTAGTACATGTGAAATTAAAAGTAAATGAATACCTAAAAGTATTCTTGTTTGGGGATATGAAAATAACGCTAGCCCTTGACACATCTTTATAATTATCCCCATGAAAATACATAATCCAAAGGTTGTGAGAATCTACATAGTTTTTTACCTCTTGTTTAATTAATGGAATTGGCTTTTCAATTTCTTAAATAGTGAGTTAAGATTTGAAGGCATTGAATTCTATATCCAAGGAGCAAATGGCATCTGCATCAATGTTGTCATCAAAGATATGGGTAACTCTTGGGTCTCTGCCAACTTTGATGGCCTTGTCCCCTTTGTGAAATGTAGCATAGGATAGATCACATTATAGGCTACCTCCCATTGCAGCACTTCATTTTCTTGAGAGAAACATCCCATATTGTGGAGGAATATCAAATAATAGGATAGTCATGGTTAGGTCAACATTAGGTTATGTAGCTAACTTAAAAGGAAAAGCATTAATTGTACCTATAATAGGAACTTCTCTTGCATCCATGGCCCTACATCTACCCTACTTGGTATGAACTTTTAGACCTAGGGCTTCCATAATTCTAAAAGGCATGATAGTATTAGAAGCCCCTTAATCTATCATACAATTTTTTAAGGTTTTTCCATTTATGATCAAACTCAAAAAGAATGGGTCAATGTTTTTATGTAAGCTACATATGAATTATCCTAATACATTTGAGGTATTTGGGACATAACTCCATTGTCTTCCTTGTCTTTCATTACAAGTAGTACCTATTGCATTATTGATGGTTCTTGTTCAACAATATTACTACTTCCTATTCCACCTAACCAAGAGAGGGCCTTATTTTTGTGCTCTTCTATCCTAAACATCTTAGATAAGGGAACATTAATAGTAATTTGAGACAACATAGAGATTGTATCTATAGGATCACATGTAAAATATTTAGAAATATTACATCTAGCTACTTTTACTTGAATAGTAGGATTTTTCATTATCTTGGTGATGTCAAGACCTAACTTCTTCTCTTGTACGTTGACCTTGATTATTTTTGCAACCTAAAATTGCACTTTCTTTTTTGGTTGCCACTTTTTATTCTTGTTGTCTTTGATCTTTACAATCATTGGATTGTCTTTTTAATTTTTATCATCCATTTTGTGAGTAATATCCTTGATAAAAATACCATATGAATTACTAGCAATATTGTTCACATTGCTATTTTTGAGATTGTAAGTACTATGCACTTGAGCCACCATCTCTGCAGTTATCCTATCAATTTCTTCATTTTATGGTTTTCTCAAATTCATGAACTCTATATCTAATATCATATTCAACATCCTATCTTCATCTTGATCTTCATCATCTAAAAATAATTTTTGATGATGCAATTGATACACATTCCTTTGATTTGTAATATCATTCTTAGAATCCTCCAGATCAAATTCTTCACCATTGTCACATACATTTATCATGTTACATCCTACTTCTTCATGGATTTTTTGTTCTTCCTCTTCCTCCTTATGTGATTGTTGACTTTTTGAAAAATATTGAGCAACTAAACAATAATCAGGAGAATGAGGGGATTGGCACACAATACACTAGAGCATATTTCAATCATGTTTATATAATTTCTTTGTAGTGGATCTAGTGTACCTTTATCTTTGGTGTTTTGGATAAGATTAGGGATGGGTCAACCATATTTCCACTATGTGGTGTAAGGATAATTTTGCATCCTAGTCTTCTTATTATAATTATTGTTGAATTGGGTCTTCTCACTAGTATTTGGCTTATTAGCATGGTATGCTCGTGGATTTAAATTCTTAAGAAGATTCAAGACTTTATCCATTGTATCATCCTCAATTTTCTTGGTTACAATAGACTTATTACCCTCTCTCTTATTTCACTTTGGATTAAATAGCTTTGGATCAAACCTTCTTCCTAAATTACCAAATGTTTTTCTATTATTCTTAATGTTTACAACCATCTTATAGGCATCCCTCAATGTTCTAGGACCCTTATCCCTTAGAGTATAAGTTATTTTACTGTCAAAAACATTGAAATATGTTTTAAGGTAAGCATCTTCCCCCAATCTCATCAGTTGAAGCAATTTATACATCTCCTTTTGGAATCTCACATCAAAATCAAATGTCGTTTCATTTGGAATCTTCTTTATATTGTTAAACTCATTCAACATGAAACTTGCATTGGTGTTTTCCCCATATTGCTCATTGAAAATCTTCTCTGAATCATTACATTAACCAATATTGTCATCAGGTAGTCTTCTAAACTAGTCCCTAGCATCTTCTATGAGATAATGCATAATTAATTTCATTAATACATCCTCATGCTCTACCTCATAGCCATTTAACATTTCAATAAATTTCCTAAAGTGTGCTTCATCAGTTATAGCATTGTTATCTAGAAACTTGATGACCTTGTCTCTTAGATCATTAGAAATGAGATCAAGAAAACCAATAATTCCTGTGAATGACATCTACTTATACTTTTCCAATAAATAGGTCTTTTTTCAAACCTACAACACCAATAGAACTTGATCCTGCAACTTGATTCTAAGCATTTGTTTTTCTTGGTTGAGTATCAATTGGTTATATTATTATAATGGAAGAAGAATAAGGGATAGGTTGGGAAGTAGTGCTATTACTTATTATGAGAACACAAGGTATAGTAGAAGCCACTCCTAATGAGGGTTGACTCCGTTTGGTATTTACACTAGAGGTAGATGTTAGGAACTACATTTTCTTCCTCATTTCCACTAATTGGGCTTCATTTTCTACCTTCTCAAGCTCCTTGGCTAGATCCTCTCATTATTTCCTAGCTTTCTCCAATTCTAGATCTATTTTTGATATGGTAGGGACACTTTGGATGTAGCTACTAGTTCACTTATTTTGATACTAGTCACTTTCTATTTGCCCTTATCAATAATCTTAGTGGTAAGATCAATCACTTGGGTTTCACTTTCCTTTCCAATAGGCTTATATGGTTGGATCTGCACAACTACTATATTATCCTTTTCTTGCAAAACCCATTCACATTCATGAATTTTGGATCTCATCTCTCCAATATCCCCAACTAGATCTTGATGTAAGGAAATAAACTTATCTTCTAACTTCTTATTTTGTTCCTATAAGGCAATTGTTCTCCTAAGAAAATTCTCTCTCACAATGATAGCATTCATGGTAATTTGTTCCTTCTCTTTCTCCAAATGTATACATTTGGAATCTTCCTAAATAACCTTTTTTTAAGAATCTTTATTTTAGTAAGAAAATCATTAGGATCTATGGTTTTTGTTCCTAATTCTATAGGTTCACTAAGATCAATGAGATTTCTCTCAATGAAAGGAACATAAAAAGGTTCGGATCTACTTGATTGAACACATCTAGGTCTAAGATGCTAATTTATTCCTCCTAAATCACTAGATCTAAAAGAAGTATCCCCTATGGATGACACCATTTTGTCTTGGTAAGGATGATCTTCATGAAAAGGTGTACTAAAAAGACCTCCTCAAAGCCTAGTACTCTAAGTTTCAAAGCTATGACAAGCCTTCTTTCTTAACTATAGGCTAGAACTAAAGATTATCTCAGGCTTTCCATGCACGAGTAGATTCTCCCTTCTTCTTAGGAAAATTATTCTTACACTCTTTGGTAAGTCTATGTATAAAGGAATATCTAGGTTTTTCCTTACATATTCTCTCATATTTTTTCTCCTATCAACCATTCTTTACTTTAATATGAGTACTAGTTAGCAAAATCTATGTCCGAGTTGCCACACACAAGGGGAAGAACCTTTTTATAATGGTTAAAAGACAAGAGACTTTCATGGGAAAAGCATTTCTACAAAAAGATTTGACATAGGGACCCAACCCAAATGACTTTAATATTGTGTATTTCAAGAAATATGAACTCTATTCAGCAATAAGGCACTTGTAAGCATATCATATGTCACATAGCTCTTGTGGTATTGGGAATTTTGTAAATTATCAAGGTTTGTCACTAAAAATGAACCAATACCATCATGGGCATAATAAAAGACATCTGGACATGTGACAATAGATGTATAGCTCTTCATTAGAGATCTTAGATGTTTAGATAGGTTTTCTTCTAACAACTCCCCAACAGTCACCATTTTGTTGGTGTTTTAAAACTATAGGTTCCAACAACCAGCACTAGAATATAGAAGATAAATAAAAGCCTAAGGATTATCTAGTTCCCATATTTAATAGAAATTATCTTGTATTTGGACCAACTTCAATGAAGCACACAAGGGCTTTCTACTCTTTAAGATCTATAGGGCCAAGGTGGGTGAACCTAGGGATCTATATGACTTATTCTTTGATTTTATTCTTTAATACTTATTCACTAATATTATTCTTCTCATATTTACCCTTATAGAAGAAAAAGTGGTCAACAATCTTCTTGGACTTGTAATTAACTTGGTTTATAGTAGCTAGCTATGATTCAAAGGAAAAATATTACAACTAAGTGAGTGATAAGAAATATTGCTCTTTATTATAGAAATTAAACAATTGATTTTAAAATGTGCATTATGCAACCAATATGACATTATCAATTTGCATCTAAATTAATTACCACTACATTATCCATTATTATATAGAGTCAAACCAATAACCCTTGACCTATTTAAGTGACTTGAAATTAAATTTATTAGTTGCTAACCCTAAATTCCATTCTTATGATATCCCTCCCATATACCTAGAAACCCTATCAATTCATGCAAGCATTTACTTAATTCCTTGAACTAAAAGAAACAATGAAAAGATATAGAACTCATCCAAGTGACATTAAATTGAAAAAAACTTTGCTCATTTCAATCTCTAAATAATAGATACATGAAAATGGAGAAAATAATCAAAGACACAAATATGAAGAACTCTCTTTATGTATTAAATTTCCTTTCATTTAATACAATACTAGTATAAATCTCAAGACATAACACAAAATATGACAAACTTTGCCATTCAATACTCACTATATTGTCAAATTTGTAAATATGAAACAACATACAATTGACACAAAATATTGGATGTCCAACTATAATTAGCATAAACACTAAAAATTCTATAGGACTCTAGACATCACTCCACATCTTGGAAATCCTTTTATAGAAAGGATTGCAACAAGTTTTAGATGGGAGGACACATGTCAAGTTTTTTACTTGAAAGAAAATACAAAGATATTTTACATTGCTACTTTTCAAACATTCTTTGTATTCGATCAAAATTGAAGAAATAGTTGCAAAATTGGAAGGTAACACTTTCCTTAGGTGTCTTTAGCATAAAAATGTTTGTACTTTAACAACCTATCACTTTCTTTTTCTTTTCTTTACTTTATCTCTTTTTTCTTTAATTGTATCTTTAAATTGCCTAATCATTGTCCTTGAATGGTAGGGCCTTTGTCCCTACTATAACTTCTTAGATAGCTATATTAGTTTCCACATCAAGCTAGGTGGCATCTTTGATAACATTTAGTTCCTTGAGGCACTTCTTCTACTTAACATTTGTTATAGCTTTTACCTCTATAGTTATCTTACCCATCTCTACCTCTAGTTTATGTTATAAGATTGGTTAAAAGCATGAATGCTGATGATATTCCTATGGGGGAGTATTATAGATATGTTACTATGATGATATGTTAAATTCATGATTGAGTTTGTCATTGATGTCAACATAGTAGTTTTCTGTGGTATCTAACAGAAGAACAACAGAAAGATCATGTTGGTATGGATGACTAGTTGAGTATTTACAATATATGAGGTTATGGGAGATACTTCTAAGTATCTAGTATATGTAGTTAATGTTAGAAGAAGAAAGGATAAGTATAGAAGAAGTTATGTAAGTTTCGATGATGTCTGTTCTAAGATAGAGTTTATAGAGGCATGTTCTAGTAAACTTGTCATATCTTTTAGAAAAGTAGTTATTCTAAGAATAAAGGTTGAGGACATGGCTAATCTTACTCATCCTGATATTGCATTTATAGAGAGTTATTCAAGTTTAAATGCATAATATTTATGTTCTCACTAAGTGTAACGTGTTCTTAATGTGGTCCTATACTAACTAAATGAGAAGGTCTAACAACTGACTTAGGGAATTTTTTTGAGGAGTTGGTATAAAGGAAGGAAATTTTCCTTTATCATGGTATGGAATGATATGTTTTATGATTGATTATAAGCAGCAGAGAGTGTGGAATGTGAAGCTAAGTAGAGTAGTACAGAAGTGAAGGAAACTTCATTGCTAAGGTTTTATTGAGTGATCCAAGGTTTGATATTTGGATCTAAGGTTTGTAACCTAGTCTACAAGGTATAATAGTGATTGGTCTAGTTGATAGAACAAAGGGGAGGAGGACATAATAGTAAATTTCTTATTTGAGCAGTGAGCTCTTCTTGTAGTTGAAATTGCATGTTTGGGCTGTGGGCTCTTCTTGTATACATTGTACCACAACTCCTTATAGGGTTGGAATCTCCTAATAGGGACTCATTGTACTAAATGTTGTAATAGACTCCTAATAAGGTCCATCCTCTAACAAGAAATATTTATATTATTACATCATCTTGTGGGCATCATTCCCACCAAGGTTTTCCCCCAGACCAAGGGTTTCCCTAGTCAACATATCTAGTGTAATTGTCTATGTGCATTTTATTATGGTTGTTGTTTACTTTGGTTAAATTTTTAACTTTGTTTAAAGAAGATAAATGTTTTAATTTTTGGATACCCCATCCCCACTTAGTTATCTTGGTGGACTATTATTTCTAACAATTGGGATCAATGTCTCAGGTCCTTGAAGATAAGGTTGAACAAAATTGGGAGATCAGTGGATAGTTATTTTAGAAAAGATAGTCCTAAATCTAATGGAGGAAATTTAAACACCTAGAAGATGGAGCTTCTTGGTGAAAGATCATAATTGTGTACAAAATTGAGCATTAATTTTTTGGATAGAGGCACACGTAAAGATAGATCAATATCTGGAGATATGGAGATCAAAGAAGGTATTGATCTACTTATGAAAAGAGAGAAAGTAGGTATGGAAATTTTTTATTATTGGACATGTAATGATTTTGGTGATTTTTTGTCTACATACCCTAAGAGAATAATGAAATCTCAAAAAAGTTTTATTTCTAATGAATATGAAGAGTTAAAAGAAGTACGAAAAGATTCTTGAATGATTATGATAAGGATAATTTGGTTAAGAAAGAGGAAGTACTAGAAGAGATAGATTTGGTAACTATTGTTGATCCAAAGGCTAACCATAAAAATGTGGAAGTTATCATTAACAATGGATTGCAGAATGAAGGAGAGCCAATGTAGGAACAAAGGTTGAAACCTTTAGCAGAACCAAGAGTTGAGATAGCAATTCCTACTTTAGGAAATAATATGATAAAGAATCACCTATCCAAATAGATCATTGGAAGAGAAAATAAAGGTGTGATGAAAAGAAGTAGAGTAAATGAAGAAATATGCTTGATATCGCAAGTTAAGCCTAAGAATACAGATGAATCATGTAAAGATGATTATTGGAAAAAAGCCATGAAAGAGGAATTGGATCAGATAGTAAAGAATGAGACATGGAAATTGGTCCATAGACTAGCAAACAAGAATTTGATAGGAACTAAGTGGGTATTTAGAAATAAGATGAATGAGCAAGGCGAAGTTGTAAGGAATAAAGCAAGCTTTCTATGTAAAGGTTACTCATAGCAAGAAGGAATAGATTATGAGGAGACCTATGCTCCAGTAGCTAGAATAGAAGTAGCAAGATTATTCTTAGCCTATGTAGTACAAAAGAAATTCAAAGTGTATCAAATGGATGTCAAGTCAACATTTGTGAATGGAGAACTTGAAGAAGTGTACATTGAGTAGCTTGAAGGTTGTCCTTTGATAGATGACAAGGACATAGTATGAAAACTAAGGAAAGCATTATTTGGCTTGAAGCAAGGACCCATAACCTAGTATGCAAGGTTGGACAAGCATTTGACAAATCTTGGATATAGAAAAGGTATGGAAAATAGTAATCAGAAACAAGATGAATGAACAATTCAAAATTGTAAGAAACATAGCAAGATTGGTATGTAAAGGTTACTTGTAGCAAGAAGGAATAGATTATGATGAGACCTACACTCTAGTGGATATAATAGAAGTAGTAAGATTATTCCTAGCCTATGCAGCATAGAAGAAATTCAAAGTATATTAGATGGATGTCAAGTCAACATTTCTAAATGGAGAACTTGAAAAAGAGGTATACATTAAACAACTTGAAGGATGTCCTTTAATAGATGACAAGGACATAGTATGTAGACTAAATAAAGAATTATATGGATTGAAGCAAGCATCCAAAACCTAGTATGCAAGGCTAGACAAATATTTGACAAAACTTGGATATAGAAAAGTTATGGTAGATAGTAATATGTATTGAAAAGTGTAAGAATTTTCCTAAAGGCAAAATTCACCCAGGAACTAAGAACTCAAACACAAGTACACAATAGACCAAAGAGAGAGAGAGAGAGTATGATAAGAATGATGATGTATTCAATATGCCATGATTTAGAGTACACTAGGAGTACCTATATATAAAGGCCTCTTAGGAAGCACATAGAATGTCTCTAGAAACAACTAGAAGATAAGACAACTAAGCACCTTATCCAACGTTCTAGATGAATGGATAAGAATGATAAAGTGTCATATGTGTGTAGAAGATTCCTCTGTTGTAGACAACATGTGCTTAAAAGAGGTGTAGACCCCTATGGTATCATCAAGACAACTCACAAGAGTGCACAAACTCCTAAGTGTCTCACAAATAAAATAATGCAAATTAAATAAACTAATGCATTAACCTAAGTAAACTTAAGTAAGTGTAATAAGTAAATACTTATTTACACCAAAACCCCTACTTAAGTAAAACTTAGGGGAATGCCCTTAAGCTTATGAAACTAGGATGAAGATGCATAATAGATCTCAACTACTAGGCCATTTTAGGTACCCATGTACATAATGAAAATGCAATCTCTCATAAAGCGGGGAAAGAGGGAAAACCTCATGGGAAAAGCCCTCCCCCAAAAAGAGAGATAAATAGGGATGCATCGATGGATGGATTAATCAAGATCCCCCCATTATGACATACATCTAGTATATACATAAGAGAATGAGAGAAGAAAGAGAGATAGAATAGGCTCCCCCCTCCAAAAGAAGAATGTTGACAAGTGAAAGCTACTCTAATAAAGAAGCTAGTCCAAGAATGTAGAATGATGTTCCTCCCCTTAGGAAGAAACAATGCCAAAGGTATACTCCTGAAGATGTATGGTGGCCCTAAAACCTACTCAAGTATCCCTGTGCTGATGTTGAAGTTCACCCCTTCCAATTGTGCTGAAAAGAACAAATGCAAATTGTTCAAGGATGTCTGTTGAACCTGTTCCATGAAACCATCTGTCTCCTCAACTAATAAAGAGACCTCCACTAATTGTTGTTTAAAAGGATAAACAATCATGCCAACCTATAAAGATTGATCATGTAGAGAATGGACATAAGGGTTAGAGTGAGCCCTGGCAACAACTATAGAAGGATCACCTTCATCAATGAGAAGATGTAAGTTCTCAAGTCTGTCAAGTCAACTGAAGTTGGAACTAGAAGATGAGATGTATTATGATGTGATGGAACTTTCATTGTGGCAATGTAAGCATGTGGACTAGACTAATGTGACCTCTCACTACAACTATTGATAGAAGCCCACGTGTTTGAACCTATTGAAGCACTCTCGCTAGTGTCACTATATGTTTCCACTATGTATGATGTGTGGAGAGGAGTAGAGGACAAGTTGGGAGAACTTTCCTCAAAGTCAACATCCTTCTCCACAAAAATCTCATGAGTCTCTAGAGCCATCAGTCTATAAGCCTTCACATTGTCTTCATAGCTGATGTAGGTACAAGGCCTAGGTGCCAATGCCTTGAAATTCTTGGAAGATAGGTTTTCCCAAGCTAGAGAACTGAAGAGTCTAAGGTGACTCACAATCAGTTTTCTACTGCACCATGCCTCAAAAGGAGTCTTTCCATCTAAGGTTGGAAGAGGAGACCTATTAAGGATGTGAGTAGCACTATTAATGGCTTTGACTTAAAGTGTAGGATTGAAAGACTTTGCCTTTAGCATGCAACTTGCCATTGTATTGAGAGTCCTAATCCTTATAGCTACAACACCTCTCTTGTGCTAGCTAAATGCTAATGAGTTCTAAAGATCAATCCCCTCAATTCTACAAAAGTTATTAATTCTTTTGTCTAAATATTTGTTCTCATTATGAACTCGTAATACCTTGATGGCTTTCCTTGACTTGTGTTCAACATGAGTCTTGAAGTCTTGAAGATTATGAACCACTTCATTCTTGTGATGAAGGAAGTAGACCCAAGTGAATCTTGAAAAGTCATCAACAAATGTAAGTATGTCGCAGCCTTGGCTAACTGAAGTCACTGCAAAGGGTCCTGCTAACACCATGTGAACTAGCTAAAGAACAATTAGCGCTTGAGAAGACTTCCCTTTATCATACTTCTCCTTGAGATTCATATCCACTGAACAAGATGAACACTCTCCCTTAGAAAAGTTTATATTAGGTAGACCTTTGACTATATGTTTAGAGCAAAGTTTCCAAAGAGAGCAAAATTCAAAGTGACCAAACCACTCATGCCATAGGTTGATGTTTGAAGTAGAGTGAGTCAACAAGGCTTGGGAAGGACTCTTAGGCATATAGTGGGAGAAGGAATAAAGTCTCTTATCATCATTGACTTTCCCCATTGCAACCAATGAATCATCTCTAAGACTTTGCACCATCACTGAATCTGGAAGGAACTCAACCTTGTGACCATCTCCAAGGTGAGTGATTTGGTAAACTGGTAGGAGATTAGAGCTAAGGTTTGGAACATAGAGAACATCTTTGAATTCCTCATTTTCCATTTCTACATGTCCTTTCCCTTCAACTTCCATCTTAGTATCATCTCCCATGAAGATGTGTTGTACCTTTGACTGCTTCAATGAAGAAAAGTCTTCCTTTGAAGAACCCATGTGGTAAGAGGCACTTGAGTCAAGTATCCATTTCGAAGAAGAATTTTAGTTTTCCATAAGTGCTTGACCTTTACCCTTTGAAGAGGTTGGAGTTGAATCCTTGGAAGTACCTGGCACCTGAATCTTGTTCCTCTTGAGTAGATTTTCTAACTCATAAATTCTTTTTGTCTTGCAATGAAGCTCATCATGATTTGGCTTTTTGTAGTATGCACAAAAAAGTTTGTCCTTCTTTTCATTACTTCCCTTTTTGTTTGAAGAAGAACCGCCTTGTTGAGAGGAGGATTGTTGTGTCTTAGATTGTGTTTTCTGCTTCCACTACTTCTTTTTGTTATTGCTTTCCCCCCTTGACTTGATTTGTGATCATCACTAGCCACCAAGGCTTTGGTCTTTGATGACTTGTGAAGTCCAAAATCCAGCAAGTGAGATTTTTCAACAATCAACATGTTTGAAAATGCATAGAGGAAGGCTTGAGGTAAGAAAATCCCATGGTCAACTTGTGAGTATTAAAACTCAAAAAAATTTTAGCATACTCTAAAGGTAGCCTCTTCAGGATGTGATGAATCAACCTGTCATCCTTCATGGGATTTCCAAAATCTTTAAGAAGTGCCCTATACTCATTGACTTTGATGATGTGATCTTGAATTGTGTCATAATTCTTAGGATCCAAAAGAATTAGATCATCCTCAATCTAAAATCCCTTTTCTTCATCCACCTTACCATACAACTATTCAATTTATAGCAAGCTTCTTGTCAAAATAAATGGAAGAGTACCATCTACATATTGTGAAACTCCATTATGCATTAAGTGATACCACATTTTGATTGACCACATAGCATAGTTATGAGGAGTTAATTTAGGAAACTTAAAGTTTCCCATAATGCAAAAAATGAAAGAAAAGTGTAGAAAAGAGAGAACACAACACCAAGAACACCCCCCTTTTTCACTAAATCAAGAAACCCCCCCAAAATAGATGCTTTGGGCACCTTATCAATAGTGCGATTATAATGGGCCACCTACCAATTTTGACCTTCATGGACTTTTGATTTTTCTTGTTACAACCTTTTAATGGAGTACAAATCTAAAACTTTACAATCTGCTACAATTCTGAAGCATTACAATGTAAAGAAAGGCCCTATTGCTGAAAGTGACACTTTTATCCACACAACCCTACAATCTAATAGTAGATCTAGAAAGTAGATAAAAAATTATGCACTTTAAAAAAAAATAGAACCTAATTTTGACTCTAGATGTGCCCATATGGAGCATTTGAAGTTGTAAAATGTAGGATTATCCAGGTACAATCACCAAAAAATGCAATTTCTAAACAATCTATGCACCAAAACTAGAAAATAGCTACACCCAAAAAAAATTTAGAAAATTTTACCCAATTTCAAAAAAAAATGCACCTGGTTTGGAGTCCAGATGTGCAAGTTATGGCCTCCTAAAATCGGACTGCAAAAACTAAAATCAATCTAGAGAGGGTTGCATCAGTGAATAAGGAGGTTAAATTTGACGGTCATATGACTGTCACATTAATGTAATTTTCCCTAGAATGACATCCAAATAGGCATCAAATTTAATGCAAAAAATGATGACATCAACAAAATTTCCCTATGATGATGCAGCAGCTGGCATGGAATTTTTGTGCTATACAGAATCCTATAGTCTATACGAAAAATTTGACTAGGCAGGGTACATGGTAGCTAACTCAGTGATAGTGAATGTGCCACATGTCACAGGGTCTTGTACAGCACGGGGCCTAGAAATTGAGTTTCATCGGAGTGTTTTTTCTGCAATGCCAGATTATATTACACCTACTAGGATTTTGAGGGATAGTCCCACATGTGTGGGATAATGAGAATGTGCAATTTATAAAAGTCTGATCACACAATATCAAGAATAATGAGCTTGACAGATATTGAAAGGTAAGGTCATGTGCCGAGAGGGATATTGATTGTTTGTCGATGATTGAAATATGCTGGAATAACATTTGAGGATGTCAAACTTTGGTTATGAATAGTCACACATTCATGGGGTTTGTGTAATAGACACTTTTTAAATTGAACCTTTCTTAGAGACTTAATGAAAAGGATCTCGCCGAAAATGGATGACGGGGCTGGGATGTGTAGTGGGTTGCCATGCCAAGTTCTGGTGGGATATTTTGGTTGTTGGATGTTGTGATTAGGCTGTCAGTTGGTGGATATGTATGCCAAATTTTGATAATGCTAGAAAATATGCTTTCCTATGAGCAGATGTTGCACAATACTGGTACAGACTGTCATAGAAATAGTACTCTGTGTTGTCTATGGACTAATATGAGATGCCCACCAAATAAATGATAGACCTTGTGAAATAAATAATAGACTATATGCCACCAAAATTATAAAGCTGAGCTAGGGTGTCACTACCCGAGTTGGCAAAAAAAATTTCTCTATCTGTAGAACTGATGGAAAAAATAATTCCAAATATAACAGAGAAATTCAAATCCGAATTTTTTTTTCTCTATTTGTAGAACTGATGGAAAAAATAATTCTGAAAATAACAAAGAAATTTAGATCCAAAAATCAAATTAATTAGATTAAAAAAAGATCATACTTGAATTACAAATCGAGGCCTCCGAGTTTCGATTTGCAAAAAAAATTTGCCTCACGATCAACTTTCACCCATCATAGGAAAATTTATAATTGATCTTCACTGAATCGATGCTCTAGATGCAATGGTGAGGTCAGATCTGGCTCTAGATGCTCCCAATTTTTGTGGATCCTCCAGATTTGTGTCAAGGTGCTAAAGCATGAACGGTCTTGAATGGCTATGTGTAGAGAATTTTTCCTCATGGTCAACTTTGGGCCAAGGTAGCTGAGTTTATAGTTGATTTACATCGGTTCAACATTCTGGATGCAATGGCAAGGTTAGATCTTGCTCCAAACACTCCTAATTTTTACGATACTCTAGAGTTGGGTTGTGGTGCTAAAGCAACAATGGTCTCAAAATGACTATGTGATGAGAAAATCTCCAAGAGTTCTGATACCATGTAAGAATTTGCCTAAGGAAAAAATTCACCCAGGAACTAAGAACTCAAACACAAGCACACAATAGACCAAAGAGAGAGAGAGTATGATCAGAATGATGATGTATTCAATATGCCATGATTCAGAGTACAGTAGGAGTGCCTATATATAAAGGCCTCTTAGGAAGAACCTAGAATGTCTCTAGAAACAACCAAAAGATAAGACAACTAAGCACCTTATCTAACATTCTAGATGAATGGATAAGAATGACAAAGTGTCATGTGCATAGAAGATTCTTGTGTTGTAGACAACATGTGCGTAAAAGAGGTGTGGACCCCTATGATGTTATCAAGACAACTCACAAGAGTGCACAAACTCCTAAGTGTCTCACAAATAAAATAATGCAAATTAAATAAACTAATGCATTAACCTAAGTAAACTTAAGTAAGTGTAATAAGTAAATACTTATTTATGCCAACAGAAAGAAATTGATGATGGTTTGATGATTTTGGTAATAATTTTTTATCATATCATATTTGGAAGAAATGATGAGGAAAGAAAAAAGCTTTTTGAAGAGATGAAAAAATTCAAGATGAGTATGATAGGAGAGATGAAATATTTCCTAGGATTGTAGATTGTATAGAATAAAGAAGGAACCTTTATTTCTTAGACTAAGTACTTGAAGGATTTACTAAAAAGGTTTGGTTTGGAATCATGTAAACCCATTAGAAAACTTATGGAAACTAGACACAAGTTATCTACAGGGGATGAAACATCTATTGTTGAATAGAAAAAGTATAGATCTATGATTGGAGGATTGCAATATTTGACTCACACAAGGCCAAATATAAAAAATCTTGTTGGAATTGTTGCAAGATTCTAGGCTGATCCCAGAGAAGCACATTATGTAGTAGTAAAAACAATATTTAGATATATAAAGGGAACATCAGAGTTTAGATTATGGTATTACAAATCTAATGATTTCACTCTAATTGCTTAT
Source organism: Cupressus sempervirens (assembly GCA_028749045.1). Lineage (NCBI taxonomy): Eukaryota > Viridiplantae > Streptophyta > Pinopsida > Cupressales > Cupressaceae > Cupressus > Cupressus sempervirens. The sequence goes on from CM053787.1 coordinate 656,332,191, forward strand.
ACTGATGCAAATTCGGTAAGCAATATGGATGACAGAAAAAGAACCAATGATGGAGCCTTATTTCTTGGAGGAAGATTGGTTTCTTGGTTAAGCAAGAAATAGGATTGTACAATACAAAGTATACTGCAAGTAGAGTATGTTGTAGAAACAAATAAATGCAATCAAGTCATTTGGATGAAGCATATGCTAAAGGATATAAGGATAGAAATTATTGAACTTGTTTTCATAAATTGTGACAACACAAGCACAGTAAATATGTCTAAGAATCCAATGTTGCATTCAAAGACTGAGGACATTTCTATCAAGTATCACATGTTGAGAGAGAAAGTTGTAGATAAGGAAATTAGATTGGAATATATAAGCACCAAAGAGAAGATTGTAGATACTTTCACTAAGTCTCTTCCCAAAGAGACTTTTGAGTATTTGTGAGGAATGCTTGGGGTTATGCCCCTTCCTACATCATAGTAGAAGATGCAAGATGCATTAGTCTAGGATAATAGAGCACCATTGTTTTTTTGGATTGAATGCTGATGCTTCCTATATAGGAGAGTATTTGTGATGGATAGAGTCATATAGGACTCTTGTTGGATGTTGTTTCTAACAATGTCTTTTGACACTTGAGCTAGTAAGTATTAGTTGTTGCAGAGTTTGATGTAGAGATGTTGGTTGTTGAAACCTTTGACATTGTTGTCAATGGGGGAGAATATTGCAAGAAAAATATTATTTTGAGTGAGAAGTATTGCATGAAAAATAGCATGGAATAAAAATTTGATAGAAAGCACATTGAGATATATCAATGGGGGAGAATGATTGATCAAGAGGATTTTAAAAAGTAGATTAATAGTCTTTTGCTGGTATTCTTGGAACTAGATGTTTTTCATCTATGTTGCCATCAATGCCAAAGGGAGAAATTGCTAGAAGATTGGTTAAAAGCATGAATGCTGATGATATTCCTATTGGGAATTATTGTAGATATTTTTCTATTATGATATGTTTCATTCATGACTGATTTTGTCATTGATGTCAACATAGTAGTTTTCTATGGTATTTGACAGAAGAACAATAGAAAGATAAAGTTGGTATGAATGGCTAGTTGAGTATTTACACTATCCAAGGTTATGGGAGATACTTCTAAGTATCTAGTATATGTAGTTAATGTTGGAAGAAGAAAGGATAAGTATAGAAGAAGTTATGTAAGTTTTGGTGATGTCTATTTTGAGATAGAGTTTACAGAGGCATGTTGTGGTAAACTTGGTATATCTCTTAGCAAAGTTTTTATTCTAAGAATTGAGGTTGAGAAAATAAAGAAAACATGTTTTTGATGATGTGGCTAAGCTCTCTCATCACAATATTTCATGTATGAAGAGTTATTCAAGTTACAAGGTAGAAGATTTATGTTATCACTAAGTGTCATGTGTTCTTAATGTGGTTCTATAATAATTAATTGAGATGATCTAAAATCCAACTTGGTGAATCATTTTGAGGAGTCAAGATAAAGGAAGGACATTTTCCTTTATCATGAAATGGAATAGTATGTTTTATGATCAATTATAAGAAGCAAAAAGTGCAGAATGTAAAGTTGAGTAGAGCAATGCAGAGGTGAAGGAAACTTCATTATCGAGGTTTTATTGAGTGATTAAAGGTTTGATATTTGGATCCAAGTTTTGTGACCTATTCTAAAAGGTCTAATAGTTATTGGTACAATTAAAGGAGGACATAATAGTAAACTACTTTTTTGACTAGTGAGCTCTTCTTGTAGTTGAAATTGCATGTTTGGGTAGTGGGCTCTTCTTACATACATTGCATCACAACTCTTAATAGGGTTGGAATCTCCTAATAGGGATTCAAAGCTTCCTAATAGAGACTCATTATACTAAATGTTGTAATAGACTCCTAACAAGTTCCATCCTCTAAAAAGAAATATTTATATTAGTACATCATCTTGTGGGCATCATTCCCACAAGGGCTTTACCTCTGATCAAGGGTTTCCCTAGCCAACATATCTAGTGTAATTGTCTATGTGCATTTTATTATGGTTTCTATTTACATTGGTTGAATGGTTAAGTTTTTTTAAAGAAGATAAATGTTTTAATTGTTGGATAACTGATTCGCCACCCCCCCTCTTAGTTATCTTGGTGGACTATTGTTTCTAATAGTTTATATAACATATCAATTAAATAATTGACTACCACTATACCAGCTTCACCATTGTAGTAGGCCATAGACCTATAGTGATTAAGGATGTCATCAAAGGAGGATGACCACTCTAGCCATTCCTTGACTCCTCCAACATTATCCAAAATTTTGGGTACAAAATCAAGTATTCTTGTGGCAATTATTTTCACCTTATTTTGAATTAATTGTAACTTTCCCACAAAGAAACCATTCAACTCTTTTACCTTGTGAATTATCTTTCTAACAACAATAAATTTCCCCTTTGGTAAGTCCTTCTATGCAAGCATGGGTACATGGTTATCAAATAATTGGGTGTAGGGGCCCGTTGTAGTAAAAAAGGGAGATAATTAGACAATTTCCTCAACACATTTATATTCTTCCCCTTGTAAAGCAAGAAAGTTGCTATCACATTCCGAGAAACCAATTTCAAGGAGTTTACCTTGTGAATAAAAAATTAGTTGATTGTTTTGATTTCTATCTCCTTGCTAGACTTAAACTCCTCTTCATCCATTTATATGGCTTGACCTATTATATCCTCTATCTACATGACCTTATCTTCAATTTTAGTGGTGGACCTAGCATTATTTTTCAAGACTACTATCTCATTCTCTAATTTGAGATTTCTTTACTCTAGCACATAGGACTTATTCATTTCTTTTTCATAATGCCTCCTAGTTTTAGTGTACCACTCATAGGATCCTTCTAGCTACTCTTGAAGCACATCTATCCTATTCTTTCCTAGAAATGATGTTGTATTTAACAATCCATAAATTTGATTTCTAGAAGTAGAGTACACATTCAAAAATATTACATTTCCCCTAGGGGACTCCTTAATCTCCATGAGAGTAGGTTTCTAGTTTTCTGGAGCTAAAATCCATATTGGCATTGTTTGGGCATCAATGTTATACCAAGATCCTGTCAACTTGACTAGTCAATTCTCATCTTCAAATAAGATAGTTTTGTGTTGCCTTCTCATCCCATCTAAGAGGAATGATGAACTGATATCCAAATCTAGAATCACAGTCACGCCACTCCTCTACATCAGTGTCCTAGCCTCTTCTATAGTGAGGGTTTCACTAGTAGTGTCATACTTTTGTAGCCTTTTAACCATTTCAATAACTACCTCATTTGAGTCACTTGGCTTCATTTGTAGAGACAAAAAATTCTACTTCAACTTAAACACAACTCTTGAATTCCTCCATTTTGATAAAAATTTCATCACTCATGAATTCATTTGCCTCAATAATTCTATCATCAATTATTTGAGCTTGAACCTCTAGAATTTTGGCCCTTTTCTCATCCTCACTGGCTTGATCCATCAAATAAGTTCTTCTTACAATGTTAAAATATTGATTGTTTCTTGGCATAATTTGCATGTCTTTTATAGCTTCTTTCTATGGATTTTCGACCATTTTTTGCTTCTTACTCCTCTATTGAGCCCCATCTAAAAATAATTCTTGGTATTCATAATCATCATCACTAACCTCAACAATAATATCCTACTTAGAAGAGTTAGGATCTACTCTCTTTCTAATCTCTTTTGGCATTTGAGTTGAAATTTCATCAAATTTCTGAATGCACTTATAAAATCTATAGACTACTAGTCTACTTTAGGATAGAATCCCTTAAAGGATGGATCTACCTTTTTCATTTCCTATTAAAACCTTAGAACATCTCTAAATTTAATCATTCTTTCCCTATAGATATTCTTATCCAAAAAATCAGCAATGACATCCTCCTCCCATAGACCTTTTGTTGGAGGCAAATTATATCCCCTCATCTGCTTTGCAATACTCCTAACTACATTGCAAGGGTCATATGTTCCAGCAAGGAAATTGGAAATTTATAATTCCTTAGGAAAGAATTAATTTCTTCAATTGCATTCTTCCCTATATCAAAATCCCCTACTTTGGTATATCTACATAAAAATGTGCCCTTCTTGACAGTCCTACCTAAGTATTCTCTCTTGAGTCAAATAAACTGCCAAAAGACCTCTACAAATCCTAGTCTCTCTAGAACATACTTTGGTAGAAGGTGAGGTGGTGAAGGGCATCCATAAACCTTGATCACATTATAATCCTCAAATAGAAAAACACTTCCCCAATCATGTCCTATCTATTTTACCTCATCAAAGCACAAGTTGGGCTTAACTACCTTTCAATGAGAAATCCTATCATATTCAAAACATGTTGTACAAAGTCATTATAAAAATAAATTGCATTAGAATATGGGTAGAACCTTTGTCATACCCTTTTCCAACATTGTTTAGGTAGTTTCTCTCCCTATTCCTTTATACTCTCAAAGAAACTTTGATCAAAGAATTGCACATTTTTTAATAGAAGCAGATGCATGATCAAGGAGTAATGATGGAACTTGAAATTCTCTAGTCTTCCATCTTGTACATTAAAAATCTCACCTTGGATTTTGGTCATGATATATGTAACAAAATCATACCCCATATTTGTAGGTGGGTCGTGAATATTCAAAGCCATGATGCAATGCCCACCAAGAGCATTCATGGTTCCATCTGAACCTAGGGCTTTTTTTAGACCAAAGATAGTGTTCTACATAAATCTCAGAAAGAAATCTAGAGGCATGAGATCTTACACCTCCTTCTTTGGTATCTCTCCTCTCTCTTTCCTTGACATTGGGATGTGCCTTATCATAGTTCTACCCATATAGAAGCTCTTCTAATTTTTGAAATGTTTATTCAACTTGTCCATGTCAATTACTCACAACATTGGGCATCCCAATTTAAAGGCTTCTATGAATGTCTCCTTATCCAGTGCCAAGAATATGCTTCTATTTTTCTATGAAAGGACTTGTTAACTAGATTATATGATCTAATTAATACCTTGACTAGGTCAACATCCATGAAGACCTTAGACATGATTAGTTTTCCCAAGTTTCTAGTCCAAGGGTTTGAAATTGGAACCTTCTCTATCCTATTCTTGTAGAAAAACCAAAACAATTCACTCACATTCTTATCAGGAACCTCTGCATCTCTACAAAATATGTAGGGATTTCTAAATGCATGATCATTCGCAGATTGAAGATTAGAAGACCTTAGTAAATTTTTTAGAAATTCATCTATTAATGGGCTAGGGATTTTTTCTTTCAACATATATTATTCAATCTATGCATGTGTGATCAATTACCCTTCATTCTATGTCATTGCTTTCAAAATTCCTCAATAATCTTGAATTCTATATGCTGAAAATTTTCTCTGCAACTTCGAAATGTCTCTAAGACTTCAAGCTCCATGTAATTGGTAGTAAGAATTCCTGTTCTTCTTAGAATTTATATATTTCTATATATGAGAGCATGACATTAATTACATTAAACCTAGCATGCTTAAAATCCTTTCAGTCCTTGAAAAGTTAGTGATGTCTTCAATTTTTTACTATTCAACCTTACAGCTCACATTTCTTTTTCTAGTTTAGATATGATCATTTCAATTTGTTTTATCCTTTTAAAATTGAATGTTGTGTAGTAGAGATCCCCTTTTATCTCTTCTTCACAATGATTTTTTATCTTTCTTTATTTCTGTCTACGACCATGTAAATATGGTTATCTTTACTACTTGGCAACTTCTCGACCCTAAAGTTTAACTGCCATCTTAAGCTTTTGATGTTGCACTTCCTTTTATTTGACACTTCACAACTCTATTTCTTTATTGACCATTTTGACCAATGAGACTATGAACTCTTCATTCAAGCCTTAATGGCTTCATCACAACTATTTGTTCTTATATTTTATTAACCATAGTGAAGTAGAAAAAAATATAAACTTGACTCTCTTGCAACATCACAACTTATTAACTATTTACTTCATTGACTATAGTGATCTAGTGAAACAACTACATGAAAATTCACCATTGCATCACTTCTTTAGAAATAGACCACATCTTAACACTTGTGAAGGTGCAAAACCACTCATCACAACATCACCTCTCACATTTTTATTATCTTTTTAACCTACGAGTTGGTGAAACTGTTTAAATTGAACTTTTTGCAACTTTACCATAGTTTAGGGCTCAGCATTTCTATCACTTGTGATGGGTATGTGCAGGATCATGGTGTGCCAAAAAGTAGCAATGTGAAAAAAATAAAGTTTGAACATGTCTAAAAGTGCTTCAAAATTTGCTTTGACTTTTTTTCACCTATCCAGGTACCAAACCTAAAAAGTGAGGCCCAAGCCTTATCGGATATTTCATATGAGATCAGATATCCGATATGAGATCGGATATCGGATCTCATATCAGATATCAGATCTCATATCGGATATCTGATATGAGATCCGATATCCGATATCGGCAACATAAAAATTGGAGGGAAAAGGCACAAAAATTAGAGGGAAAAACAAATTTGTAAGTGATATAACTAATTTGAGTTATGAAATATGTAAAGATATAATATATAATCTATAAATATATAATATAATAACATAACTATTATATATAAAATAATATATTATCTATATATTATATTATAATATTATATTTTATATATATATATATATATATAATAACGTAATGTAAAGATATAATATATAATCTATTAATATATAATAATATATTATGTTACTATTATTATAATCTATAAATTATATATATATATATATATATATATATATATATGATTGTTATACTATATTATTATTATTTTTACTATATTATTTCTAGTGGAGTCATTTATATGGGTCGAAAGGGCTCACAGGATGACCTATGACCCCTTTCGACACATTCCATGATCACATATGTCCCTAAGGGATCCTAGGACCCTTAGGGACATTAGAATAGTTTATATAGGTCGAAGGGGGTCACAAGATGACTTATGAACCCTTTCAAAATATTACAAGACAACATTTGTCCCTAGGGGTCCTAGGACCCTTAGGGACATATTAGAATCATTCATATGGGTCAAAGGGGGTCATAGGGTGACCTATGACCACTTTCGACACATTCCACGATGACATATATCCTTAGGGTTCCTAACACCCCTAGGGAAATATTAGAATCATTCATATGGGTCAAAGGGGATCATAGGGTGACATATGACCCCCTTCGACACATTCCATGATGACATATGTCCCTACGGGTCCTAAGACCCCTAGGGACATATTAGAATCTTTTATATGGTTTGAAGGGGGTCATAGGGTGAACTATGACCCCATTCGACACATTACATAACGACATATGTCCCTAGGGGTCCTAGGACCCCTAGGGACATATTAGAATGCTTCATATGGGTCAAAGGGGGTCATAGGTCAACCTATGACCCTCTTTGACCCATTAAATGACATATGTCTCTAGGGGTCCTACGACCCCTAGGGACATATTAGAATCATTCATATAGGTCAAAGGGGCTCATAGGGTGACCTATGACCCTCTTTGACCCATTACATGATGACATATGTTGTTAGGGGTCATAGGACCCCTAGGGACATATTAGAATTGTTCTTATGGGTCAAAGGGGGTCATACGTTGACTTATGACCCACTTCAAAAAATTACATGATGACATATGTACCTAGAGGTCCTAGGACAGCTAGGGACATATTAGAATGCTTCATATGGGTCAAAGGGTGTCATAGGTTGACCTATGACCCCCTTTGACCTATTAAATGATGACATATATAGCTAGGGGTCCTAGGACCCCTAGGGACATATTACAATCGTTCTTATGGGTCAAAAGGGGTCATAGGTTGACCTATAACCCCCTTTGACCCATTACATGATGACATATGTCCCTAGGGGTCCTAGGACCCCTAGGGACATATTAGAATTCTTTATATGAGTCAAGGGGGGTCATAGGTTAACCTATAACCCCCTTCAACCCATTAAATGATAACATATATCCCTAGGGGTTCTAGGACCCCTACGGACATATTAGAATCTTTGACCCATTACATGATGACATATGTCTCCAGGGGTCCTAGGATCTTTAGGGACATATTAGAATCGTTCATACGGGTTAAAGAGGGTCATAGGTTGACCTATGACCCTGTTTGATCCATTACATGATAACATATGTCCCTAGGGGTCTTAGCATCCCTAGGGACATATTAGAATCGTTCATATGGGTTAAAGGGGGTCATAGGTTTACCAATGACCCCCTTTGAACCATTAAATGATGATATATGTCCCTACAAGTCCTAGGACCCCTAGGAACATATTAGAATCATTCTTATGGATCAACAGGGGTCATAGGTTGACCTATGCCCCCTTCAACCCATTAAATAATGACATTTGTCTCGAGGGGTGCTAGGACCCCTAAGGACATATTAGAATCATTCTTATGGGTTAAAGGGGGTCGTAGGTTGACCTATGAACCCCTTCAATCCATTACATGATGACATATGATCCTAGGGGTCCTAAGACCCCTAGGGACATATTAGAATCATTCTAATGGGTCAAAAGGGGTCATAGGGTGACCTATGACCCCCTTCGACCCATTACCTGACAACATATGTCCATAGGGGTCCACATATTAGAATGCTTCATATGGGTCAAAGGGGGTCATAGGTTGACATATGACCCCCTTAGCCCATTAAATGATGGCATATCTCCCTAGGGGCCCTAGGACCCCTAGGGACATATTAGAATCATTTTTATGGCTCAAAGGGGGTCACAAGTTAACCTATGACCCCCTTTGACATATTAGATGATGACATATCTCCCTAGGGTCCTAGGACCTGTAGGAACATATTAGATTCATTCATATGGGTCAAAGGGCATCATAGGTTGACCTATGACCACCTTTGACCTATTAAATGACAACATATGTCCCTAAGTGTCCTAGGACCCCTAGAGATTTATTAGAATCATTCTTATGGGTCAAAGGGGATCATAGGTTGACCTATGACCCCCTTCAACCCATTACATGATGACATATGTCCCTAGGGGTCCTAGGACCCCTAGGTACATCTTAAAATTGTTCATGACCCATTAAATGATGACATATGTCCCTAGGTGTCCTAGGACTCCTAGGGACAAATTAGAATCTTTCATATCGATCAAAGGGGGTCATAGGTTGACCTATGACCCCCTTTGACCCATTATATGATGATATATGTCCCTAGGGGTCCTAGGACCCATAGGAACATATTAGAATCATTCATATGGATCAAAGAGGGTCATAGGTCAAGACCCGTAGGAACATATTAGAATCGTTCATATGGATCAAAGAGGTTCATAGGTTGACCTATGATCCCCTTTAACCCATTAAATGATGACATATGTTCTTAGGGGTCCTAGGACCCCTAGGGACATATGAGAATCGTTCGTATGTGTCAAACAGAGTCATAGGTTGACCTATGACCACTTTCGAATAATTACATGATGACATATGTCCCTAGGGGTCCTAGGACCCATAAGGATATATTAGAATCATTCTTATGAGTCAAAGGAGGTCATAGTTTGACCTATGAACCCCTTCGACTTATTACATGATGGCATATGTCCCTAGAGGTCCCAGGACCCCTAAGGACATATTAGAATCTTTCTTATGGGTCAAAGGGCATTATAGGGTGATGTATGACCCCATTTAACCCATTAAATGATGACATATGTCCCTAGGGGTCCTAGGACCCCTAGGGACATATTAGAATCATTCTTATGGGTCAAAGGGGGTCATAGGTTGACCTATGATCCCCTTCGACCCATTACATGATGGCACATATTAGAATCCTTGTAATGGCTCAAAGGGGTTTATAGGGTGACCTATGACCCCGTTCGACCCATTATGTAATGACATATGTCCATAGGGGTCCTAAGATCCCTAGGGACATATTAGAATGCTTCATATGGGTCAAAAGAGGTCATAGGTTGATCTATGACCTCTTTCGACCCATTAAATGATGACATATCTCCCCAGGGGTCCTAGGACTCTTAGACATATTACATGATTACATATGTCTTTAGGGGTCTTGGGACCCCTAGAATCATATTAGATTCATTTTTATGGGTCTAAGAGGGTCATAATTTGAGCTATGACCCCCTTCGACCCATTACATGATGACATATGTCCCTAGGGATCTTAGGACCCCTAGGGACATATTAGAGTCATTCTTATGGGTCAAAGGGGGACATAGGCTGACATATGACCCCCTTCGACCCTTTACATGATGACGTATGTCACTAGGGGTCCTAAGAACTCTAGGGACATATTAGAATCATTCTTATGGGTCAAGGTGGGTTATAGGTTGACTTATGAACCCCTTCCACCCATTATATGATGACATATGACTCTAGGGGTCCTAGGACCCCTAGTGACATATTAGAATCATTCTGATGGGTCACAGGGGGTCATATGTTGACATATAACCCCATTTCAAGCCATTGCATGATGACATATGTCCCTAGGGGTCCTAGGACCCCTAAGAACATATTAGAATTGTTCTTATGGGTCAAAATGGGTCATAGGTTGACCTATGACCCTCTTCAACCCATTACATGATGACATATGTCCCTAAAGCTCATAAGATCCCTAAGGACATATTAGAATTATTCATATGGGTCAAAGGGGGCCATAGGTTCACCTATAATGCTGTTTGACCCATTACATGATGACATATGTCCCCAAGGGTCCTAGGATGCCTAGGGACATATTAAAATTGTTCATATGGGTCAAAGGGGATCATAGGTTGAGCTATGACACCCTTCTACCCATTACATTATGACATATGTCCCTAGGGGTCCTAGGACCCCTAGGGACATATTAGAATCATTCTTATGGGTCAAAGGGGGTCATAGGTCAACTTATGAACCCATTCGACACGTTACATGATGACATATGTCCTTAGAGGTCTTAAAAAAATATTAGAATCATTCTTATGGGTCAAAGGGGGTCATAGGTCAACCTATGAACTCCTTCGACTGATTACATGATGACATATGTCCCTAAGAGTCCTAAGACCCCTAGGGACATATTAGAATTTGTCATATGGGTTAAGGAGGTCATAGTTTGACCTATGACACCTTTCAACCCATTACATGATGACATATGTCCCTAGGCGTCCTAGGATCCCTACGGACATATTAGAATCATTCATATAGTTCAAAGTGGCTCATGAGTTGACTTATGACCCCCTTCAACCCATAAGAATGATTCTAATATCTATCTAAGGATCCTATGACCCCTAAGAATATATGTCATCATTTAATATTTTGAAGTGGATCATAGGTCACCCTATAGCCCCCTTTGACCCATAAGAATGATTCTAATATGTCCTTAGGGTTCCTAGGACACCTTAGGGATATATGTCATCATGTAATGAGTTGAAGGGGGTCATAGGTCAACCTATGACCCCCTTAGACTCATAAGAATGATTCTGATATGTCCCTAGGGTTCCTAAGATCACTAGAGACATATGTCATCATGTAATGGATCAAAGCGAGTCATAGGTCAACCTATGACCACTTTTGATCCATAAGAACAATTCTTATATGTCCTTAGGGGTCCTAGAAACCCTAAAGACATATGTCATCATGTAATTGGTCGAAGGGGTGATAGGTCAACCTATGACCCACTTTGACTCATATGAATGATTCTAATATGTTCCTAGGTCTAACCCATATGAAGCATTCTAATATGTTCCTAGCAGTCATAGGACCCCAAGGGACATATTTCATCATGTAAAAGGTCAAAAGAGATCATAGGTCAACTTATGACCCCCTTTGACCCATAAGAATGATTCTAATATGTCCCTAGGGGTCCTAGGACCCCTAGGGACATATATCATCATTCAATGGGTCAAATGGGGTCATAGGTCACCCTATAACCCCCTTTGACCCATAAGAATGATTTTAATATTTCCTTAGGACCCTTAGGGACATATGTGGTCATGTAATTGGTCGAAGGGGGTCATAGGTCAACCTATGACCCCCTTTGACCAATAAGAATGATTCTAATATGTCCCTAGGGGTCCTAGGACCCCTAGGGGCATATGTCATCATTTAATGGGTCAAAAGAGATCATAGGTCAACTTATGACCCCCTTTGACCTATAAGAATGATTGCAATATGTCCCTAGGTGTCCTAGGACCCCTAGGTACATATGTAGTCATTTAATGGGTCAAAGGGGGTCATAGGTAAACCTCTAACACTTTTTTATCTATATGATGCATTCTTTTATATCCCTAGGGGTCCTAGGACCCCTGGGGACATATGTCATCATGAAATATGTCGAAGTGGGTCAATTGTCAACCTATGAGCCCCTTTGACCCATAAGAACAATTCTAATATATCCTTAGGGGTCTTAGGACCCCTAGGGACATATGGCATCATGTAATGGGTTGAAGGGGGTCATTGGTCACCCTATGAGCCACTTTGACCCATAAGAACGATTCTATAATGTCCCTACGGGTCTTAGGACCCCTAGAAACATATGTCATCATGTAATGGGTCCAAGGAGGATAGAGAACAACCTATGACCCCCTTTGACCCATAAGAAAAATTTTAATATGTCCTTAGGTGTCCAATAACCTCTAGGGACATGACATCATGTAATGGGTCGAAGGGGGTCATAGGTTGACCTATGATCTCTTTTGACCTATAAGAATGATTCTAATATGTCCCTAGGGGTCCTAGGACCCCTAGGGACATATGTCATCATGTAATGGGTCGAAAGGTGTCATAGGTCACCCTATGACCCCTTTTGACCTATAAGAATGATTCTTATATGTCCCTAGGGGTCCTAGGGACATATGTCATCATGTAACAGGTGAAAGGGGGGTCATAAGTGAACTTATGATCCCCTTTGACCCATATGAACAATTCTAATATGTCCCTAAGGGTCCTAAGACCTCTAGGTACAAATGTTGTCATTTAATAGGCCGAACAAGATCATAGGTCAACCTATGACCCCCATCAACCCATATGAACAATTCTAATATGTCCTTAGGGGTCTTAGGACCCATAGAGACATATGTCATCATGTAATGTATCGAAGGGGGTCATAGATCAAACTATGACACCCTTTGACCGATAAGAATGATTCTCATATGTCTCTATATGTCATCATGTAATGGGTCAAAGGGAGTCATAGGTCAACCTATGAGCTCCTTTGACCCATATGAAGAATTCTAATATGTCCCTAGGGGTCCTGAGACCCCTAGGGACATATGTCATCATTTAATGGGTCGAAGGGGGTCATAGGTCAACCTATGACTTCTTTTGACCCATATGAACAATTCTAATATGTCTCTAGGGGTCCTAAGATCTCTAGGGACATATGTCATCATTTAATGGGTTGAATGGGGTCATAGGTCAACCTATGACCCCCTTTGACCCATATGAACAATTTTAATATGTCCCTAGCTATCCTATGACCTGTAGGAATATATGTCATCATGTAATGGGTCAAAGAAGGTTATAGGTTGACCTGTGACCCTATTTGACGAATAAGAATGATTCTAATATGTCCCTAGGGGTCCTAAGACCCCTAGGGATATATGTCATCATGTAATGGGTTGATGGGTGTCATATGTCACCCTCTGACCCCCTTTGACCCATAAGAATGATTAGAATATGTCCTTAGGGGTCCTAAGACCCCTAGGGACATATGTCATCATGTAAAGGACCTTTGACCCATAAGAATGATTCTAATATGTCCCTAGGGTTTCTAAGATTTTTTTGGACATATGTCATCATGGAATTTGTCGAAAGGGGTCATAGGTCAACTTATGACCCCCTTTGACCCATAAGAAGCATTCTAATATGTCCTTAGGGGTCTTAGTACCCCTAAGGACATATGTCATCATGTAATGGGTCGAAAGGGGTCAAAGGTCAACCTATGACCTACTTAGATCTATAAGAATGATTCTAATATGTCCCTAGAGTTTCGAAGATCTCTAGGGACATATTTCATCATGTAATGTGTTGAAGTGAGTCATAGGTCAACCTATGACCACCTTTGACCCATAAGAATGATTCCAATATTTTCCTAGTCCCCTAGGGACATATGTCATCATGTAATGCATTGAAGGGGGTCATAGGTCATGACCCCCTTTGACCCATAAAAATGATTCTCATATATCCCTAGGGGTTGTAGGGATATATGTCATCATGTAATAGGTCAAAAGGGGTCATAGGTCAACCTATGACCCCCTTTGACCCATATGAACAATTCTAATATGTCCCTATGGGTAGTAGGACCCCTAGGGACATATGTCATCATTTAATGGGTTGAAGGAGATCATAGGTTAACCTATGACCCCCTTCGACCCATATGAATGATTCTAATATGTCCCTAGGAGACCTAGGACCCCTAGGGACGTATGCCATCATGTCATGTGTTGAAGGGGGTCGTAGGTCAACCTATGACCCCCTTTGATGCATAAGAATGATTCTCATATGTCCCTAAGGATCCTCGGGACATATGTCATCTTGTAATGGGTCAAAGGGGGTCATAGGTCAAACTATGACCTCTTTTGACCCATATGAACAATTCTAATAAGTCCCTAGGCATCTTAGGACCCCTAGGGACATGTCTTCATTTAATGGGTCGAAGGGGGTCATAGATCAACCTATGATCCTCTTTGATCCATATGAACAATTCTAATATGTCTTTTGGGGTCCTAGGACTCCTAGGGACACATGTCGTCATTTAATGGGTTGAAGGGGGTCATATGTCAACCTATGATCTCTTTGACCCATATAAACAATTCTAATATGTCCCTATGAGTCCTAGGACCCCTAGGGACATATGTCATCATTTAATGGATTGAAGGGGGTCCTAGGTCACCCTATGACCCCCTTTGACCCATATGAACAATTCTAATATGTCCCTAGGGGTCCTAGTACCCCTAGGGACAAATGTCTTCATGTAATGAGTCAAAGGGGGTCATAGGTCAACCTATGACCCCCTTTGACCCATATGAATGATTCTAATATGTCCCTAGGGGTCCTAGGAGCCCTAGGGACATATGTTGTCATGTAATATGTCAAAAGGGGTCATAGGTCAACCTATGACCCCCTTCTACCCATAAGAATGATTCTAATATGTCCTTAGGGATCCTTAGACCTCTAGTAACATATGTCATTATCTAATGGGTCGAAGGGGATCATAAGTCAACCTATGACCCCCTTCGACCTATATGAATGATTCTAATATGTCCCTAGGGGTGCTAAGACCCCTAGGGACATATGTCGTCATGTAATGGATTGAAGGGGGTCATAGGTCAACCTATGACACCCTTTCACCCATATGAACGATTCTAATATGTTGCTAGGGGTCCTAGGACCCCTAGGGACATATGTCATCATTTAATGGGTCAAAGGGGGTCATAGTTCAACCTATGACCCCCTTTGACCCATAAGAATGATTCTAATATGTCCCTACGGGTCCTAGACCCTAGGGACATAAGTCATTATGTAATGGGTTGAACGGGGTCATAGGTAAACCTATGACCCCCTTTGACTCATATATATTAATAATATACATATATATTAATAACATACATATTAATATAATAATATATATTAATAACATTTATATATATATATATATTACGTTATTATATTTAGTAAAAATAATAATAATATAAATTATATTTATAGATTATAATGAGAATGACATAATATATTATTATATATTAATATATTATCTGTTATATCTTTACATTATGTTATTATATATATAATATATATTATAATACATATTCACATAGTAATATATCAAAAATAATTTATAAATCATAAGCTATAAAATATTACGTTATAATATATATATATATATATATATATATATATATATATTACTTTATTGTATTTAATAAAAATATTATGTTATTATATATATTAATAACATACTTATATATATATATATATTATATATAATGTTATTATATTTAATAAAAATAGTACGTTATTATATATATTAATAACATAATTATATATATATATATATATATATTACGTTATTATATTTAGTAAAAGTAATAATAATATAAATTATATTTATAGGTTATAATGAGAATAACATAATATATTATTATATATATAATATATTATAATACATATTTACAGAGTAATATAACAAAAATAATTTATAAATCATAAGCTATAACTCTTAAATCCGGTTTTCCCTCCAAAATGGGTTGGGATTTCAAATTTCTCACCAAAATTCACCGGACCATATCGGATATCGGATTTCAAATCGGATATCTAATTTAAAATCTGATATCCGATTTCAAATTCGATATCTGGTTTGAAATCTGATATCTAATTAGGCTTGGTATTTACCAAGCCTACCCGGTCAACCCAAAAGACGTGTTTGAATAGGGTTTTAGTGATACTCAAACTTTGGGTAGTCGTCTAACAATGTTATTTTGATTGAAAGTAATGAAACGGAAAAGGATTTTTAATATCGCTCTCGAGAATCCATCGATATAATTTCTGTCAAATTCTAAGTTCAATAAGGATTTATTAGTTAATTATCAATGAAGATTATTGTAAAGTGCTGATTGAAAAATAGCTATAACTTTCAAACGGTATAACATTTTTTAAATCTAAAAGTTGCGTCACATTCTATGCTTCGCCTAGTATAAGAAAAAAAATTAAATTAAATTTAGTAAAATTTTCTATTAGTTAAGGTGGTCAGACACGGGACTTTTTTTCTAAAAAAAGTTTGGTAGAAAATTTATATTTAATTATTTATTTGGAATAAAAATACCAAAAAATATGTGTCACATCTAGGCATGAGTCTACTTTTCATATCTATAATTATATTAAAAAAATATTATCATTTGAGTTTGATTAAGGTGGTCAGACATACACCTACTTTTTATTTTTGCCTTGAAATTTTTGTAGGACTGCATTAAAATTCAAACTTTTGACCAATCAATTATTATTTTTCTCCTGATAAGGCCTAGTAGTTTAGAAACTACATTCAATTTCCTACAGATTATTTTCTTACAACTTTTTGATATAAAGTCCATAACCACTTCAAAATTATGTGTCAAGTTGACATAACCTTGATTTTCTAATTTTTCACTACCACTTAAGGCCATAGTTTGGTACACCGTGATCCTGCACATGCCCTGATGTGATGATGACTCAAACCTTGACCTTTTCACCTCTTTGTAACTACTAGATATATGGTTCCTTTAAACTTTTTGAGGTTGCAATGACTATCTTGATTGACTTTTATTTTTCTTTGTGGCTTTGCAACCAAAGAGCTTAACTATAACACAAACTTTTTGTATGGTGTGATAACTATTTCATTAATTGTTAAATTAGCTTCGAAACTTGAAAATCTAACTCATGACTAAATCCTATGAACCTATGATAATGATCTTTTTCTAGTTCACTACAACTTGACCTCAAGTCAAGATTAACCACATGCAATGATGCGATGGCTTTCAAACTTTAACTATCCTGATTACTTTTTGCACTTTCACAACTTGAAATTTTTTTATCTATTTTTCCACTCACGATGTTGCAGTAACTATTTTTTAGTTAACCGTCACCTTGTTCACAACCTCACAACTTAAGACTTTAACTCATCCTTTAACCCTATGAAACTGCAATCATGAGTCTCAGTTACTTCACAATTGTAACCTCAAGTAACTCTTAACTGCTAGTGATGTTGTGATCCCCTAGACCTTGACTATTGTGTTTACCCTTCACATTATCATAGCTTGAAAAATTTGAAGCCAATATAATTTGCCTCTTCACAGGCCAAACTTTAAAGTCAACAATAACTATATGATGTTGTGATAACCATGTTGATGACCTCTTTACCACTTCATGACTTCTAAAATAGTTAGAGATCATAATGGAGTGATGTTGCAATCAAAGCAATATCATTACATGGAAACTTAAAAGCAATTTAGAGACATGACTTATAATATATGAAAAATGATCAATAGACTTAGGGATATAAAAACAAACATATAAACAAAGTTTTTGATGTATCCCTATATTATACTTTTCATGTCAAATTATGAGCAATTTAACAAAACATGAATCATATTTATTTTCTAGGGTTTTTCCACAAGGAATGACACATTCTTAGAACCCTAAACAACTAAAACATAGTTTATTCCTGATTTTCATAGGATATTATAAATTTTTTGGCTAGGTAAAAAATCAAGCTAACATCTTCCAAGAAAACATGTGCTATAGAAGAATTTGTGTAGGATGTTCTCATGGGTGAAAAATGTGCTACCTTGGACAACTTGTCCACTACCACTATGATATAATCATGTCATCATGATGACAAATGAAAGCTTGTGATAAAATCAATAGATATGCTATCACATTTCCACTCTTGAATGGTATGTGGTTGTAAATGGCCTACTGAATGTTGATGCTATGCCTTCACTCTCTAGCATTCAAGAAATTGGCAAAAAAATTAGAAATATTGTGCTTCATCCCTTCCCAAAAGTACAACTTCCTAAGATCAACATGCATCTTCTTGATGTCAGGACATACATAATATGGTGCATAATGTTCTTCTAATAAAATCAAGGTACAAAGATCACTCAACACTGGCACATAAATGCACCTCAAGTGTCATAGCAGTTCATTGGACTCTAGTGAATAACTTGAAAAACTCCCCTTAGGGGTATGTCTAGAATCAATCTTTGCCCTCACCTCTTGATACCATGTGTCACTAGGAAAAGCCTCCAAGATACAACCTCACAAATCAAATCCCAATGATAAAACTAATTTCTCATGTCACCTCCTACTCAATGCATCTATGATAACATTATCTTTCCCTTTAATGTAGTAAACATCAAAGTCATACTCATATGGGAACTCCATCAAGCGATATTTTTGTGCATTGAATTTTGGCTAAGTAAAGATATACTGCAAGCATCTATGATCTCTATACAACTCAAACATGTGTCCCAAAAGGAAATCTCTCCAATGCACAAGGGCATACACTACGACTACAAGTTCCAAATCATGAGTGGGGTAGTTGAGCTCATGGTCTTTGAGTTTTCTAGACTCATATGCAATCACATGACCATCTTGGATCAACACCACACCAAAACCTTCCAATGAAGCATCTATGTAAACCACAAAATCACCTATAGGATTAGACACTACAAGGACTAGTACACTGGTCAAACACTCCTTAAGAGCATTAAAGGTGGCCTCACACTGGTCTAACTAGACATACTTCTTCTCTTTCTACTAAAGAGAAGTGATAGGATGATCCACATGTGAAAAATCTCTCACAAATTGATGGTAGTAACCTGCCAATGCCATGAAACTACGAACCTTAGGAACACTAGTGGTACTAGCCAATCCATGATAGCTCATATTTTCTCCAGATCTACTACAAT
The DNA here is from genome assembly GCA_028749045.1 of Cupressus sempervirens. NCBI lineage: Eukaryota > Viridiplantae > Streptophyta > Pinopsida > Cupressales > Cupressaceae > Cupressus > Cupressus sempervirens. The sequence goes on from CM053787.1 coordinate 656,351,663, forward strand.
ACCATTACTTGTGATGATGTGCCCTAAATACTTCACCTTTGACTAGAAGAATCTATATTTACCCAAGTTTCCATACAATTGGTGATCTCGCAAGCATTGCAAAAATGGCATAGAAGGACCTCATGTTCCTTTCCAGTCTTAGAATAGATCAATATGTCACCCAAGAGTACAATGATGCACCAATTAAGGTACACACTAAATAATCCATTCATTAGACTCATAAACACTAATGGCACATTGCTCAACCCAAATAGTATGACTGTGAACTCATAATGGCCATAATGTGTATGAAAGGTTGTTCTATGAATTTTGGCCTTGTGAATACAATTATGATGGTATCCCAGCTTAAGATCAATCTTTGAGAACACTTTCACTACCTTCATGTGATAAAACAAGTTATCTATACTTAGAAAAGGATATCAGTTCTTCACCATCACCTTATTCAATTACCAATAGTTAATAAATAAACACAATGATCCATCTTTCTTCTTTACAAAGATGACTAGTGTGCCCCATAGGAATACACTAGGATGAATATGGCCCTTGGCCAACAATTCCTCCAAGTGCAATCTATGCTCACTTAACTTTTGAGAAGTCATGTAGTAGGGAGCTTTTGATATCAACTCCACTCCTAGAATGAGATTGATCCAAAAATCAATGTCACACTAAGGTGGCATATTTGGTATCTCACCAAGGAATATGTCTACATACTCACGAAGGAGTGGGTGATCATCAAGTGTCATTACTCATCTCTTAGACTCCTTAAGGTCACTAATAAAAACTACATATATCTGACATCCCTTTCACACACTCTACTTTAGCAGATTAGATGAGATCCTCTAAAGTGAGATTGACCTCTAGACACCTACAAGCTCCACCTACCCACCTATGTCATCAAAACACTATATTGATTTACACTGAAAATCTATACTACCCTTATGGTTGACTAACCAATCCATGCCCAACATAATGTCATATAATCCTAGAGGTAGGATGTGAAGATCCATGGTGGTGGTGAAGGTACCTAAGCCCAATTGACAATCACTAGCCAAGGAGTTGACAACCACTTTGGATCCTATGGCTAACTCAACTTTCCACCTATCGACCTATTGTGTTGCCACTAGCCCACATCATTGAACAAGAGATGGTGAAATAAAAGAATCTGAAGCATGGGAATCAAACAATATTGAAGTTGAAATACCATGCAGTATACCTATAGCCTTGACTATGGTACCCTAATGCTTAGCTTGATGGTTATCAATCACCATAAAACCTTGATGGGTTCTACTTGCATATCTGATGGTGGGTTCTCCCTGCATATCCCATGGTGGGCTCTAACATGATTGCACCTCTGCTAGGTCCTAAAGAAGAAACAATATAAGAGTTAGAGTCACACATAACAACATAAGTATAAAAAGTATAAACCACAAAAGGATACCAAAATATGTAATCATAACAACAACATAGTGAAAGCATAACATAGAGACCCGAATTTTTGTAATATGGGCTTTGATACTAGATATAATGCCCCACCTAGAGATCTTTGGAACAAGGATAAAACATGTACTAAATAATTTATTTTTTCATAAAAAAGTTCTGTAACAACACAAGGTAACCAAGTGCAAGAATGAAACATTAGAACAAAGTAAAAAGAATAGGGAAACACAACTAGTCTCACATGTTCACCTACACCAATAGAAGTCTTACAAACATCTCCAAAGATCCCCAAGCACAAAACCATAACATAAAGAAGAAAATAGCAGAGACCAACAATGGTCATACATAGGACAAGGGCTCCAAGTAACCACCACTCATCTATGTCAACTTATACTTAAACGATATATTTTTAATCCTTTAGAAAAGTGCACTTCTCTAAAAGTAAACTTCTTTAGGTCATTATATCAAATGTCATCTCTTGAATTTAGAACCTTGAATGTAAACCTAGAGCTCCCTAGTTATGGAGTGTAAAGGATGAAAATGCATATGAAAGCTCTTAGTCTAGTCTTACTAATAGAACCCTTTACGAATAAACCACAAAATGGAAGATTCTTGAGATGAAATGTAAACTATATGAGATTAAGCAAATGCATAAAAAGAAACTATATTAAACATACATAGGAATATGAACTAAATGTATATAAATTATAACTAATATGATAAGATGAAGACTCTACAATTTTGTAGCATAACTCTATATCCAAAAATTTCTCTTACAATGAAGAGAAACCCTCATCTTTTAAGGAAAAATAGATAGTGTAGATCAAAATATTGACATTTAGTCAAGTTTTTTTATTAGTGACAACACTTATTCAGATTAAGTATGGCTACTAGGCTCATTGAATAGTATGCAGTGTTTTCCATGTAATTTAGTAGCCACTGAGCACTACAGGTCCTACCAAGCATTCCAGTGGTTACCAAGTGAATTTAGTTAGTGTGAAGTGCAATAGTTCAAACCAAGTAGATTCAGGCAGTGTGAAGTCTGACAGTTCAACCTGAGCATTTCAATGGTTACCAAGCTTTCTAATTTCTACCAAGCTAACAGTTCATGTAAGTGAAGCCAGTGTTAATCAAGTTGTATGAAGATTAGTGTTTATTGAGTGCAGTCATGGTAAATATGTAATTTAGTTTATATCAAGTTACATAGTATCTACCAAGTCACCAATGTAGATCAAGTTCAAGACTACATTGAAGTGATTAGTATGGACTGAGCTTCTACTTCTATTGAATGCATGACAATGCCAAGTAATGAAAGTGGATGCTAAGTATCATAACTTCACCAAGTCATTCTTCAAAACTTGAGTACCTACATATGGGCCAAATTTGTAATATTGGTGTTAACTTGTATATTGGCCAACTTTCTAATTTTGTAAATTGGATTGATATATATGTAATGTATTGTATCATATCCAAGATAGTGTGAAAGTGTGAAACTATGATAGTGAAAATAATGTAAAATTGAAGCATGTGAATGTGAATCAACAGTAGACAAAGTGTATTGTAAGGCCATATCAAAAAAGGAGTAGCATAGTCATATCTATCAAATAAAGGCGATTAGTACTTCAAAAAATCTCTATCAGCAAATCAGTTGTAAGTTGGAGATCAACTGTTTCATCCTAACAAGTGAACCAATCCAAATCCTTTAACAAGGTAGACTTAATAGTCTTTTCTCAAATCTCTTTACCGAGTGCATACTCCATTGTGTGTCTGTAAAACGTCTAACAAGGTGGACCTAGCAATCCTAATTGCTCCTAATAGGGTAGATCATCAGAAGTGATCATTGTAAGCCTTGATAGGCCAACTTTATACTACAATATTGAAGTTTTGTGGGTATCATCCCCACCCCAATTTTACTTTCTATTTGGAAGGTTTTTGGGTCACCAAATTATTGTGTTCATGTGTTATGAATGTTTTATATTTTTTAGTTTCTCATGCATGTAGTTAGATCTAATTTAATGAACTAAATGGTAATTGGATTATTGCAATTAAGATCTGAATTTGGTAAAGCTTTAGAGGTTACTAATTCACCCCTCCCCTCTTAGTAACCTAGCTAGTCTTGAATATTTCCAACAATTGGTATTAAAGCTTTGTGGTTCTTAGGATAAAGTTTGACAACTTGAGCAAAGATCAAGGACAATAGAGATATTCAAACTTGATAAGGCAATTGACAATGAAAAGTTGGATCTAGAGATGGCCATTGCACAACTCAAGAAAGCTAAGGAGAAAATTTCCCAATCCTTGAAAAGAAGGAAGAAACTTACAAATAAAATGAATGATCATTAGTACATTGAAGAAATAATTGAAGACTTTTCCCTTCAAGCAGTTCAGATGAAGCAAATGATGCAATCAAAGAACTCTTAGAGAAGAATGGTTCCCTGCAACAAGAAGTAATAAAGCTCAAAAGAGAACAAGAAATTCAGTCAGTAAGGCTATGTGGAATATTGGAATAGGGGAATAAGATGAAAGGAGAAATGGATGGAAGAAACAATGAAATTCTAAACCAATCCCTTCAACATGCAGATCTTATAGATCAAATCTCCAATGCAAATGAGGAAATCATGAGCCAAAGATATATCAATGAAAGATTGAGGAATGATCTAAATTTGGAAAGAAAAATCAATGAAAGAATAAGAAATAAGCTGAAATATAAGAAGAAAATTAGTGAAAGATTGAAAAGTGACCTAAACATTGAAAAGAAAATCGATGAAAGAGTGATGAAATCCCAAGCAAACATGAATCAATTGAATTAATTGAATGAGTAGAATCTCTATAGAAAAAAAGGTAAAGTAGAAATTGGATACAAAGAAGAAGGTGAATCCTCTAAACAAGGTGCTCAAAGGAATCAAAGACCTACTTGTAATTACTGTGGTAAGGTAGGTCATACATCAAACAAATGTTGGAGTAATGGTAAAGAAAAATTCAATGGTAAATGCTACAATTGCATTTAGCATGGTCACAAGGCTGACAAATGCAAAGATAAAATCTCACAAATGCAAGAAAAAAGGTAATAAGGCATCAAATTGCAAAACTAAGTCATTCAATCTAGTAGAGAAAGTTGTGAAAGAAATATTTAGTTGGGACTAAAACACCTGGTGTAGATGTCATTACTATGGAGAATATGGACACATTGGCATGAACTATGTTAAACATCACACAAAGAAAAGAGATACCACCATAAGATGTTTCACTTGTACCAAACTTGGTCATCTAGCCAAGAATTGCATGAATATAGGTAGAATTGAAGATGAGAAGAAAGCAAAAGTAGATAACATTCGAAAGCAAATGAGGCAGCAATGGATTCCTAAATCTACTGACGAAGCTAGTTCAAGCAATGATGGTCATGTCACTCAAGAAGTGGGTGACTCCACCATTTCCAACGAAGTTCTTAAGGAAGAACTAGAACTGTGCTATCAAGATCACATCCAAATAGTTTCACTTGAAAGGAAGCAAAACTCCAAATCAATATTCAAGATACAAAAGGATCATCAAGTGAGATCGGTATCAGTTATCTCTAAGTTGACTTCTCTACCAAGTAAGGTCGAGTCATGGACTCTACCAAGAAAAGTTGAGAGTAACAAGAACATGTTTTGATTATTGAGTTATGAAGCCTTTACTCAGTGATTTGAATAGATAGTGGATGATAGCCTATCATGTATAATGATGTCATCACAACTACCTTCATATCAAGCATTAATGGAAAATTTTAACAAAAAGAAAGAAATTGAATTCATTTTCATCAAGAATTCTAATTGTTATTACAATCAAGAAAATTACAAAGTAATCAAGTGACTTTGAGAAAAAATTGCAGCTAAAATTCTTCAAAGTTTTTTATAGCTCACCGAGTAGCCATGGCAGCATCAAGTAGTAGCAGAAAAGCAAGAAAAGGGTCAAAGATGTTGGTCTAAGGAGTAGAATGGAAAGCACCCAATTTCAAACTTTTGTTGATGATTGCTGAAACCCTTGACCCAAATAGAGTGCAATCATAGATCCCTCCAAAGGTACTACTCATTAATGACATTTGAACTCATTTTAAGTGTGCAATTCAAGAAATTAGAACCCTAGAGATGGATGATGCCCTAGGTGGATTGTGTATTAATGGTGTTCTTAAACCTAAACATAAGAATCTGGAAGACAAGGGTTTAACCCACATTCCGCACTAGCCCCAAAGTTTCCAAATCAAATGGATCAAATACATCCTAAGTTGAGTTCACAATAGTTAGTTATGGCTTGAGAAACAATTTTTTATTACTAAGAAGATGATGCATTGCATCACCAGCCTTTCCATGCTCTCCAAGGCCAAAACCACTAAAACCCTAGGTTGGATGGAGTTAGAAAAGAAAACCCTAGCTGAGTGGGATGACAAAGGTATGAAGATTAGTAGTGTAATTGATGCAGAACTAAAATTTGGCATACATGTAATCGCCCACAAGATCTATAGTTCTAGTTGTCTCAATAGTGTGTCATGTGAAGTTGTTGCCCTAGCTTACAAGGTTGTGAAGAACAATCTATCATACGACCTTGTAGATTTGTTGTTGAATTAGTTTAACAAGAACATGGAAAGTATCAAGACTTCCAAAAGCAACCCTTGCAAATTCAATTCTTTGTTGACTTGTTTATTTTTCCATGTTCAAATTTTTTTCCCTTCAAAAGGCATGGTAGTATGGAGAAAGGATGTGCCAATACTATATTAGATTAATGATTATATTGTAGAAATGGGAGAAAAATTTGTTAGCATAATGGATAATTATTTTGAAGTTTTCAAGGAGAAAGTGAATAACAGATTCAGGATACCTAGGAAATTAGTTGAAGATTATAAAGATGATGTTTGCTTCATGGTAGACTATGAAAAAGTCTACATTTAGGCAGTGAAACCCAAAGTTGTATGGGTAAAACCTCTTCCCTATGAGGTGAACATTGATGAATTAAAGGACATAATTGAAGCCTTGATTAATGAGCCTATTGATCCAAAGGCACCACACTTTGGAACATATGATGAGGCCAAGGTAAGGATATAACTTGAAATCAAGCTTCCATAGGTAGTTAACAAAGGTAGGAGGACAATATCAAAAATGAAAAAAAGCACACCTCTTATGTTAACTGAGGGTAAAGGAGAAGATGTGGAAGAAGTAGAGGATGAAGAGGAGTTAGAAAAGGAAGAAGAACCAATGAAAAAGAAAGGCAAGGCGATCATCACCATGCCATCCAAGCAATCCACTATAGTGTTCACTAGAAGATCAAGGAAGAAAGGCAATGAAGTTGTCTTTAGCAAACATCCTCCCACCTTCCATGAAAAATTGAAACAATTGGAAGAAGGTGTAGGAATAACCAACTTCAAATCATTGAATTATGAAACTAGGATAGAGGTTGAGAAGAAATAGGTTGAAGATCTTGTGTTAATCAAGATGGGAAAATGGAAGTATTTACCTGACTAGATATCCTCCCAAATCTCTAATGAATTATTAGAGAAAATAAAGGTAAGATTGGAATTTTCTATGCAAATAGCAAAAGATATCTATGCACAAACCCTGAGGTAGTTGCTACCTAGCATGATAGATGATGAGGTACAAGAGTCCATAAAGAAAAATGAAGATAAGATGATTCTTAGATTTAATACTTGTTTAATTTTGATAAAGGATATAGAACATGTGGTTAAGAATTCCACAAGTATGTGGAAGAATGTTTATCACTTGCATAAACAAAGTGACTTCCTAGTAGAAGTCAAGGATGATGATAGTGATGATGAGGAAGAAGAAGCTTATACCAAGCTAACATATTTTGACAATGAACAAGTTGAAGAAGATAAAGAGGAAGAAGCCACCAAGGAAGATAAAGAAGATGATGAGGAGACTAATCCTATGAAGATAGCAACCACATTCATTGCCTCACTTCCTCACTCTCCAAGCAAACTAGTAGCTACATCAAGCTTAGAGATAGATTTAGCAAGTTTGATTGTGACCATACCAGATACATCAAATGTCCAATCACTCTTCACTCCCTCATAGCTCAACACATCATTGATAGAAGTGTCTACCACTTCATCTACAAAGCTATAGCCTCCCTCTTCTTTAGCTCCTAAGTCAACATCACCAGGCATGAGTATAGTATGTTCTATAATTTTGTGATCTTCTGTAGTAAGTACAATTTTGAGTACTACAATTTTAGATTCTATAGTTTTTTCTTCTATAGTTTTGGATACTTTTGTAAGTACTTTATTTTTGGATTTAATAAGCATACCAGTTAGTATTCCATCTATTGTTACTATATCAATTTTCATTGCTAGTCCTACTATCTCTACTATTGTTTCCATTCCATATTCAAAGGCATTAAGTACAAGGACAGTTGAACCTAAGGCTCAACCAAGTACACGATTTTTGAGTAGAGGTAAGGAGATAGAGGAGAATATAGACCCAAATGAGGAGATTGAGATTTCCAAATGGGATTTTGATAATATCATCGCGGATCAAATGCATATAGCTGGTCAACTCCTCCAAAAGAAGGTAACGTAGAAGAAATTGAGAGAGGAGAGAGACAGGGAATATAAAATCATTGATGATGCCAAAAATATTTTGACTGAGGTGATAGGTGTTGAATTTGATACTTCTCAACACATTTTGTTTCAACTAGAAGAGGCAGTCTAGAAGTTTAATGAGGACTCTAGTAGTCAAGATAAGTTGATTGAAAAAGTAGAAAAGAAATTTGATAATAAAGTGCTTAAGTATATTTTTTAGCAAATAGCTATCCAAAAAGTAGAGCTCTCATCAATTTTGACCAATCTTGAAACCTCTTGCACAAATGTAACATCACTTTTTGGAAAGTTGTGTAATGTTACCAAGTTTACAAAGGACATAAAGAGAAAACTAACAAAGATTGATGAAGATCTGAAGGCTAGTGCATAGCAGTTGCAACTTGACCCTAGTTGAAGCTCTACACATCATATGAAAATTATATTCTTGTTAGATATGTAGGCAGAGTTATTGAGAGAAGAAGCAAGGATCTAGTCTTCACTTATAGATATTCAGAATATGATCCTTCCCATGATGGATACAATGTAGAAGTATATTGCTTATTCAAATACATTGATCCATGACAAAAATTTCTCCATTGCAAATCACATAATATAACTATCTACAGAAGTTCATATTGCTCTACATACATGCAAAGTTTTGCAAGAGAACTAGGATAAGACTCTAGCACTTATACTTAAGGTACATTCTAATTTTCTTTCTTATATCAGTGTCTACATGTAAATAAGTTTTCTTCAACATTATTGTCAAAAAGGGGGAGAGACTCTTATTATGTATAGTGAGATACTTGTCATGCTATGTATATTGTATGTGGAAGAATCATGTAAAGGGAGAAAAGTGTATATAGGATAGAAGTTGCAGATATAGTATACTATATATACTTACAAAGATAAATTTTGAAAAATCTCAAAAATAGTATACCATACTAAGCTAGTACCACACTGTGATGTATATAAGTTTTGGCTGATAAGTGTATTTGTCACTAATGCCAAAGGGAGAGATTGTTGACATTCAATCAAGTTCAGTATTAGTGACAATACTTATTCATATTCTATATGGCTACTAAGCTCATTGAATAGTCTATAGTCTTTGCCAAGTAATTCAGTAGCCACTGAGAACTACAGTTCCTACCAAGCATTCCAGTGGTTACCAAGTGAATTTAGTTAGTGTGAAGTGCAATAGTTCAAACTGAGAAAATTCAAGTAGTGTGAAGTCTAGTAGTTCAACCCGAGTAGTTCAGTGGTTACCAAGCTTTGCATTTTCTACCGAGCTAGTAGTTCATGTAAAGTGAAACCAATGTTAACTGAGTTGTATGAAGATTAGTGTTTACTGAGTGCAGTCATGGTAAACATGTAATTCAGTTTATATCGAGTTACATAGTATCTACCGAGTCACTAGTGTAGACTGAGTTTAAGAATACATTGAAGTGATTAACATGGACCTAGCTTCTACTTCTATTAAGTGCATGATGATGCCGAGTAATGATAGTGGATATCAAGTATTAGAACTTCACTAAGTTAGTCTTCGAAACCCGAGTATCTACATATGGGCCAACTTTGTAATATTGATGTTAACTTGTATATTGGCTGACTTTGTAATTTTGTAAATTGGATTGATATATATGTAATGTATTGTACCATATCCAAGATAGTGTGAAAGTGTGATAGTGACAACAATGTGAAATTGAAGCATGTGAATGTGAATCAGCAGCAGACAAAGTGTATTGTAAGGCCATATTAGAAAAGGAGTGACATAGTCATATCTATCACATAAAGGTGATCATTACTTCAAAGAATCTCTATCAGCAAATTAGTTGTAAGTTAGAGATTAGATATTTCATCCTAATAGGTGAACCAATCCAAATCCTTTAACAAGGTAGACTTAACGGTCTTTTCTCAAATGTCTTTACCGAGTGCATACTTCATTATGTGTTTGTAAAACCTCTAACAAGGTGGACCTAGTAGTCCTAATTGCTCATAATAGGGTAGATCATTAGAAGTGATTATTGTAAGCCTTAATAGGCCAACTTTATGCTATAGTATTAAAGTTTTGTGGGTATCATCCCCACCCCAGTTTTACTTCCTATTTGGAAGGTTTCTAGGTCACCAAATTATTGTGTTCATGTGTTATGAATGTTTTATATTTTTAGTTTCTAATGAATGTAGTTAGATCTAATTTAGTGAACTAAATGATAATTGGATTATGGCAATTAAGATCTAAATTTGTTAAAGTTTTATTGGGTACTGATTCATCCCTCCCCTCTCAATAACCTAGCTAGTCTTGAATATTTCCAACACAAAAGAGATGAAAATCCAAATCAAGGGTGGAGATGGACTTAGAATGAGTGGACTTTATTTAATTTGAGTAGAAAATTCACTTAGGATATTAGAGGGGTAAGAGATCCACTTAGATAGAAAATAGGTAGGTTAGCTCCACCTAATAACTCATTATGAATACCAAATTAAAACACCTCATCGCACTCAAGATAGAATGAATTTCAAATAAAGATCCTTCATTCCACTTAAGATAGAATGAATATCAAATAAAGATCCTTCATTTCACTTAAGATGAAATGAATTTCAAATTATGATCCCCAATTCCACTTTGAAATATTAAATTGATTGATAATAAGGTCCATTTTTTATTTCCAAAAATGAATAATCATGTGTTTTTCTCAAAAGGGGTTCAAATTCAAATTTGAACAAGAATGTCTAACATTTGAATAAATTCAAATGTATAACATCTTATAGAAATCAATGAATGATTAAGGAGCATGAGGTAGATGAAATTTGATAATTATATGATTTGTTTCGAGTTGATCAATAGAATCAATGATTTTAGCAATTTGAGATTATGGAGCCAATTTTGGGTGATTATATTTGCCCCTCTTTGACTAATTTGTTATCAATATTGGAACACATGTAGTCAAAGAATAGAAAGAAGGTAGGAATTTTTCATCTAATGTGTGATCAATATGGGAACACATCAAATGAAGAAGCCATGATAGAAAATAGATAGACGACTCTAACTTCAAAGAATGAAGTCATTCTCTAACTAATGTGTGATTGATATGGGAACACATGTAGTCAAAGAATAAAGAGACTATAATAACAATAGATGTAGCAAGCATTGAGTGATCAAACTGGTAGGAGTAGTCTTAAACACTACAAAATAGATCAAGAGAAAATGGAAATGGTCAAGCATATGCCCTTGAAAGTGAAAATGTTGCCAAGCATAGCAATGATAGAGTATGTCTACCCCCTTAGGATCAAATTGAAATGATAGAGGGAGTGTAGAAACTCACAAGACATGATCAAATAAAGAAAGATCTAAGATAGATATGTCAATAAAGATCAAGAACAATCATCAATGAAATGAAAGTATGCCCCAAGAAAGGATGAAATAGAAGAAACGTGATATGAATTGAAATGATAAGTGAGAAGAGAATGGAAGAAATGTAAAAAGGAAGAAGTGAAGAAATGCCCCAGTGTGTATCAAAGATAGGCTAAAGTAACTGCATAAAGGGAAATAGATTTGATGATGCAATTTTGACCTTAAAGATGAACTCAAATTTTGATTTTGATCCCAAAAATGAATCTTTATTGAATATGTCAGAATCTAGCTTAAACACAAAAGAAATAGAGGTCAAGATGAGTAAAGAAGTTGGATTTCCTAGTTTTAATATGGCAAGACTATTCTCACATCAAGACATAGAACGTCAAGATGACCAGAAGAATGCACTTGCATAATAGACAAGGATTTAATGTAGAAAATCCTAAGTGTCAAGTAGATCCAACAAAATACTCAAGACACATAAGATTTTCAAAGAACATCCACAAGTAGAAAACAAAGGGAATATGCCCCATGCCCCCGATCTTATAGTCCATGACATCAATGAGAGATTATTAGGGAGGGAATACTCATGCAAGAAATCATCATGGATAGAACATAAATAAATAAATTCAATCAAATCTCAGTGATGTGTAGTGTAATGTGTGTGAAAGTCACATGGTTATTCCTATTTTGTTCCGCAAGAGGGAAATCTCTCACCACTCTAGACTACTTAGAAAAGTGATAAGAAACATTGTTTGGAAGAAACTCTCAAAGAAATATCTCCTCACACAAGAAGTTCCTTGAGAAGCTAAACAAGCTATGCCTCCCAGACTATGACAAAAGTTAATTCAAGGCTAGGTAAAGAAAAATGGAATAGTGAACTAGATGAGCAATAGGCATGCTGCTAGTCAGATAGACATAAGTGCAAGGAACCTTGCTATTTGTTTTTGGTGAGACGTCAAAGTATTCAAGAATATACTTTGACTAAGATGCTCATTTTTTTAGGACATTTTATAATTTGTAGGATTTTTTCAGAATCATATATGGTTTTGTATGTTTTTTAAGGACTTTTTATTATTTTTATGATTTTTTTAGGACTTTCTCTAATTTTTAGGAATTTTTTTTAGGACTTTTAGATGTGTACAAATAGCTGAGTTGTGAGCCTTTAGGCATAGAATTTTTTTATATGTAGTACATTAATAGGCTTAGGGAGTTGTTCCCCCTTAGGAGTAGAAATTTAATAAGCACCAGATCCATAAAATGCTATCATAATATAAGGACCTAGCTAGTTAGGCTCAAACTTGCCTTTTTGTTCTCTATTTTGTGGGTTCATAGGATTCTCTCTAAGCAGAAGTTCACCCATTTCAAATGCCCTGGGGTGAACTTTTTTATTATAAGAAGTAGACATCCTATTTTGATAAGCCCTCATCTGATCAAAGGTGACCTTTTGAAGTTCATCTAGAGATTCTAACTTATGTATTCTCATAGCTCTTCTCTTCATTAATAATTAATCGATGTGAAGAAACCCTCAAAGATGGTATTTCTACTTCTAGGGTAAAACAACCTCAGATCCATAAACTAGAGAGAATGGTGTAGCTTTAGTAGGTGTGCAGATAGTGGTCCTATAAGCCCATAATGTTGGGTTAATCTACAAGTGCCAATATCTTCTTCACTTATGAACTATTCTATGCAAAATTTAAAGTAGTATTTTGATTGAAGCTTCAGCTTGACCATTTCCTTGAGGATAGTAAATAGAGGACCAATGTTGCTTAATTTAAAATCTTGTGCATAACTTTTTAAGGTCCTTATTTTTAAACTAACCTTCATTGTTAGTAATTATGGAGGAAGGAATACCATAGCAACATATAATATGATTTAGGATAAAAAAAGCAACATGTTTTCCTATAGCAACAAAAAGAGGCACAATTTCAACCCATTTGGTAAAATATTCTATAGTAGTGATAATAAACTTGTGCCCACTTGAAGAATTTGGGTAAATTTTGCCAACTAAGTCAAATTCCCATTGTTGAAATGGCCAATAAGTTATTCAAGGAATCAACTCATGTCCAGGAGCATTAATGAGATTAACATGGAATTTTCATTTCCTCCATGTTTGAGCATAATGAACAACATCTGCTTGCATTGTTGGCTAGTAATATCCTACCCTAAGTAGTTTTTGACCAAGTGCTAGACCATTGGAATGAGACCCACAAATGCCCTCATGGATTTTAGCAAAGGCCTTTTTAGACTCATTTACCTCTAGAAACCTAAGAATTGTATCATCAAAACCTTTCCTATACAAGTCACTAGAGATGAGGGTATAATGGGATGCATTGCAGATAAGTTGGCATTTTTGGTTGTGTAATATTTTTTAGGAATAATTTGATCACACAAATAGGAAGAAATAGTGGAATAGTGAGGGGAATCATAAGCAGGATACCAAAGTTCTTCCACCAAGAACTCAACACAAGATTTATGATTTGGAATTTGTAGAATAGATGCCAAGGTTGCCATAGCATTTGCAACCTTATTCTCTAATCTAAGAATTTGATGAAAAGTAACAAATGTGAAATAATTCCTTAGAGAATCAATAAGTTTCTTGTAAGGAACCAACTTGTCATCCTTGGTTTGATAATCATTATTAACTTGATTTATGACATGTTGAGAGTCTCCATAGATATGCAATTCTATAAATCTCCATTCAAGAGACAATTTCATTCCATTGGTTAAAGCTTAATATTTAGCAATGTTGTTTGTGTAAGGAAACAACAACTTATAAGGAAACAAAAACTTATAAGACTTAGAGATAGTACAACCATGTGGTGTAATGAATAGTGTACCATCTCTAGCTCTTGTTTTTGTAAGGAAACAACAACTTATAAGACTTAGAGATAGTACAACCATTTGGTGTAATGAATAGTGTACCAACTCTAGCTCCATTTTGTGTATGGGAGACATCAAAAAATTTTTTCCATGTCCTATCTATGACATACATTATGGATGCATTAGGAAATTCAATTTGCATGGGAATATTATCTTCAAGATGAAATTTAGCTAGTTGGTTAGCAATAGCTTGTCCTTTAATGGCCCTTCTTTTAACATACTAGATGTCAAATTTAGTCAAAATCATCATCCATTTAGCTAGTCTTCTTGTAAGGGAAGCCTTATTCAAAATATATTTTAGAGGATCTATCTTAGCAACCAACTATGTGGTGTGAGAAAGCATACAATGTATGAGTTTTTGAGAAGTAAAAATTATTGCTAAACAAGCCTTTTCAATATTTGTGTAGTTAAGCTCATAGGAGACCAAGGTGTGACTGATTTAATAAATAGCCTATTCTTTTCCACTTTTATCTTGTTGGGCTAGCAATGCTCCAAAAGGAATTTTCTATAGCTGAAATGTAGAGTATCAAAGGTTTACCTAAAATTGGAGGCATAAAAATGGATGGTTTGGCTAAATATTCCTTGATTTGTAGAAAATTCTTGTCACATTCTTCGTCCCAAACACTATTAGCACCTTCATGCAATTTTTTTCTTGAAAGGTTGTGCCTTATCAACAAGTTGGGAGATAAAACTCCTAATGGATTGAAGGCAACCTTTTAGACTCCTTAACTAATGAATATTCCTAAAAGAAGACATTTCCATAATGGCCTACACCTTTTTTGGACAACTTCTATTCCTTTGGTTGAAATGATATAAGCTAGCAATTTTCCTAAAGTCACTCCAAATGCACAGTTCTTTGGATTCAACCTTAGCTGAAATTTTTCCATACGATCTAATATAAGACTTAGGTCAACTAAATGAGTATCTCTCCATTTAGATTTAGCTAAGGTATCATCAGCATAATATTCCATATTCTTGTGCATCATGTCATGGAAGATAGTAGGTACAACTCTCTAATAAGTAGCACCAACATTTTTTAGCCCAAAAGGCATGACATTCTAGAAAAATCTACCCCATGCACATGAAAAGGAAGTTTTCTCTTGATCTTCAGAAGCTATTTTAATTTGATTATAGCCATAGAATCCATCCGTCAAGGAATACATCTCATAACCCACAGTCATGTCCACTATTATGTCAATGTTTGGTAGTGGAAAATCATCCTTTGGGAAAGATTTTTTAAGATCTCTAAAATCAATGCAGATTTGAATAGACTTATCATGTTTTGTTACTGGCACAATATTTGAGATCCACTTTGCATAATCAATATCTCAGATAAATTTAGCACTTAACAATTTTTCTAGCTCATTTATGAAAAAGAGTGTTACATGAGGAAGCAATCTTGCTTAGCTTTTATTTTACTAGTTTGACACTGGGAGTTATAGAGAGGTGATGCATAATAAGCTTTGTATCTAAGCCTAGCATATTGGCATAGGTCCATGAAAAGTTAATTTTCTTTTTCTTGAAGAATTTTGTAAATTGTTTCTTTTCTTTAGTTGATGACTGATACTAAAAGTAACTTGGCAAACTATCAAGTGCCTCATCCTTAGGTGCCTTGAGGAAGTTTTCACCTTTTCATACATCTCTATTTTTAGTATCTTTTGTTTTAGACAATGACACAAAGTGGTTTACACCATTTGAACACTTATTTTTCTTTTTCTTTTGATATTTATGACTAAGGTACTTGATATTAGTTTCATTAATGTTTATCATTGGTTCACTAGTGGAAGATAACACTGGTTCAAGAGTATTAAGATAACACATGATCTCATAGTCATTGTTAAACATGGGTAATTCTAGTCTCCGGTATTGCATAGACCAATCAAAGAGATCAAGATGGGTGAGGGAGATTGAGGTGGAAGCTTCAAGATTGTTAATGCAAAAGGAGTCATCTTTGGTGATGAGAGGTAGAATTTATAAGTATGTCTTTCGAGGAATCTAAATCAAAGTGAGCCCTAGAGGAATCATCATGATCCACCAAGGTAGAATACAAATCTAAAACACTAGGCTCAACATGAGACTCGTCAAATACACTAGGTTGAGAAGAATAAACATGAATCACATCAACAATTATTTCACAAGAGGCATCTAAGAGAGAATCCCACTCATAGTCTACTGATTCTATTCTATCATCCTTGTGTATGAGGCGAGCTATGTTATCTTTGATTCTTTACTAATTAGGGTCCTCATAATAAAATTTTTCATTTTCATGTGTCTTAGATGTAGAAGCTTCAACATTAGAAATGGAAGAGACTATCTCTTCTCCCCAAAGAAGGGAAGTAGAGGGCAAAAAGTCCTCTGGTGTTGTCATGAAAGTAGGAAATTGAGTCTCTTCTTTAGATTGATTGAAAGTAAGATTTTCTATGACAAAACATGGGAGATCATCATAACTGCCATAGCTTAGACCTATAGTGTCTCTTTGTTTTCTCTATTTGCAATGACTCAAAGTCTCTAAAATGGAATTCTTGTTGTTATTCAAGGGTCCTTGACCACTATAACACAATTTTTGCAAAAATTGATAACCTATTCCATATCATTTTGGAGAAATGGGGGTAGTAATAATTACTTCTCAGAGGTCTTCTTCTTTGTCCCTATAAATCAAATCATGTATAGCTTGGTCTTCCTTTTCTGCCTCTAAGGGTACAAAATATTGGACAAAGGTACCAAAAATGGTCATGGGGGAAATTGAAAATTTCATCTTATTAGAGGGTTTTCCATAAGACCTTGGAGAAGTGGGTAATGCAACTATGGAGTCCAAAGTGTATTCACCCATTCCTATGCTCATGATTTTTAATTTATTTTCACAATTTGCAAGAGATGACTCAATATCATGAGAAGGTCAGTTGTGAGGTACCAAAATTTTAGCAACAGTTGAGTATCAATGGACATAGAGTTATCTCTTGGAATTACAATTTCAGCACCATTGAAGGCAATTTGAGGCAATAATAGTATGCATAGGGTACTGCTTGTATACCATGAATCCATGGTATACCCAAGAAGATGTTATAAGAAAGTGGAATGTCTAGCACTTGAAACACAACATTCTTTTCCATAGGATCCACTCAGATAGGAAGCACAATTAGACCTTTAGAAGGTCTCTCAACTTCATCATATGTTGTTATAGTAATCTTTCATCTAGGCTCAATAGCAAACTGTAACAGGCCCAATTATTGAACTACACTAAAGGAAACAATATTAAGGCAAGCACCATTTCCTATCAAGACATGGCAAACTTGGGTATGGTAGATTTGTACTTCAATGTGAAGAGCAAGATTATGAGGGTGACTAAGAGATTTTTCATCCTCCTTAGAGAAAGTGAGATAATGAGTTGAGGAGATATGATTTACCATATTTTGAAATTTATTGGTGTTGATGTCAAAGGGAATATTAGCCATGCACAAAGCTTTCTCAAGAATATCCTTGTACAAAGGAGATAATTCTAGCAATTCAAATATGGAAATTTGAGCAAGAGTTCATTGCAATTGACCTTCGAGATCATATGTAGAAATAGTAGGTGAGCTACTTGTTTTGAGGATGACACTTGTTTAGGATCAAAGACAACTTTGGGGACAACCTTAGCTTGCCCCCTAGTAACAAAATTAAGTATCCCATAATGAGGGAAATAAAAATCTTCCCCTTGAGGGAATTGCCTAGGTCTACCAACATTATTGTGAGAGAAGGCAAGGAATGTTTGAAGAACCACTTTAGGTCTCTCATAATTAGTATCGTAGTTGAGCCCTTCATCAAACTTAGGGCTCAACACATAGAAATCTTCTATAGGTTGTAACATGTTGATAACATTATCCATGTAGGCATAGGTGTAATTGATCCTAGCATCATGATTTTTCTTTTGAGCTTGAGAAGATTCAACCTTTTGATAATTAGGAAGTGGTTGTTTGAAGGCTTGATGATCAAAATTTTTAGTTAAGCCATATATGATAGGTTTCCAAATATTAATGAGAGCTTGGACAACACCTTTGAGTTTATTAAAAGTTTTTAGTATTATGTCCTTTGTTCCTATGATAATTGCAAAAGTGATCATCTCTCCACCAATCAGGCTTGATAGGTAGATCATAGGGATGGGAATTATCTGGCAGCATGATCAACTTGTTATCAAGCAATGTTTTCAAGACTACCTCATATGAATTAGCCAAAGGAGTATAGTTGGATCTTTTTTTAAAATATTTCCTAGGCTTATCCATAGTTTGAGATTATGAGGCCTTTTGTTGCTTGGTAGCATTTATAGCATTAGATAAATTGAATGCTAACTCATTAGGAATATCAACTACCCCATCATTGACAACATGTTTTTTTTTATTCCAAGGTTTGTTTCTATATTTTCCATTGCCATTTTTATCCTTATTGAGAATAATGTCACCTTTCCTAACAACCACATCTTCAATGTAGTAAGTACTCTCGAGCATATCATGGAAAGATTTAAATAGTTATTTTCTAAGATCATAAAAAAACTCAGGTACTAATGTGCTAATGAATATGTCAATATTTTCAAGTTTTGTAATTTGTCTTGGGTACCTAGAGTGTAATGCCCTCCAACGTTGTAGGTAAATAGCAAAAGTTTCACCTTGTCTTTGTCTAATATTGCATAGGTCCAACATGGTAACAAGATGTAAGACATTGTAGGAGTATTTTTGTATAAAACATTATGCCAACTCATCAAAAGTTTTGAGAGAAGGAGATAACTTAGTGATCCATTCCATGGCTTAACCTCTTAGGCTCCAAGGAAATAACCATATAAGATAAGTATCTTCATGCATAAAATCCATGCTAATGGCATATAAATGCCTCACATGATCATGAAGCTCACTATTTCCATCGTATTTATCACAATTTGGAATTCTATATCCCTTAGAAATGGGAACATGCAAAGATTCTTATCAAATGGGAGAGTATATTTTGATTCAAAAAATGAAGCCTTATGTTGTTCTTTAGATGTTTGCAGTTATTCTTTAAATTATTGCTTAATCTCTTGCAAATCTTCCCTCAAGATTTTAATCTTGGTGGGCTCTCACTTTTTAATTATCCTTTGTACATCAAAACCTTGATGGAGTTTCCATCGCTTTGCTACCATATATTGAAAATATTTGTCGCCATTTTTCTCTAAGGCTTTAACCATTAATCTACGCAATTTCATCTTGTTGGAATCTCATTACATCCTCACTAGTGATTTCATCATCACTTTCATGATGTGGTTGTGATTTCCTAGGTGGTGATGGGCATGCTTCCACATTGACTTTTGGAGTCCTAGGAGGTTTGTATTTCCCATAATTGCCACCAAGGGGGATGTAGTAGCCTCTATTATTTTTCGTATGGTGCACATAGGCATCAAGCTTATCTTGGTGATAGGATTCTTCTCTAGTGTGTGTGGCTTCTTTAGGTCTTTCATTTTCTCACACTTGTTCTTCTAAATGATATTTCATCTCTTTTTGGGCAATGATGAATATCATATCATTACTATCAATGTTTGTCTCAAAAAAACTTTCAAGGTTGTAGAGAAGTTTCTACCATGTAGTGGTACTAATTTCTTGCAAAGGTTTCTTAGCAATAGTCTACATGTGTGGATGCTTAGGGGGAGTCACTAATTGCTCAAAAGTATAAGAGGGGTAACTTTCCTGACCAACTTGAAATCTAGTTGTTGTCAACATGTAAGGATAATCCTTAGCTAACTAAGATGAGATAAAGTTTTACAAGGTAGGCTCACAAGATCACAATAATCATGTGTCCAAAGATATGGAGAATTAGAGATAGATGGCTTGTCAAATGTGTTCAAGCATTTACAACATTAATGATTGAAGCCTAGACATGAGCAAGAAGCTAGGATGAAAAAGTATGTGGATGGTAACATGTGATTATTAGTGACACTTCTAGCTTATATCAAAAGACTAGACCTCTCTTATCAACCATGGATGGCAACTTAACACACATATTTTCAACTTACACTTATGAAAGACAGAGTAGAGACACACTAAATCCATTGGAGCATAAGTTTGATTCAGCCCTAGTACAAATGAGATCATGCGACAATTTCTAACAAAGAAAGTGGTATATTACCTATTGGTGTTTGAAAATGTTACCCATTTTCAATTATCCCAATGAGAAACTAATGCATCTAGGGGAAGCTAACTCCCATTATCAACACATCCATTCAGACACCAGGCCAACTGTAAGGTATGACCCTTCTTCTTCTTCAGGCTCTACAAAACCTAGGCAGGTGGACCTACAAATTCTTTATATGGTACCAGTTGTCAAAGCATACACTGAATCTAATATGAAGCAGATATAACCCTTATTTCTCTTGATAACTCATGAAATAACATCAATCTACAGTAGCTAAATGTAGATCTAGGAATCTCATAAGCTGAGTGAGGGCATTCTATTACACCTCTTCAACATGAAAGGGAAAAGCGTTTGATTATTGATGGTGATGTTCAACAAATCCTCAAACATGCAGCAAAACATAATGATCCTACCTTTGATCAGTGCCTAATCCATTGGGAAATTTCATGAATCCAAAACATACATCTGTGACATCAGGACATATTCTATGTACCCAGACATTAGATCTATCTAATCACCTTGTGATTCAGACATCAATGTTCACTCATATCTCATTGTCACAAAATATCCTTCTCAGCATAACCAGTAACCCTGTCAAACACATTAAGAATTTACTTGACACTTTGTTTCAATAGTAAAATATATCAGACATACAACTTGAAGGGGAAGCAAATTGATCTCAGCTCTTCATTCCAAGACCACATAAGACTACAAATTACTGAGACAGGAGACGAGAACTAGAATGAAACTAAACAAATGCTGCTCATATGTATTCATTTTCTTTGAAAATATAGATTTAGATGCATGAAATTAAAACATGAAACAACCTAATGTATCAAAACTATCTGTATTATCTGCACTATTGCTATTCACATGAGAGAAATTACTGAAGAATGGAGGTGGAATCACAGTTCTGGATCCAAAGGAATGGTCTCATAGAATGACTACAAATTCTCTACCAATAGTGGTCTCCTAGTAACAAAAAACTGGAACCCCCTTTCAATGGATAAAAAAGAAAGAAAGATATAACAGAGAAAGAATTCTCAGATCTGTTCTTTACTTGACAAGTGTCCACTTGAAATTCAATCTTCTGGCAACTGAACACTTCTTCCTTCCTTCTATCTAATCTGATTTGATTTCATCATTAATTTGTAACAAACTTGCAAAATATCCTTGCCTAATGATGAAATCCCTTTACTTGCCAAAATATTTGAAATCTTCATGAAATGCTAAAGGAATCAAACTTTAACTGATTTGAAATTACTTCAATTCGACCCCAACTACATTTTTATTGTCTTTTAACCATACCCATGTCATCATTATGCTAGGAATCAATTTTGAACTTCCATACCTGAAAACGGTTGTAGAAAAGGAACCTGATAGAAAACCTGATACTACTCAAATAGACGGATTCCTATGCAGAAACTAACCTCGAAATCAAAAAAAATAGACTTCCACAATTCTGATGTTATATGATAAGGCATACTTTGCCTTCCAGAAATGCCCAGAATCTCAATTTGAAAAATGCTCCTCTAGTAAGGGACTTAGGGCTGACTGGAACTCTGATTTTAAATTTAAGAAAATTTAAAATTCCCTAAGGTTCAAACTTCATATTAAAACCCCTTTTAAATTTAAAATGAATCTGCACAGGCATCCATTTTGCATAAAACATTTTAAGAGTCATTTTTTAATTGCCTTTACAGCTTCCCTACCCTTTGAATCTGAGGTCAAACCTCTGTTGACTGGATGACGCGTGTCACTTTCTGATTCGCTCCTTCAATGCACAGTCATTACCCAGTCACTCACGCCACCTCATCATCGCTACCTCACTATATTAACTTCCTTGCAACTCTTCCATGGTGAGTTAACGATAGCCATTGGATCAGCCACATGGCACAATCTGGTGCGCTCTTGACATTTGCCTGCCACATCATCATCTGCCTTGGAAATTGCTGCCATGTGTTGCATGTTGATTCGTTGATGGCACTGTAAACAGATCAACGTAGAATTTTGACTCTTACCAGATTTCACAAATTTTTTGGCTAGTCGCTACCTTGCTTGCTAGAATTTCTTACCACTTTCTGGTGGCGAGATAGCGAGTAGCCAAAAAATGGACTTCTTTGGTGCCTTCAACCTCTGCTGACATCATCAACTTTGATTGGCGTGTTTGTTTAAAATTGTACTTATCTTCCAATTGGCCGGATGAACGGACCCCACAACCTGAGCGTGCGGCTCTAAAAGCTCATGCCTTTTGGACAACAAGTCTATCAAGTCCAATGCTATTTAAACATCATAAAATTTGATACTCAAACAATGTGAGATATAACATTTTTACACATTTCTCTAGCTTCAAACCACATTCTACCGGCATTCGTCTTCTAAAAATGACTCCTCTGCTCTTTCTTGTTGATGTGAGTGATAGAGTGGAGCTTTATATGTGTGTTGATGATTCTTTTAATGTTTGCAGCTTTTTTATCTTGCAGGCGTGGGCTACTTAGAACTTTGAGCCTCTTTTTACGGCTGGTGCGGCCTTTTTTAATGTGGGTGACTTCTTTTAAACACTACTTGGATGCTTTGACTTCGTGGATCATGGTTAATATGTAGATTTTGACCTTGTCTTTATGTGATTCTGTTCTTTTAACGACATGAATGCGCTTCAATGCTTGAGCCTCTCAAATATCATCTTTGCCTTGCATTGAACAATTATCGTCGTAGCTGTTCCCTACGTGAATGCCTCCATTTTTTTTGCATGAGCTCCTTTATGCTCATTCCACATCATATGTTTTGATGTGTCCTTGTTTGGAGGGTGCGTCTTCTTCTTACATTACCCTTGCACAAAACTGCGGGTTGCTTTCACAATCTTTTTATTTGGCTACTATTTCAATTTCAAATCGTGGGTTGCTTACTTCAGCCGACAGTGGGATTCCTCAGCATTCTTGCACTCATGTTGCTGAGGGCGATTTCTCTCCTGCCTACTGCTTGACGTGCTCCCTACTACTTGGCGTGAGTTTCTGCTCTGAAAGTGTGGTCGTACATTGCACAAACAGGGTAGTGCACAAACATACCTGAATATTTGTGTGATCGAAGATGCCCTCTCTGGTTTCTCAAATTGGTATTGCTGTTCAGTGTGAATTTTCTCTGTATCTCAGTCTTCGCTTCTTTGAGGCCTTCTAGTTTATCAATTGTGTCTCTATCAAGGTCTTCCTGGCTTGCCAATTCTTGTTGGGTTGTATCTGAAGAACCGGGTGGTCTTTGTTGATCCCTAGTTCCCATCAATTCTTCCTTAAATAGTTGTCTGCCAAATGCTCATTAGACTTGCAAGTAGCTTTGCTACAATTTCTCCCATACTTTCTTATTATTGCCCTTTGTATCATGCTATTTTCCATGCTCAAAATAACATTGATCTGACAAGTGGCCAAAATCAGATTAACCACTGACAATACCTGTAGAATTACATTTTCCTCGCAATGATCCAGATCATCCACAAAGACAATTATCCTAAGATTATCACTAAAAGCAGGGGGCATCTTTGGAATCTTTTTTCATGGAACATAATTCTCATTCCAACTCCATGTAATGCAGCACCATATAAAAACAAACATTTCCCATTTTCAAGAGCATTTGTAGTTGAGTTGTTCTTTCAAAAAATTGATATCATTGATAACCTTCTGATGATAACCAAGCTTTAGGCTATGGTCTGGAAAACATATGTAGTCCCCCTCAAAATATTTTCACTTCTTGGGAGTTCAATCAATCTGATAAAATTAGCCAGATTCAAAAGTTGGTCCGGCTAAAAAATTTTCATTTCCAAATGACTAAACCTTGAAACTGATCTATTAACCTTTTAATATTGATTGGAATTGATTTCAAGCATTAATTTGATTATTAAAAACTCATTTACCCACTTTTTGCGAACTTATCAATTTGGCGCTAGGGGGTCTTTTGACTAGCCTTAAAAACTGACCCGAATCACCTGATCGAGCTCTAGAAACTAGCACACTGATTCTTTCTTCGGCACACTTTTAAATTGTCGAATCTCATCTCATGAAAAATTCCCAGTCAAAAGATACTTGCTGTCAAAATTGCCTTCTCAGAATCACCTGCAAGTAAACACGTCAAAAAACAACAAATGGGGTTCGATTTTGGCTTGGAAAATTAGGCAAATGAGCACATGGGGAAATGAAAACTAGGGCGTTAAAACTTTTTCATGAGGTGAGTATGACTATGCAATTTTGGCTCATGATGAATAACTAGATGCAAATGGGAGAGTTTCAAAGTAGGCTACCTGGATTTGCAGGACAAAGGACAATGACAACATAACAATTTTTACAAATGGAATGACCTTGGAAAAGTGTGCAAATGGATTTGTCAAAACTTGAAAAGTGGCACACTTGTAGTATTTTTAGAGCACAATACAAGGGTACAATTCATTTGATCTCACCAATCACGGATCTTAAGTTATAACATCTCGAACAGGGGTCTTGATAAATCTGCAAATACTGACAGCAGTATAACTTCAAAAATTCCATTTTGAATCGCGTTTGAAAACTGATCAAACGGATTTGTCAAGAGCTAAAACTTGAAAGATGACAAGTCTCTGATGTTTTTAATGCAATGCAAAAGGAATTTCAACATTTGGGTCAATTGGTCAAAAGTTACAACACATCAAACAGGGCTTCCCAGAAATTTGAATACTTTGCAAAAACATGAAAACAATAATCGACCAACTTCAAGGGATTCAAAACCTAGTTAGACAAACTCAAAATGACTCAAAATCTAAAATGTAGGTTCTTGGGTATGGACACTAGATAATCTCAAAATGGAAAGTCATGATACATTTCTGGGTGTGAGATATTCAACTACAAACATAGCCTCTTGTCGCTGTTTGACACTAGGGCAAAATTGCAAATTTGACAAATGCTTGAAACAGGACTTCGTCAAATGACTCAGAATGATGATTTGACCTTATGGAAAAATTAGACAGGCTGAATGGAAGGTGTTAGAAACATTGAAAACCTCTGGGGCTTCAATGGAATAGTCGGGTACAACTAGGTACATATGCATTTTAAAAAACGTTTAAGGGCTTGATTTTTTCACTAGTGCTGAAAATTGACCATGCAATTTTTAGCACCAACAGTGGCTCTATCTGGGGATGCATGCCCCTTGCGAGCATGGCAAGATTTCTGATCTCTGGAAGAAGTAGACCATTCCAAAACTTCAAAACTCTCTTGAATAGCAAAACTTTCTTGAGCAACTTTATTGAAAATAGGAAACTACTCTACTATGTACAACAGTGCCCCCGAACTTAGCAAAAACTTTTACCTCTATCATATACTTGATTTTCATTCATGTCTTCATGAGGTAAATTATAACTCTCTTTCCCATCAATTCCACCAATCAGATTAGCACTTTGAAACAAAACACTCGGCAAAATTGAATTCACACTTTCATTCTCACAATGCATACATATATCAAAATTACCCTTTACTTCATGCTCATTATGAGAGGACAAATCAGCATGCTCATAATTATACAAACTAGTTTTAGAATCAAAATCCAAAAATGATTCATGCACCCTGATCAGAAACACAAAGATTCATATTCTATATCATTCATCAAGCTGCATGTATTAAAGGCTTGCAACTCACCTTGCGCCTCTGGCTTCAAAAAATACAATGGATCTGAATCAACTTCATGTATCATGTCATCACATACTAAATCAGATCTGAAACTTATTGAAAAATTATCACCATAGTCTTCAAACAAAGGTTCATCAGACATATGAAAAGAATCTTCATTAAAATTCTCATCAGTAGGAACTCTACTCGCATCAATATTCTTATCAAAGGAATTGCTAGAGATACTTGTGAATGCGTCAAACTCACTAGCATAAGACTCATCAAACTGTAGAGAAGATTTAGCTATAGATTCATGTGTACCATTGTTGGTATTCACTTTACTGCATGAATCATCAAATCTCATCTCAAGTAACTGTAGATTACTGTCATATACTTCATCTGGATCAGATAAAAAACCAACTGATCTCTCATCATCATTAGTAACATCAATCATAGGAATTTCTTCATTAAGTGTTAAATTAGAATCAAAAGATATCAAGAACCTCTCATTATCATTTCTATAACATAGATCTGATTTAACATCACTCATGACAATAGTAAATACATCTCTACTGGTCTTCATTTCTTCAAACAAATCTTCATTCTTATGCTAAAAGTCTTCAAAAGAATAACAATGTTGATAGGCAGGAGAACAAACATAGTGGTATACATCATACCTTACATCATCCTTACGAGATGCACACACTAATAAAGGCGAAGTTGAATCACACATTGACATATACCTTTCAAACTCATGTTGCAACAAGGCTGAGATGTCATTTGTATTCAGCAGATGTTTTTCACAAACTTCTTCATCTTGATTGCAATTATTTCTCAGATAATCCGAAGAACTTATAACAGTGACATCATTAGTCATACAATCTGAAAAACTAGTAGTACTTTCACAATACATATCCTCTTCCCTAGACCATATCTGGACATTAGATGCGTCGCTACATTCAACTTCATTGCAGGAAGATATTTCAAGACTACTATTATAACTCTTTTCATTCTCAAACATATTGTCATAGGACTCATCACTTTCACTATGACTATCAACATTTTCAATTTCAACAATATAGTAACCATTCTTTTCTAAATAGCCTTCACATTCTCTAAATACTCTCTCAAAGTATTTGATCTTTTCAAATCTTGCTCTCACTGTCCAATGTACTAAATCAGGCATGAAAAGTAATAAAAACACAAAAGCCCATGATAATTCACTGGGTCTTGCTGAAATGGGAAGCTCTAAGATTTCCAACTTGAATTGCATGTAAATCTGAATTGTATCAAAGTTATCTGCACTTCCCACATTCTTTCGAATAGAAGAAATGACTTGACTATGAAGCTTTCCAAACAACATAAACTAATTTTCATGTACCTCTTCATAGCTTGACAGAGTATTATCATATCTACAATCTGAATTCATTTTGAGAATGAAATTTCTACCTCTTTATCCTAGTGCTAAAAACCACTGAATAGAGGCAACCATTTTTTTAACGTTTGACTTCCATGAAAAGAAAATATGAAAACCAAAATACCTTAAGTGTTGGTGCAAACTTCGATCTGTTGATTTGGCATAGGTGCAAGACTGAAAATCCTTTACACCACTGGGAAAAACTTTGTAGAGCCGCCACCTCTTTGCAAGAGGAATATAACAATCACTGTTGTGATTCACTTTTACATTTCAATTTCTTTATAATAGCAGATTTTAAACAACACTTTAAAACTTATCAAGAATTTAACACTTCCTTTCCAAGATCTATCAATAGTCTCAGATCTGCCCATACAACTAAAAGTCCTTCAAAATTTTGCAATGAAATCAACTAGGAACAAATTGGTATAGAGATTTGAGAGTCACCACTCACACTTTGTGAGAAATAAAACATAATTTGTCACCTGACAAATTTGAACCAAACCTTCAATGTAGGAGGAAACTTGCAGATCACTAACACCTTGAAAAGAGAATATACTTTATAAATCGAATTCTTGACTCTGAAAATTTCTCAACAGTATTTGCAAACTGGACTAATTGAAGATAGACCTATGACAGTCATAGAACACAATTTTCATCTAGTTTCAACATACTGCTGATAATGAATAAAGCTTAAATGGGGAACATGAAACTTCAGCAAGGAAAAGGAACACATCTTGCAACATATTTGCTATATCCAATTTGTTTCATGGTAGAGATTTTGGTTCTTTCTGAATGCAATGTCCCCAATAGAGTCGCCATTTTGTTGGTGTTTGAAAACGTTACCCATTTTCAATTATCCCAATGAGAAACTTATGCATCTAGGGGTAGCTAACTCCCATTATCAACACATCCATTCAGACACCAGGCCAACTATAAGGCATGACCCTTCTTCTTCTTTAGGCTCTGCAAAACCTAGGCGGGTGGACCTACAGATTCTTTATATGGTACCAGTTGTCAAAGCATACACTGAATCTAATATGAAGTAGATATAACCCTTATTTCTCCTTATAACTCATGAAATAACATCAATCTACAGTAGCTAAATGTAGATCTAGGAATCTCATAAGTTGAGTGAGAGCATTCTATTACAGTTTTTCAACATGAAAGGGAAAAGCGTTTGATTATTGATGTTGATGTTCAACAAATCCTCAAACATGCAGCAAAACATAATGATCCTACCTCTGATCAGTGCCTAATCCATTGGGCAATTTCATGAATCCAAAACATACATCTGTGACATCAGGACATATTCTATGTACCCAGACATCAGATCTATCTAATCACCTTGTGATTCAGACATCAATGTTCACTCAGATCTCATTGTCACAAAATATCCTTCTCAGCATAACCAATAACCATGTCAAACACATTAAGAATTTACTTGGCACTTTGTTTCAATAGCAAAATATATCAGACATACAACCTGAAGGGGAAGCAAATTGATCTCAGCTCTTCATTCCAAGACCACATAAGACTACAGATTACTGAGAGAGGAGACGAGAACCAGAATGAAACTAAAGAAATGCTGCTCATATGTAGTCATTTTCTTTGAAAATATACATTTAGATGCATGAAATTAAAACATGAAACAACCTAATGTATCAAAACTATCTGTATTATCTGCACTACTGCTATTTACATGAGAGAAATTGCTGAAGAATGGAGGTGGAATCACAGTTCTGGATCCAAAGGAATGGTCTCACAGAATGACTGCAAATTCTCTACCAATAGTGGTCTACCAGTAACAAAAAACTAGAACCCCCTTTCAATGGAAAAAAAAAGAAAGAAAGATATAGAAGAGAAAGAATTCCCAGATCTATTCTTTACTTGACAAGTGTCCACTTGAAATTCAATCTTCTGGCAACTGAACACTTCTTCCTTCCTTCTATTATCTAATCTAATTTGATTTCATCATTAATCTATAACAAACTTATAAAATATCCTTGCCTAATGATGAAATCCCTTTACTTGCCAAAATATCTAAAATCTTCATGAAATGCTGAAGGAATCAAACTTTAATTGATTTGAAATTACTTCAATTCGACCCCAACTACATTTTTATTGTCTTCTAACCATACCCATGTCATCATTATGCTAGGAATCAATTTTGAACTTCCATACCTGAAAATGGTTGCAAAAAAGGAACCTAATCGAAAACCTCATACTGCTCAAACGGATGGATTCTCGTGCAGAAACTAACCTTGAAATAAAAAAAATCAGACTTCCACGATTCCAACAGTATATGATAAGGCATAATTTGCCTTCCAAAAACACTCAGAATCTCGATTTGAAAAACACTCCTCTAGTAAGGGACTCAGGGCTGACTGCAACTCTAATTTTAAATTTTAGAAAATTTAAAATTCCCTAATGTTCAAACTTCATATTAAAACCCCTTTGAAATTTAAAATGAATCTGCTCGGGCATCCATTTTGCATAAAACATTTTAAGAGTCATTTTTTAATTGCCTTCACAGCTTCCCTACCCTTTGAATCTGAGGTCAAACCTCTATTGACTGGATGACACGTGTCACTTTTTGATTTTCTCCTTCAACGCATAGTCATTACCCAGTCACTCACGCCACGTCATCATCTCTACCTTGGTATATTAACTTCCTTGCAACTCTTCCATGGTGAGTTAACGATAGCCATTGGATCGACCACATGGCACAATCTGGTGCGCTCTTGACATTTGCCTGCCACATCATCATCTGCCTGAGAAATCATTGCCATGTGTTGCATGTTGATTTTTTGATGGCACTGTAAACGGATCAACGTAGCATTTTGACTCTCACTAAATTTTGCAAATTTTTCGGCTAGTTGCTACCTCGCTAGCCAAAATTTGAGATAGCGAGTAGCCGAAAAATGGACTTCTCTGGTGCCTTCAATCTCTGCTGACATCATCAACTCTGACTGGCGCATTTGTTTAAAATTGTACTTATCTTCCAATTGGCCAGATGAATGGACCACACAACCTTAGTGTGCGGCTCCAAAAGCCTGTGCCTTTTGGACAGCAAGTCTATCAAGTCCAATGCAATTTAAACATCATAAAATTTGATACTCAAACAATGTGGGATATAACATTTTTACACATTTATCCAGCTTCAAACCACATTCTAGCAGCATTCATCTTCTAAAAATGACTCCTTTGATCTTTCTTATTGATGCGAGTGATGGAGTGGAGCTTTATATGTGTGTTGATGATTCTTTTAATGTTTGAGGCTTTTTTATTTTGCAGTTGTGGGCTGCTTAGAACTTTGAGCCTCTTTTTATGGCTAGTGTGACCTTTTTTAATGTGGGCGGCTTCTTTTAAACACTGCTTGGATGCTTTGACTTCATGGATCATGGTTAATATGGAGATTTTGCCCGTGTCTTTATGTGATTCTATTCTTTTAATGGCATGAATGCACTTCAATGCGTGAACCTCTCAAATATCATCTTTGCCTTGCATTGAACAATTATTGTCCAAGCTGTTCCCTACATGAATACCTCCATTTTGTTTGCACAAGCTCCTTTATGCTCATTCCACATCACATGTTTTGATGTGTCCCTGTTTGGAGGGTGTGTCTTCTTCTTACATTGCCCCTGCACAAAACTGTGGGCTGCTTTCACAATCTTTTTATTTGGTTGTTGTTCCAATTTCAAAATCATGGGTTGCTTACTTCAGCTGGCAGTGGGATTCCTTAGCATTCTTGCACTCATCTTGCTGAGGGCAATTTCTCTCTTGCCTGCTGCTTGACATGCTCCCTACTACTTGGCGTGACTTTCTGCTCTGAAAGTGTGGTAGTACATTGCACAAACAGGGTAGTGCACAAACATACCTGAATATTTGTGTGATCGAAGATGCCCTCTCTAGTTTCTCAAATTGGTATTGTTGTTCAGTGTGAATTGTCTCTATTTCTTAGTCTTTGCTTCTTTGGAGCCTTCCAGTTTATCAATTGTGTCTCTATCAGGGTCTTCCTCGCTTGCCAAATCTTGTTGGGTTGTATGTGAAGAGCTGGGTGGTCTTTGTTGATCCCTACTTCCCATCAATTCTTCCTTAAATAGTTGTCTGCCAAATGCTCATTAGACTTGAAAGTAGCTTTGCTAAAATTGCTCCCATACTTTCTTATTATTTCCCTTTGTATCATGCTATTTTCCATGCTCAAAATAACATTGATCTGACAAGTGGCCAAAACCAGATTAACTGCTAACAATACCTGTAGAATTACATTTTCCTCGCAACGATCCAGATCATCCACAAAGACAATTATCCTAAGATTATCACTAAAAGCAGGGGGTATCTTTGGAATCTTTGTTCATGGAACATAATTCTCATTCCAACTCCATGTAATGCAACACCATATAAAAGCAAACATTTCCCATTTTCAAGAGCGTTTGTAGGTGAGTTGTTCTTTCAAAAAATTGATATCATTGATAACCTTCTGATGATAACCAAGCTTTAGGCTATGGTCTGGAAAACATATGTAGTCCACAACTTGTGCAGTCCCCCTCAAAATATTTTCACTTCTCGAGAGTTCAATCAATCTGATAAAATTAGCCGGATCCCAAAGTGGGTCCGGCTAAAAAAATTTTGTTTCCGAACTACTGAACCTTGAAACTGATCTATTAACCTTCTAATATTAACTAGAATTGATTTCAAGCATTAATTTGATCATTAAAAACTCATTTACCCACTTTTTGCAAACTTATGAATTTGGCGCCAGGGGGTCTTTTGACTGGCCTTAAAAATTGATCTGAATCACCTGATCGGGCTCTAGAAACTGGCACGCTGATTCTTTCTTTGACACACTTCTAAACTATCAAATCTCATCTCATGATGAATTCCCAGTCAAAAGATACTCACTATCAAAATTGTCTTCTCAGAATCACCTGCAAGTAAACAAGTCAGAAAACAACAAATCGGGTTCGATTTTGGCTTGGAAAACTGGGCAAATGAGCACATGGGGAAATGAAAACTGGGGCGTTAAAAATTTGTCATGAGATGAGTATGACTTATCAATTTTGGCTCATGATGAATAACTGGACGCAAATGGCGAAGGTTCAAAGTAGGCTACCTAGATTTGCAGGACAAAGGACAACGACAACATAACAATTTTTACAAACGGAATGACCTTGGAAAAGTGTGCAAACGGATTCATCAAAACTTTAAAATTGGCACACTTGTAGTATTTTTAGAGGAAAATATAGGGGTACAATTCATTCGATCTCACCAATCACGGATCTCAAGTTATAACATCCCGAACAGGGGTCCTGATAAATTTGCAAATGTTGACACCAGTATAACTTTAGAAATTCCATTTTGAATCGCATTTGAAAACTAATCAAATGGATTCATCAAGAGTTGAAACTTGAAACATGACAAGTCTCTGATGTCTACAATGAAAGGCAAAATGAATTTCAACATTTGGGTCAACTGGTCAAAAGTTACAACACATCAAACAGGGCTTCCCAAAAATTTGAATACTTTGCAAAAACATGAAAACAATAACTGACCAACTTCGAGGGATTCAAAACCTAGTTAGACGAACTCGAAATGACTCAAAATATAAAATGTAGGTTCTTGGATATGGACACTAGATAATCTCAAAATGGCAAGTCATGATACATTTCTGGGTGCAAGATATTCAATGGCAAACACAGCCTCCTGTCATTGTTTGACACTAGGGCAGAATTGCAAATTTGACAAATGCTTGAAATAGGACTTCGTCAAATGACTCAGAATGATGATTTGACCTTATGGAACAAGTAGATAGTTTGAATGGAAGGTGTTAGAAACATTGAACACCTCTGGGGCTTCAATGGAACAGTCGGGTACAACCAAGTACATATTCATTTTTAAAAACATTTAAGGGCTTGATTTTTTCAGTAGTGCTGAAAATTGACCAAGTAATTTTTAGTGCCAACATTACCAGCACAAATATGATAAGAGACTAGTGATCTGATAGAAAAAGTATCCTACACACCTATGTTTTAGTTTGAGTGTTCAATTTTTGGTATTCAAACACAAAGTAACACCAAGAAATAATTCAACAAGCATTTGGTTTGAAAATAGTTGGGGTAATTACATGTCTCAATCAGTTGAATAAGGGAAAAACAACCTTGCCAACACACATTTCCGATATTAGAACAACTTTCTACCATGCTATCAGGATGTTTGATGTGAAAGAATGTTTACATAATTCAGCACAGTCAAAAACACTTTCCAAGCATATCTACCTAAATGCCACAGTTCATTACTCAACAACTTGGCCTATGCTAAGTACCCTCAAGGGACACAAATGGTGAGTGTATAAATCCACTTGGATCAATCCTTGCACAAAGATGTTGCATAGATAAATAAGTTGGCTTCTAGCCTAGGGTGTTTAGAAAGAATTTATGTTCATCCCACTCCTCTTGTCCTTGATATAGGGCAGCTCACCTTGTAGTGAGTAAATAGTCTCACAACCACAAGAGTACCTTAAGCATTCCTCACTAGTGATCTCCTCATGGCTTGCAATCCCACAAGTGATCACACTAGGTCAAACAAGTGCTACATCTACCAAGGTTTTTTGCCCTCAATAGCCTTGAGTTTCTAGTGGGTTAGAATAGTCAAGTTTTCTTGTCCCTACTTCAGTCATTCCTCTTGGTTTCCCAAGAGTAGGTGCACTAAAGGATTCTAACTACAACAAATTGGATCCACTTTCAAGGGTCAATATTTTTGATTCACCTCAAAGGTGAAGAGCATACTTTACTATCTTAATGGTTACTCCCAAATGTACCAAAAATATTCAATTATCCCCTTGCTTTTGAAAATACAAAGTTGAGTTAAGGTTTCTAATTCACCACAAGGGTGAAGACCATTCTCTCCTACCACCAAAGAACCTCAATCACAAGTTTAATATGCCTAGGAAATGAGAGCAACTAGTATAGTGGTATAGATGGAATAAAAGAAATATAAGAAAGTTTGGTATTTATGTGTTAGGTGACTCTGTAAACAAGTGTTAGTAGCCCTTGTGCATTTGAAGCTTTGACATGCATTCCCTACAAGTTAGACCACTAAGAGCGTATACCAAACATGAATTATGATGTATAAGAAAAAAAATCTAGCAATCCCCAAATAGAAGCTTAACTATAGGAAAATAAAATTTAACATTTTTGTTATTTTTTATACACAGAAAATAGCTTAGGAAAGGCCAAATCCTATGAAACAATCAAAAGTAAATTTTATTTTTTGAACATTTAAATTTAAATTTAACAATTAATTAGTAAGAATGCAGAGAAAAAAATAAATAAATAAAAAATTTACCTCTACTAGAATGAAGAAATCTAACTAGTGGAGAGTTGGGACTGGCTACTTAGGCGGTGAAGCTCATTATGGTGGTCCATGGGTGGTGGGATTAGAGTTGGGAAAAAGATCCATTGCATGGATATGGAGGTAGTAGGTCGCATCAATGGAGAGAGGTGCTAGTGAGTGTAGATGTAGGAGGCATGACACAAGTGGTGAGGCAGAGAAGCATGAGTAGTAGATGGGTTTTGGTAGTGGGAGGAGGGTTTGACAGAGCACAGGCTATAGGGGTGGAGGAATGGTGGCAACAATAGAGGCAGCAGGGAGGTGGAGTGGAAGTAGTGACAGAGACTGAGGGGAAAGGGCGTGGGAGAGGGAGGATCACGGGAGGCAAGACAACAATGACAAAGGTGATCATTGCGGTGGGAGGGATATGAGTAGAGGCAGCGAGAGTTGTAGCTAGGTGGAGGAAGGGTTGTTGAGGGTCATAGGTAGTGGAGGTGGAGGTTGTGGTAGTAGGGAGTAGCCAAGGGGATTTTAGGGAGTACAGGCCATGGTCCTAGGAGAAATGAGATGTAGGGCCACAAGTGAAGGAGGAAGAGAAGGTTTGAGGTGGCCCAATGGTGGTGCTTGTGGGTGCTGACCTTGTGGTTGTGAGTTGCCCCATAGTGGGCACCAATGAATGTGTACTAAAAAAGGTGTAGTTCTCTAAGTCATTATATCCAAGCTCATCTCATGAATTAAAAGCCTCAAATGTCGATCTAGAGCTCCCTAGTCATGGAGTGGAAAGGATGGAAACATATATGAAAGCTCTCAGTCAAGTCTTACTAATAGAATCCTTTGTGAATAAATCATGAAATGTAATATTCTTGAGATGAAATGCAAACTATATGAGATTAAGAAAATGCATATAAAGAAACTATATTAAACATGCATAGGAATATGAACTAAATGTATGCAAATTATAACTAATATGATAAGATGAAGACTCTGCAATTTTTCAGCATAACTCTATATCCAAAAAATGCCTTTTATAATGAAGAGAAACCCTCCTCTTTTAAGGAAAAACAAATGGTGTAGATCAAAAGTCATGAAAATCCAAATAAAGGGTGGAGATGGACTTAGAATGAGTGAACATTATTTAATTTGAGTGGAAAATTCACTTAGGATATTAAAAGAGGGGTAAGAGCTCCACTTAAATAGAAAGTAGGTAGGTGAGCTACACCTAATAACCCATTATGAATATCAAATAAAAACACCTCATCCCATTCAAGATAGAATGAATTTCAAATAAAGATCCTTCATTCAACTTAAGATAGAATGAATATCAAATAAAGATCCTTCATTCTACTTAAGATGAAATAAATTTCAAATTAAGATCCCTTGTTCCACTTTTAAATATTAAATTGATTGAGAATAAGGTCCATTTTTTATTTCTAGAAATGAATAATCATGTGTTTTTCTCAAAATGGGTTCAAATTCAAATTTGAATAAGAATGTTTAAAATTTGAAAAAATTCAAATGTCTACCATCTTATAGAAATGAATGAATGATTAAGGAGCATGAGCTAGATGAAATTTGATCACTATTTGATTTTGCTTGAGTTGATCAATAGAAGAAATGATTTTAGCAATTTGATATTGTGGGGCCAATTTTGGGTGATTACAACCACCACTCATATATGTCAGCTTATACTTTATATTTTAAACCCCATAGAAAATCTATTTTCAACTAGGAAGGTGTAGAACACAATAGGCTATCCAAAACCAACTTCCAAACTTTCCTCGGCCAAGCCTAAATACCAAATATTTCTTATGAGAGGAAACTCGCCCTTATAGTCTCACACGAGACTTTGCATCATTATGCATGAGAAAGTGGATAACTCTACATGAGGAAGTGTGTTAGTCTACACAAGGAATTGTATTACTCTATGTAAGACTTCATACCATGTCATGTGAGGAAGTACACATGCTACACAAGGAAGTATGCATGTTGCATGAGGAAGTGCACACGTCACACAAGACTTCATTTCTCTACACAAGGCAATACATTCTTGCCTGAGGAATTGTCCTTCCCATGCAAAAAAACAACCAACAACATGACCAAAAAGTAAAAGAAAAAGTATTAAAAAATATGAAACCTCCACATCAGGGAGTAATGGATCAAAAAAAATGAGGCTTGGACACTCAAACACATGAAATGCAAGACACCATGCAATAGTAAAGAGAAAAATCTACCCATCTAATCCATAATAGCATATGATAGAACATGCAGAAAGCAACATCACACTAGACATATGTGGTTCATAAACCAAACATCATATCAAGGAAAGTATAAAAAACTAAGCACCAAACAACTACAACTCATGATAAGTTCCTCCCTACTATAATAGCATCATGGGACCTCAAGGGACCTAGCTAGCCCCCAAGCATAATATCAAAAACTATGAACTAGATAATTAGAGCTATCTTATGAGGGTTTTACTACTACCAATGTAATAGCTTCATAAGAAAAAGAAGATCTAACATGCTAATTCATCAAAGCATGCTAATTTTTCATAAACCAAACATCATATCAAGGAAAACATAAACAACTAAGCATCAAACAACTACAACTCATGCTCGGTACCTCCCTACTATAATTGCATCATGGAACCTCAAGGGCCCTAGCCATCCCTTGAGCATAATATCACAACCTACCAACTAGATAGTTAGAACTGTCTTATGAGGTTTTTACTACTATCAACATAATAGAATCATAAGAAAAAGAAGATCTATCATGTTAATTCATCAAAGCATGGATACTCCAACTAGAAGTGAATCACATCATTTAACCATATGTTATAACATCATAATAAAGAAATGTATCAATTAAAAACTAACATCATCTAAAAATGATATCTTAACATTTCAATTAAAGCATAAATAAAAAGGAAACATACTCTGAAAGTTTGAATATACCAAGTGAAGCATCAAGCATTGGTCTCAACTAGAAACACACTGTCTCTATATACTAGTCCCTAATAGTGGTATAGGTAGCTATACCTCCCAAACACATGGAACTTGTAGGCTCACTCCCATTTTATTGATGGAGAGAATGATCCAACCAAAAAAAAACATAAAACAAGCATCCGTGGCTAACACTCATCCCAAATAGTAAAGAGGATTGAAACTAAGACCATGAGACAATGCAATACAATAGGTCCTGGTTAAACACTCTATGGGTCGATTATGGAGGGACTATAGTGGAGAGTAATATGTTTGGTACTCCCAAGCTAAACCTAGTGTGGAAACTCTCTCAAGGTACACCCTTGGAGGCCATCACACTAGTGCACTCTCAAGGTACTTCATTGGAGGCCATCACTAAGTCTCCTTAGAGTCAAATCACAAGACACTCGCCCTTGGATAAATCATACAGGCTATCATATTTTAATTATCTTAATTTTATTACTTATTTTATTTATTTTGTTATCACTTACTTAGAAAATTCTTCATTCCAACCCATTGGGAAAAGGACACCAAGGTTATGAGAGAAACCCCTCCACTGTCTACCCTACATACCCATGCTCATCAAATGATGAGTGCCCATAGGAAATGCATATTCCCAACCCAACACCAATCAACATAACTCTACTAGAATCACCTAGTATTTCAAGTCTCACAAGAAATGAAAAATGTGCACACACGTTCTTGTGTGTGGCACACCAAATACACAAAGATCATAACAAACAAGGGTTGGATGAGAACACAAACATAACAACAATTGACCAAATACAAGATCAAGAGTATGGATGTGGCATGCATCCTAATGCAACCAAAATGATGCAACAGTGGTTGGATTGAAATCCTATGAATAATCAAAATCCATGATCAACACCATGCCAAGAAAACCCAAGAAAACTGGGTGGCATACAAACTGAGGAAAAAATCTCAAAAACACAACATTGACAAAAATCAACAAAAATAAAACCCATTCTACCCTCAACTAAATGAGCCATATAAATAAAATAAAAAATAGGTTTGAACGCCATATGCAAAAATGACTGGCATAATAGTGCAAAACCCAAAACCCCCATCCTAAAAAATAGGGAAATGCTCATACCTACCTAACTAAACAAAGCTAGTAATCAAAAATAGGGGGAACACTAGTTCTCACCCTCCTAATAAATGGCTACCAAAACTAGAACTAGAAACAAAACTGAAACAAAAAAACAAGAGAGCCCTACCTAATAACCAAAAGGGAAAATATGGGAATATGAATAGTAAAATAAAAATGCCATAGAAACTATTAAAAATCAACACAATCCAAGGTCTCCCAGAGCTGGATTTAATGAGACTAATCTCATGATGATCCCATGCCCATTGGTCCTATAGTGAAAAGAAAAATATTTTCTCTTGAAGACGATTTGGAATTTTCTTTCAAATTTCTTATTTCAAAAAGTGAGAAGTGAGGAATAAAATTCCTTTTTGGATATATATTCACTTTTCAAGTGAATAAAGGATTAGGGTTATTAACAAGATCACCTAGTTGATCCCTAAATTGACCCAACCAAAAATAGGCTATTCCAAGTAATTAGAATTCAACTGTGACAAAGCTATTGAGAACTAAACAAAATAAAATAAAGCCCAAAATTCCCTGAAACCAAAATCATAGAATACTTTAATAAATTTCATGATAAATGTGAGCCTCTAAATGCACATACATGCTAACCAATCTAATCACATATTGCAAATGAGTCTCGATTTAATAAATCATTGGTGGGTTTAATTTAAACAATTAAATAGGATATGTCGACTATACAAGGATGACATTTGATGATGAGGCCAAATATTGCCTTTATTTCATGATAATTTTAAGACACTTTGTTGATACTCTGTATTATCTTTGTCAAAACATTTGTGGACCTATGTTTACTGAACCTATGATAAACCTATGGTAGAAACTATGAAATCTTTTGCTAGTATTATATATATTATGCACTATTTCATATAGTTATCAAAATTTTTGTTCTTATATTTGAATTTAATTTGATAAATGTTTATTTACAAACATGTCTCTATATTGTAACTAACCTATTAATGAAGACCGAAAGATGATTAGAAGAATATGATGAGCGCCAACAACATTCAAGGAGAAGAGAATGCTAAGCAGCCACGGTGGATCAAAGTTGTAATGGTTCTAGAAGACACAACAACAAGTAATGAGGAGCTATGAAGACTTATTGGGGTCAGTGCAAGAAGTTGGGTCTCACTTTTGGCCAAAAAGTGGAAGTGTTTTTCCTGTTTTTGAATTTTTTTGTCAATTGATGTCAAAATTTGAGGTATTTAGAGATTGAATATTAAAAAACTCCAACAATACAATTTTTAGTGTTCGGAATATAGTTTTTGAATATGTAATTTATTTGTGTACCCATATGATATATTATTTTTTTGGTATGGATCTTTAAAAACTACTTTTTCAAAATGCCTGTCTCAGGACCATACCATGCTCGTGTACGGACACCATAATTTGACACAAATAAAAGAATTTTTGCAAATCCTTTTAAAGGGAGTTACCTAATACACCTAAGATTGATGGCAATATTTTTCCTTAATTTTTTATGAAATAATTTTTTTATTATTAATTATTAATTGGCTATAAATGTAAATTTTAAAACCTCTCGTGTACGAACCACATAATTTGATCAAAATCTCACTTTTTTCATTTTTTTTTAACATCAAAAGAATTGTATGTAGATTGATGACATATAAATTAATTTAAGAAAAATTATAAAATAAAAAAGTTATTAAAGTTTTAGTGAATGTCACTTTTTAACATTTAGGAGATAGTTTTGATTAATAAATAATGGAAAAATAGAAAATAAACTAATAACACTATAAAATTTACATTTTTGAAATTGGAACAGTAAGACCTAATAAAAAAATTATGACAATACCAGAAATTGTTGATTAAATGCCTTAGAAAAAAAAAAGGATCACAAAGGCATGGCTTGGTGGGACCAAGCCTATGCCATGCCTTTCCCCAAGGAAAAACCCATGCAAAATTTGGGAGCCATACCAAATTCCCACTCACGTCTCACAAACCAGGCACCCGATTTGTAATTCAAAAATTGGGTGCCCGATTGCTTTGAACTGTTGTACCCGATTTCTTAAAAATTTGGGCACCTGATTCTTTTAAAAATTGGGTACTTGATTTATAAACAGGTAGCCAATTTTTAAAGAATCGGGTGCTCGATTTTTAAGAAATCAGGTACCCATTTCTAATGTACCCGTTGGGCCCCAAAAGCTGCCCCACTGACCCAATTTCAATGATTGAAATGATTGAACAATAGTTTCAACTTGCAACACTGAATTTCATCACACTTATTCTATTTTCTTGTCCTCTTATACAATTTTCAGGCTACTGATTCAAATTTAAAATTGGTGCAAGCATGGGATCAAAATAATGAAGAAAGAAGAAAGCAAGAGTTCTGATAGATGAGGAGATTGCAGAAAATAAAGAGAATGAAGCACAATTTCAACAAGAGAGAAGACAAAGAATTAGAAACTTGAACAATGTTTCAAAGGAGAAAGACATTGAGGATACCACGATGGATGAAGAGGTCAAAGAAGAGAACCCAATACAAGAAAATTCAGGTGCACATTCTAATCATGCATTCAATACAGGTGTGTCTCCAAACCCTCAAATTTTCTCTCGTGATGAAATTGGTGATTTTTTAGAAGCAGGTTATGATTCAAACAATTTAGATTTTCTTCATGAGAAGCAATTGTCAAACGATCATGCACAAAACACTCCAATTGAAATGCCTGCCCCAAAAGAAATACCAAGAAAATTTGAAAATGATATTCAAGTCCCAAATAACAGTGAAAATAGTAAAGTGTCTGAAAATAAAAATTGCATGAATGTAGACATAGAAACACCAACTATTGAAAAAACATGTCAGGATGATAGTAAAGTGTCTGAACATAATTTTCATATTCCTAATGATGTGTTAGATAATCTTGAGGGATTGGTTTCATGGAGACAAATTAGGACACATGCTAATAGATTGTATAGGCATTTTTTTTACAATAAAAAATTTGGGTTTCAATGTCAGCTAATTTTGCAACTAATTAAAATGTCTAAAATGCAAAAAGTAATGAGAAGGTTGGGAATGTATGCAAAACCTAAGAATAAAAATGAGTCTTTAAAACAAGTTGTATCCACTGTTGCTAGTGCTTTTGATGTTATCAGAAAGAGAAGTCGATCTAAAGATAAGAATGCAACACGATGAGCAATAACAACAACTTTAGTTAACAAATAACCATCTGACAAAAGATTGATTACCAACATAAGTGGATATCTTAATGTGAATCATAAGATTTTAGAAACAGCTGTAAAGAGAAGGGTTAACTTTGAATGTGATCCAACAAATATTTTATGGACTTCTAGTGGTAGACTCCCGAGATGCGATATGAAACTTACTAGTGAAATCAAAAGTTTGATTGAAAATTTTTGGCATGATAATACATGAGTATTGCCTAATTCAAGAGATGTTCTTAAATTGAGAATTGGGTAAAAAATACATGATCCACATCCTAAACACCTTTTGGACATGACTCAAACTAAATTGTTTAAAAAATTT
The DNA here is from genome assembly GCA_028749045.1 of Cupressus sempervirens. Taxonomy (NCBI): domain Eukaryota; kingdom Viridiplantae; phylum Streptophyta; class Pinopsida; order Cupressales; family Cupressaceae; genus Cupressus; species Cupressus sempervirens. The sequence continues at coordinate 656,394,014 of CM053787.1, forward strand.
GTAGATGGTAAGGTATTAAATATTACCATTATTCAAAGATCTTTTGAAAAGTGTAAACCATGGTATGTAAGGATTAACAAGGAAAGAATCACATGTTGTTGTAAAACTCATATTCAATTTCGTTACCATTATGATGTATTTCAATCTATACGTGGTACCATGCATAGTAAAGAAATGTTGCAAGAATGTGGTATAAAAATACCACCTCAAACTATAAAATATTTCATATTAGGTTTGTTTTGTAAGCCACCTAATGATCAATACTTTCTTTTCAATGCATGTCTTTCTAGTACATGTGATATGTGTGGCAATCTTTCTTTGTTAGATGAATGTTTGCATGAAAATGCTTTGACTACTCTTGGACAACAATTAGTTGAGGTAAAAAGATTCAAAACTATTGAATATCCATTGAATGATGGGAAGATTAGAAGAAGGTGTGATCTAGTTACAGATAAAGTTGGTTGTCATGCATTTATGGATGATTTTAAGAGTGTGATCATACCAAAATATGTTAAACACTCTCAATATTCTAGATGGCTTGATGGACAATTTTGCATATGTAAGAATACATTTCCAAGTGGTACTATACTTTCAGTTGTTGACTTTGTAGAGAACTACATGCTTGCACCACAAGAAGAGGTACAACCACAATATTACAATTCAATGCAAGTAACAATTTATGTTCATATAGTTTATAGGCATGCACCTGATAGTAAAGAGGAGGATTGGAAAATATTAAGAGAGTACCATTTTTATTTAAGTGATAATAAACTCCATTCATTTGAGTTTGTCCAATATTGTTTCAAGGTCTTTTATGATAATTTAAAAGAGAGACAAATTCAAATGACACAACATTGGATATGGTCAGATAATTGTACAGGACAATTCAAGAATGCTAGAATGTTCTATTGGTTGAGTAGGACACATAAGAAAACTAACATCTAATATGTGTGGAGTTTTTTTGAGGCTGGACATGGTAAAGGAGAACATGATGGTGCTGGTGCATGTGTGAAGAAAGCCCTTAGTAGAGAGCAATTAAAATTTGAGGAAAAAAGATAAATTCAAAAATGCACAGGAGATTGTCGAATGGTGTAACAAATATTTATACACGGGATCAAGTGAAAACTCTACAATCAAACGTTTCTTCTACCTAGTTAAAGAAAATAATATCCCTTCAAGATATGATTGTGATACAATTAGTGGTTTAGCTAAATGGCATTCATTTAGGAGTTCATATTCTAACACTTGGACTATATGGATTAGGGAGCTTGCTTGTTTTTGTCAATTTTTTCTTGTAGGTGAATGGAAAGAATGTGAGAATATAGAATGGGTTGAAGATTGGCAACAAAGATCATTAGCACCTACTGACATGCATTTTGAAGATGATATAGTAAATGAAGGCCAAAATGTTACTTTTGCATCAAAAGACTATGATCATATTTTAGACCTCATAGAACTTGGTATGCACAATTTAATTAGATTTTTTTTCGATCTCATGCTTCAATTTATATAATTTGCATATGTACACTCATGTGATTAAAGTGTTTCTATACTTTATCTTATCTTGTAGGACATGTTTATGCTATTATTGCACCTCGTGATAATGATGAATAGATTGAGTATTGGCTAGCTAGATGTGTGGAACCTAAGAAAAAATTGACATGTCATCAAGTAGACGATGATGGTTTTGAGTATCCAATCAGGTTTGTTGTTGTAGCTGGCACCTGGCTACGTAGATACCTAACAAGAAGAAATGGTTTGCCAGCATTTGAAGATTACCAAACCGAAAAGAAGATTTTGCACTATTCTCATTTGGTTGTGGCAACAATTATCAAATTAGAAAGATACAAAGGGAGACCTTCCAATAAGGTATTATGGACAATTTCAATGGACGAGCATGAGACAATCATAGATGCATTGCAAAAGAGGTACAAGGGGCTCAACTCGCCTGCAATTTCTCATTATGTCACTCAGCTTTGCCCCAGGCCTATCCTGAGGCATCCCTCTACCAACCCCCTAAAATTCTTTCATATCAAAATAGTTGGGTTTCAAACCCAACTCAAACTCAGCTCATAAATTCCTAAGGAAGTACATGGGAACCTCATGGTTAGTGTGTGGTGGATGGTCAAATACCATCCACCACTGCTCCCAAAAATGTGCTGCTATGCACGGATGTGTACACCACCTAATAGAAATGTGAGGCTTCTTATCACTAATTGGTTCACCCATCTTAGGGTTTACAAAATAATGTTGAAAATTCCCTTTACCTATATGCAGGTTATAAACCTCTCTGTATGATAATCCATCAGAGTAAAAAGCATGCATGCTTTCCCTCCATGATCTAAATGAATCGATGTCTAAATCAAAATGATGGATGGAGTCAACCACACCTTGCATGCTATCTGCAAGACATAGTAGGTGAGGGGGGGTGCCTCTCATGTTGGATAGCCTCTATATCACTCATGAGGTCATTGAGGTTATGCCTCATGGTCTCACGGAGCTCATCTGTGGTGGGTGGTGGAGGTGTGGGTGGAGGTGGAGGTGGAGGTGGAGATGGAGGGGGCAGAGGTGGGGGCATGGGAGGGGGAGGGGGTGGCAGTGGGTCCATCAAATATAATCTACATATATATTTAAACAACATAAAACATAAAACATGACAAATATACATCACAACATAATACATGACAAAATTGCTAATTAATAAAATTTAAATCTAAAATTTATCAACTAGATCTATATAAATGTGCATATCTTTATTAAAATCACATCAATTAAATAAATAAAGTTAAACACTTAAGTCAAATTAAACATTAAATACTAAATTTTTAAGTCTAATCATAAAATAATAGCCCAAAAAAATATGTCTAGGTTAGTTCAAGGTTTCTTTTCTTAAAATAGGAGCCACCAAGCTAATTTTACTTTCATGTACACTTATTTTGTGACACTAGGGGATTTTATGAACTCATTATGGATTATACATGTTCATGTCTCAGGATGAAACAAAGTTAAGATTATGACAAGGTTATGGTTTACAATTTTGTTATGTTAATAGTTTTCATGATGGCTAAGCTTAAGATTATTATAATGATTGGGATCCTTTAATGTTAGGGAACTTACCTAGGATTATGGTTTTAGTTAAAATTATATTTGCATGTTTCAGATATTTATTATGGTCCTATTGTTTATAGGATATATAATAGATGGCGTTAAGATGAGAGTTAAGGTTAAATTATCTAATGAAAGCTTAGAGATAGAATTATGATTTGATTAAAAAATATTTATGATTGTAGTTTGAATCCTAACTATTATCCGCTTTTTAAAGCAAACTATAAGTGTAGATCATGTCAAGTAATGAAATAATACATGTGAACCTTATCCCTAACCATATAATAATCCTAATTCTAATCATAATCCATAATTCATTACCTTATGAAACTTTGGCTATCCATTTTATTGCCAGAGTAATCCCTTGGCTATCCACAAAATGTTCCTAATAGATTTATATAGAAGACCAAATTAATTTAAATAAAATGAGAAGGAAGAAGAGAAACTTACACCCAATATTCAAGGAAAGAATCTTTTAACATACTTGAATTCTACCAACCAAAGTGAGATAATTAGAGTTCTAGTTGTTGAGTTTTCCAAAGATTTTCTTGTTGATATAAAGACACATTTCATTTATATGTTAGGGTTTACTACAAATGGAATCCCTAGGTACCTAAACACTTAATTATGAAATCTCTATCCAATACCATATTTACTACACAGGGTAGGGGACTCAATATTTAGCCCCAATAAGATAGATGTAGAGACATAAATCTTACTACCCGATACAAAGAAAAGAGGTCCAATTTGATCATTAAATGACTCGTGTTGCACTCTTCTAGCTTAAAATGAATACAAATATATTATCAAAAAACTATGTATGTTAGATACATATTAATTATTTGGAGAGTAGATCCTCTAACTTTTAGAGAAAAATGGTTATCTCTAAGGAGATAATGTAATGAGTCAATGTTCAACAATAAAAAATAAAGAGGATGCAAGAGGACACCCTTTCATAATTGATCTAGAGAGTCCTAAAAATTATGATCTAACCCCATTAATTTCTTTACCAAAACCTTGAAACCAATCATAAGAGAGGACACCATTTGACATTTAATATTAGATGGAGGGCTTGCAACATCATCATAGTGAAACTCCATTCCACCCTTCTGTAGACATTTTCATAATCAATTACTTGAGCATGCCTACACTCTATCCTAGAAATGTTTCTCAATCCAAAGTCTTCCAATAGGTTATCAAGTTTTCCAATATACATAAATATCCTTAAGAAAACACTTTTGTGTAGGGTTAATGATCTTGGGTAGGATTTCTTCTAGTCTAGAGGCTAAGACCTTGGAATTAATTTTTTTGTATGATATGTATTTAGGAGTTTCTTGTCTCTGATTTTTAATGAGATTCTTATCTCCCCTTGGGGATCAATTGATTACTTGACCTAGGGATTTTATTAGCCCTTCATTGATCACTTGATCAATTTTATGACCCCTCCATTGATTACTTGATGTAGGGATTTCTCATTACTAATTTTTTGGACGTAGGAGTTGATTTATGATAGAAATGGGTTTGTCACTTGGAATAATGCATCTTCATTCTAGGAATGATGGTTCTCATTTTATCCCGATCTTCTAAACAATTTTGAACTATCATCATCTTCTAACCAAAAAAATTGATAGTAAAATTAGGAAAAAGATATTACTATATATATATATCACTAGGGGGTGGGTATTTCTTTTTATAGAATAAGGCAATATTTTGTTATGTGGCCTTCCATTCTGTGAAGGTAATAAACATTTAGGCTACCCATACAAGAAAATAGGAAACAAATAGGGGAATCTCCAATCTCTGAAAAAAATTTTAGGCACATCCAACCCAAGATAAATAGAAATTATTCCACCCTAACATAATTATCTAGTTAGGGATTGGGGTGTTAGCGTGCTTCAATACCCTCCTAATTAGATATTACATGATGAATACTCACTTAGGATATAAAGGTTTAGGCATCCCGTGGAAAGACAAGTTCTTCACTTCTTTAGATATATTCTTAGGCATCCAAGGGTCTAGTCCGGGCTCCTACTCGCACTGATGTGGACACCTCCACCTCTTGATGGTCAGGGAGGGTTAATTAGATGCCTGATTCGTTCAAGTCTCTTCTAATTTTTTTATGATGTATCAGATTGAGACCTTGATATCAATGCTTAATTAGTTTTAGGATTAGGGTTCAATTTGGTTTGTATCGTTTGATTAGGTTTACATGCTTAGGTTTCAATTAGGACAAGAGTTAATAAATTGAATTAAGTTTTAAAGTGCTAAATTTGGTTTTAGATATATGATTATAGTTAGAGCTTTTAGATTAAAAACCAAAATTAATTCAAAAAAGTTAGGTTTGAATTTTGTTTTAAAGTGTTCATTATATTATTGAGTTCTAGTTTAGGGTGATTTGGTTTAGTCTTAAGGTCAATGTTTAACTTGGTTCAATCTTCTAGGGTAATGGTTCAATTTGGTTAATGGTTGGGGAAAGGATTTTTAAGGTTAAATTCAAGGTTTCTACTCTTAAGTTGAGATATATATTTAGGTTTATGATCATGGTTTAATTCAATTTGGTTTATAAGTATAATATTAATTAGTTAAGGGTTAGGGTTACCTTTCAATCTTAGGGTTTGACATTTATAAAATTAGTACTCAAGGTAAGATAAGAAAGTTATTTAATTATTTATACATTACCTGGTGTAGGTTTCAAAAAATTAAGATTAAGGTTAAGATGATAGTAAAGGTTATGATTAGAGTTAAATTCAATACAAATTGACATTATAGTTAATCCTAAATGACACCTAGCCAAGGGATCCAAAGAACTAATCAAAAGTTTTACTAAGCAAGCAATAACATACATACAATAATTTACATTTATGAAAAACATAAGAGATTGCATTCCTTAATGAGCACATTTGCATTTCATTTTAAAATAATTATGAAATACTAAAAGTAAAATAAATAACACATCCACATGAAAGAATATTAACTACTTCAGTTGAATCCATTTAAATAATTTATATACATTTGTTCTGAATGCCACTTGACAAATTAATTCAGAATGCACAATCATCCACTGTACATGTCGTAGGGTATGAAAGGCTGAAAGAATATACATTTATAAAATAGTTTACATCATCCATCTTCGATCCATGAAATAAAGTACAATACAATTTAAGCAAAATCATTTTAAATACTATAAGTTTTTTGTTTGGATCCCTTGGTGGGCTATTATGTGATTAAGTACTTTATATATGTTTAGGGTTTTATTTATATGGTTAGGTTGAGATTATAGTTTAAACAATGAATTTAGGTCAAGGTTATAGTTAAAACAAGGCCGAGGTTATATTTATTTGTAAAATTACATTTTTAAACAATGAATTTACATCTAATCTAATCATTCAACATTGTAATAAATACATAAATTAAATACATTTCAAAACATCTAAAATAATAATTTTTTAAATAAACATTTACAAAAATATATTTTAATTAACAAATACAAAAATTTAAACATCTAAGTTCATTAACAATGTAAATTTACAATTTTATGTACATATTAAAAGTGATAAAACAATAAATTAACATAGATATTAAATTGAAAATTAAAAAAAATAAAGTAAAATAGTATAAAACATATTAAAATACCTGGTGTATCAAAAACTAGGAGCAAGGGGGTAGTCGGTAGGGCTGAAAATTGAGCTCCCATATGCGTCTCTCATCGAGCTCCCATTTTTGAGGTCATTTATATAAACTTTTACAAATCAAGTACCCGATTTGTAAGAAATCAGGTACCCAATTTTTTAAAACTTGGGTACCCAATTTGTAAAAGGGCAGGCGCCTGATATTTGAGTAGCTCAAGCACCCGATTCGGTTTTCAATATCTAGTACCTGATTTTTAAAATTTGGCTCAGGTGCCCGAAGCTTAATTTTAGAAACAAGTACTTGATTTTTAAAAAATTGGGTACCCATTTTTGAGAAGTATAATTTTGCGGATCTGACTTCCGCGAAATTGTGACCCAACTTCTTGCGGTCACCCATTGCCTTCTCTACATTTATTCCATGGTGAGTGGATGTTCAGACTTTATTATTCTAGCCTTAAGCCATTATTTCTTCTTCCCGCCTTGAGTTGTTATTTTCCTTCTTTCTCTCCTACAAATTTAAAGCTAGGATATTTACTTTTCTGTTATGGAACAAGGGTTGATCTCATATACATAGGAATTGACCCAAGTGTGTTAGTTTAGCCAGTTAGAAGAAAGAGTTTATGAGAATAGAATGTTAACTTTTACAGTTGTGTTTTTACAGTTCTGTGTTACGTAATGAATTTCTAAAATCTAATGAAATAGTTTTTGGCTTCCATCTTGTGTTAGTAGCTTAGTGAAGCTAACCAAGGGGGCCCACTTGGAAGATGGATTAGATTAGGATGGAATATATTTATTTCCAAGCATTCTTAATATTGTGAGTAGAAGTTGTAAGTTCCTTCTTGTAGCATTGCACTTTGTGAATGTTTCTGCAGCATATGTGAGATTAGTTATAGTGGATGAACCAAGTTGGAATATTTGTTATCCTTTCATTGTATTTCTAGTATTCATAGAGTTAAGCGTGTTAGTTTCTTGTAGCAATAGTGTAAGTTATTTTCCTTGCATTTTACTTTCTTGTAGCATAAGCTTAGTGACTCATTAAGAGACCTAGTGCACATACTATGCTAACCACTTCAAGTATATGTCCCTTGGTTGACAAGATTAAATGCACCTCATAGTGAGAATTATAGTCCTTAGTTTGAATATATTATTCCTAGCATGGCCTAGAGCATGACTATGATACACCTATTGTGAGGCAGATCATTTTTTGGTGATGTTACCAGGGATGGTGTCAAGCTAGGATCACTTTTGAGTCATAGTTCTTAGATAAAGTTTTTTTAGAAATCTCTAGTTTGAAGTTTCTTTCACCAGCGTGAAAAGTTTAATTGCATGCATCAAAGAGGAAGATAATGAGATGAATATGGCAGATTTCTTCCACGAGAGTCTATTAATTTGAATGAAAAAATTGAAGAAGAAGAAGTTGAGTTACCTTTTGAAGATGTGAGCCTTGTTTTTCGTACAACATCATCATCAAGATCTGCACCAATTGATATAAGTGGTCTTCAACCTTTGACTAAAGTATTGGCCAGTTTTCTTGATAACACTACTCTTAATCCACCCGTTGTCAATCATCCAGTATCCAATGTCTCTGTTTAGTAGCAACCTCATAATCTAATACCTCCAGTCATGGCACAAACTACTTTCCCATGTCCTCTCCCAAGCCTTGTAAATATTGATAATCTCAAGAATATACCTGCAACTTCCCTTCCAAAGTTCTATGGCCTTGCAACCAAAGACCTTGATACTTTCTTGTTTGAGTTTGATATACTTTATTGTAGTTTTGACTACAACACTAATGCTCATAAGCTTAAATTGTTTCCAACAACATTGAAAGAATCAGGTGTACGATGGTTCATGGGCTTAGGAGCCAATACAATAGAAAGTTGGGACAAAATGCAAACTCTGCTTATGGATAAGTACAAAGAGTATTGCAAAGCATCTAGTTTAAGAGGAGATGATGTCTTTAGGATATCCTAGAAGGAGGAAGAAAAATTCGAAGACTATGTTTCACATTTTCTATATACACTAAAAAAGAACCCTCAGCATGTGTTGTTTGAGGATTCACAAAAGCTAGTCTTTCTAAGAGGTGTGAATGATGACTGTTTAGAAGAACTAGACCTAATGGCTAGTGGTGATGTATATCAAGCTTCTTGGGAAGACCTCAAGAAGATCTATCAAAACTATTCAAGGTCAACCATGAAGAAAGGCCAAGGACCTCATTCCACAATGACTAAAGGAATCAGTCAAGGCATTTCAAAGCTTGAGATATCTAACCTATTCTTAGATTTCAAACAAGACATCATCAATGATGTCGCTACACATCTTGACACAATAACTGCAAAGAAGAAGTATGTAGAAGCTGAGCTACAACTAGCTGAATATTATCCTCATGGCTGAAAGAAAAAGAAGGATTGCCAATGTAAATTGGTTGCAAGCATGGAGAACCAACATCTTCCAACTGAGTACATCAAGATAGATAGAGATGATGAGCAAGTATTCTTTTTTTCTTAATGCCGACCATGGGCCCAACATCAAGGTATGCCTCAAGACCCTTTGCAAAATTCAAATTCATATGGTAATCAATGGCAAAACCATAATCCCCAAGGTTCTCCACAAAATCAACCTAATTGGAACAATGCTAGGCAAAATAACCCACAACAATCCCAATGGCCTCACAATTCCCAACCACCCTAGCTTAACCAATAGAGTAACCAATGGTAGAACCAAGAAAAATATTGGAAGAACTAGCATAACTAATGGCAACCACCTCAAGGGAATTGGCAATCTAATGGAGGGGATCTCAACAATGGCCTAAAATACTGGTACTCCACAATTACCACCTCCAATTTAGAAACCTACTCTAATGCCACCACCTACAAATCCTAGACCTCAAAAGCAAACACAATTACCTACATGACCTTAGCCAAACCCAAATAGCCAATAGCCACAACAACCCATGTATAGTGTTGATGCTCAGCAGTATCCTACTTATGCTTTAGGTGTTGCAGATATACATCTAAGATCTGGTATGATTTTACCAATGCCTAAACCACCTCTTATAACTAAAATACTAGAACCTCCTATAGCATCAAAACCCTTAGTTGCTAAAACAATTAACTCAACCAATTTTACTATGTCAAGTTCAACTGGCAGTGGAACCTCCTTTTCTAGAAAAGCTAATACAAAAGAACCTAAACAAACAGAGGAATAACCTTTTAATATTGTTGATCAACTGAAAAACATACATGTCCAAATACTCCTATTTCAAGCCATTGAGGATGTTCTAGTTTATGGAAAAGCTATTAGAGAAGCCTACTTGAAGAAGCTTGGAAGGAAGAAAAAGGACCTCACCATAGTCCATGTTAGGGAAATTGATCACACCAAAATGTTTTGATCTATGAAGTCTAGTAGTGAATGTCAGTATAAATGGTTAGTTTGTTAAAAATGCTTTAATAGATCTTGGAGCTACTATAAATATCATGACAAGGGATACTATGAAGAAGTTGAAAATAGAAGGGCTACACCAACAATTCTATAACTTGTAGATAGTTCTACTATCACCCCTAATGGGATGATAGAAAACATAGTTGTAACCTTAGATTCTATAGAGTATCCTATAGACTTCATGATTTTATCCCCTAAAGTTAATCTATCTGGTTACCTTGTCATCCTAGGTTGACCATGGTTAGCCATAGCTAATGCAAATATTATTTTCAAATTAGGGAATATGACCATATCAAATGGCCAAGCAACAAAGAAATTTGATTTATATCCTCTAGCTCAACCATTACTAGATTTGAGCACATCTGTTTGGCCAAATTTAGGGGATGAAGAAGAATAGTTAAACTCTATAGTACAACTCATGATGTTACATAGATCATATTTTATAAAACTACAAGAGGAAGATTCAGGTACTTCAGAGTATCCTCACTAATAGTTGTGTGGTAGAAAAATATGTATTTGAAAGTTTTGTGTTGAAATTAATCACATATGAAGAATGTGATAAGAATTGTAATTTTCTCAAAGAACCTAAAATTCTTTATCCACTCTTACTATGTGAATTAGAAGCAAGTCCAATCTCTAAAGTTGCTATGATAGAGTCCACCACTACTGTTGAACTGACTAAAGGTCATAATCTCCATGTTAATCCCAAATTAACACCCACACAAATGGAAGAGTTAAAAGAAATACTTCAAAGGCATGGAAAGGCCTTTGCATGGGACTATAGTGATATGAAAGGGTTAAGTCTGTTGGTATTTGAAAACGCTGGAGGGTTTTCAATTATCCCACTAAGAAAGTGACACATCTAGGGGTAGCTAACTCTCATTTTCAACATGCCATTTTTGATAACAAGCCAACTATAAGGCATGACCCTTCTTCTACTTTAGGCTCTGCTAAACCTAGGCAGGTAGACCTTAGATTCCAATGATATCGTACCAGTGAAAAAACATATCCCTGAATCTATTAAGCAGATACAAGCCCTTATTTCTCTTAGTAACTCATGAAATGACACAGATTTGCAGTAGCTAAATGCAAATCTAGAATATTCACAAGTTGAGTGAGGCCATTCTATTTAGGTCCTTCAACATGAAAGGGAAAGAATATTTGATTTATAATGTTGAATTCAACAAACCTTGAGATATGCAGCAGTAAGACTTAATGATCCTGTAATTGATCAGTGCCTTAACCATTGGGCAAATCCATGAATCACAAACATACATATGAATATCAGAGACATATGCATATCTTAAAATATCTGATCTATCTATTCAACTTCTAAATAGACATTTATGCTCAATCTAAACCTCATTCTTACCTGATATCCCCCTTCATAAACTTGCAACCCTATTGATTTACTGAAGCATTTACACAACCCCTTGAGTTATAAGCAACAATAAAACATCATACAGCCTTAAGGGACCGCAACTATAACCTAGGCTATTTGTTCAAAGATCGTAAGACATTGAAGCTTACTAAGAAAGGAGACAGGATTCAAGATGAAACTAATGAAATCCTGCTATTCCTTGTATTAATTTCTTTGAAAACAATACAACCATATGCATGAAATGAAAACACAAAGAAACCTAACTTATTAGAACTTACTATATTAACCTTCCTACTGTTGTTTAAAAAAGAGAATTTTTTTGAAAGAATGTGGTTTCATAGTATGGGAACACATCAAAAATGGATCCAAAACTTGCTATCATAGTAGTGAGTGGTTTTTTCTCCAAAGACTGGAACCAACTGGTTTCTCAGTAACAACAATTGGAACCCCTCAAATGATAGAAAGAAAGAAAGATATAGACAAGAAAGAATTCCCGGATCTATTCTGAAAATGACAAGTGTCCACTTAGAATTCCATCTCTCACAATTGAATCACCTCTTTCATTTTTCTACCTCTTTGATTTGATTTGGTTTCATCATTCTTTGAAAAAAATTTGAAAATATCTTTTTTTAGAATGATGAAAACTTCTGAGTCACCAAGATATCTTGAAAACTTCATTGAAAGGCTTGGTAAAATTTGAGTTTTACTGAGCGAATGTGTTCAATTTTTTGACCCAAACTGTATTTCTACTACCCTCTAGCCATATTCAGGTCATCACCATGTTTAAAAATCAAATCTGAACCTCCTGGTCTGAATACAATTACAATTCAGGTACCTGATAGAAAACCTTGTGTAGCTTGAACTAACTGCTTCCTATGTAGAAACTAACTCTAGAATCGAAAAACTCAGTTTCTCATGATTTCAGGGATATACGATAAGGCTATATTCGCCTACCAAAAACCCCTCCAAAGTCAATTTGAAGAAACATCCCTCTCTGGTAGAAACTCATATCTGTACTTTGAAATTTTTAAATTTTAAAAAAAATTCAAAACATCCTAAAGTTTAAACTTTAGAAAAACCCCTTTTTGACCCATTTTTTGATTTGCATGTCCATATACTTGGAAAACACTAAAATATTTTATTTTTTCTCCGATGCTTCCATCCGGTCAACAAGGTTTGACTTATGCCATGTGGCATTCATTTATTGGTTGGATTACTGCTCATGAAACACTGGACTACCACATCAGCATCGACTAGGACCCCTGCCACGTGTTGAAATTTTGCTTTCCTGCATTTTTTAACCAACTTGCATCTTCTTTTTGAGGGTGTGCACCATTCGTCAGATCGTGACACGTGTCATGATCTGAGCACCTCTTGTCTCAACTTGCCCCTGATTGCCAATTGGGATCCATCACCACATGAGCTACCACGTAGCACTATTCTAGTGGTCGCCTAATTGCTTATCCACCCGTCATGTCAGCACCACTTCACCACCGATTTGGGCCCTGCTTGCCACTTGTCAACTGCCTGCTTCCTCGTATTATTTATCTTTTGCACAACTTGATAATGCGAGAATGTGCCTATCGTCTGATGTGCCATGTGGCACGATCTCTTTCAACCTCCATTTTGGGTGCCACATCATCACAGGGGCAGCTTCGATTAAAATTATGAATGATATCATGCTGAGGTCATCATACATCATTGGATTTAGGGGTCCCATGTACGCGTGAGCTTTTAAAAGCTCTTTGTCTTAAGACACAATGTAATTTGTTTAAAATTGCATTAAAAAACTTTAGAAAGACATCCCACGGGCAATGTGGGATATATACCATTGACTGTTCTCCACTGCCTATGCTCTTATCTTTTAATCTGCCACTTCCCTCACTCTAATGCTTAGGTTTCCTTCCCTTACTTTGGCACCTGAGACATGCCTGCCATTTTCAGTGCTCGAGTTTCAATGGCTTCTTCCTGCGGCTTATGCTTTTGACTCACGTGGGACCCTTCTCAGCATTGACTATTCTTGGATCTTCCTTGCAATGGACTGGACATGGATTTCCTTGTCAAATTGTGGGTTGCAGTGTCTCATTTTATGTGTGGAGCTTCATGGTTGAAAATTACCTCTATTTTCCATGCATCCCCTACTAGTTCCTTTTATGGTCTGCTAAGCGGCTTCTTCTCATTGACTAGTGAGTTCCCTTTCAATTTGTTAGTGTTATCTTTGACCTACGGCTGCTTATTTCTTTGTTTGATGCTTCAAACATGTGAATCCTCCTTCTTCAAACCAACTCTGCAAGCTATTGCCTGTTATACATAACCATGGGTTTCTTTGAACTATTCTTTGCTACAAATTTGTTTTTATCATGCATGGAGTGCAGCAAAGCGTAAGTGTTCTTTTTATTTGGATGAATGTTGTTGCTCAGTAGCTGGGCTTTCTTTAAATCTCATTTCCAATGTGTGTGTCTCCCTTAATGATGGTGTGGGTCATTGCAAATTTTAGAAACTCTGACTTCGTCAAACTCCCTTTGTTTGCTTGTGATTGCTTCATTTTTGTTTGCTGGGTGGATCTCCAGGCGGTCTTGTCCTAGAGATGAGCTTCAAAGCATCAAGTCCATTTGTGCCTTGTCACACCATGATAAATGGAGCTTCTGGTCTTACTAGATGTGATTGCATGAGGAAGAATTCCCCTGACCAAATTCATCCTTTTTTTGTTTTACCATAAACAACTTCATGATCGCCTTTTCCCTTACCCAAAATCTTTTCATCCGTTCTCACCCTCTTTTTTTTTGTTTAACATTAAGCCCACCAGTGGATTTCAAGTTTTTCTTTGAACAAAGACATGAGCATTATCAATGAGTCCTACTTTCTCTAACTTGAAACAAAGAGTTCAAGGTTCTTTGCATATCGATCTAGCTATATCCTCAATCTTGATTGTTCAAAAGAACTCAAACTTCTTATGACCATCTATGTTGCATCTGACATAAATTTGTAATGTGGAGCATTACCCAAGATTTTATCCCATAGCATCAATTATGTTATATCTTATCTCCCAGTGAAAAATATACTTCACTTCCCTTAGAAAATATATGACAAACTTGCCCACCCCTTTCACATTCTCTGGCCATAAAAGGAGAAATACAACAGTATTGGGAAGCTCACCTCCACATTGCCTAGTATGCATTCATTTGAGATATTCAATACTTGGTATCTCGATCACAACTAGAACCATATACCCAATTGTGACTTCAGGTGGAGGGATTTAATTGAATCAAAATTTGTATTCATTGCTAGAAATATAAGGCCATTTTGTTATCAAAAAAACACTCTTGAATCCAATTCCCTCCATGATAACCCTCATTTAACCTTATCAATCTGATCGAATTAGTAGGGCCTGAAGTGGGTCTGGCTAAATTTTTTTTCGTTTTTAGACAACTGAGTCCTCAAATTGATACATTGAACATTCGAATTGATTTGAAACAATTTTGACCACAGATTGATCATTAAAACTTACTTTACCACTAATTTGCAAACTGTTAACTTTCATGTCAGAAGGCCCATTGACTACCTTTGAAAACTGACTCAAACCTCTGATCAGGTCCTGAAACTTGGCACACTGATTCTTTGTTCCACAGTCTTCCACCCTTTCGAATCTCATCTCATGACGAATTCAAGGTAAAAATATATTGACCATCAAAGTCGCCCCTTCAGAATTACCTGCACCAAAACATATCAGAATACCATAAACTGGGTTTGGATTTGGCTCGGAAAACTAGGCAAATGGACACTTGGGCAGATGAAACTTGGGGCGTTAAATCTCTATCATGAGGAGAGTATGAATCTGTGATCTGGGCTCATGAATAATCACAAGACGCAAATGGCGAGTGTTCAAAGTAGGTTACTTGGATTTGTAGACTGGAAATAATGGCAAAAAAGTGATTTTTGCAAATGGAATGGTCCTAGAAAAGTGTGTATATGGATTCATCATGACTTAAAAACTAACAGACTTGGAGTATTTTTAGAGGACAACACAGGGGTACAATCCATTCGATCTCACCAATCACAGATCTCAAATTATAACATCACGAATAGGGGTTCCAATCAATCTGCATTTTATGACACCAGTAAAAAGTTAAAAAATCCATTTTGAATCACGTTTGAAAACTGAGCAAATAGATTTTTCGTGAGCCGAAACTTGAAACTTAACAAGTCTCTAACATCTACAATGCAACACAAAAATAATTTTAGCATTTTGGTCAACTGGGTCCAAATTATAGCACGTCAAATGGGACTTCCCAACATTTTGATTTAATTGCAAAAGCATGAAAACGGTAACTGACCAACTTTGAGGGATTCAAAACCTAGTCAAATGAACTTGAAACATCTTGAAATCTAAAACATAGGTTCTTGGGTATGGACATTAGAAATTTTCAAAGTGGCAAGTCACAAAACATTTCTGGACGTGAGATATTCACTTGCAAACATGGCTTCCTGTCGCTTTTTGACACTTAGGTGAAAATGTAGAAATGGCAGCAACTAAAAATAAGACTTCGCCAAATAGCTCAGAATATCAATTTATCATTACAAAATATGTGAACGGGCTAAATGAAGGGTGTTAGAAACATTAAACACCATTTATGCATTAACTCAACAACGGGGTACATAGGCTTCACAAAGCATTTATAGGGGTCAATTTTTCAATGGTGCTCAAAATTGACCACACAATTTCTAGCGCCAACAAAGTCCTACACTGTGCACCCATAGGATATACATCAATGAAGGCTATCTACCACTTCATCAACCCTAGAGAAGGATAAATCCAAGCCTTAGAGAAATAGTTAAAACTAAATTGCAAAAATTACTTGATGCTAGTTTTATTTATCCTATATCTAATAGTAGATGGGTGTTACCCCTGATCATATTACCTAAAAAAGGAGGAAAATGAAGAAGTTGTGTAGATTACAGAGAATTGAACAAGGCCACCAAAAAGGATCACTTTCCTTTACCATTCATAGGCCAAGTTCTGGACACTCTAGCTAGAAAGAAGTATTTCTCTTTTCTAGATGGGTATAGTGGTTATAACCAAATCAGTATTGCTCCTAAAGATCAAGAAAAAACCACATTTATATGTCCATGGGGTACTTTTGCATACTCTATTTTACCATTTGGTCTATGTGATGCTCCTACAACATTCTAATGAGTAGTTGTTAGTATTTTGTTGATATATCACATGATTGTATGGAAATATACATAGATGACTTCACAACATTTGGAGTCACTTTTGAGGAAGCAATGGTGAATCTTGAAAAGGTTTTGGTAAGATTTCAAGAACATAATTTGGCACTTAATAGTGAAAAATGTTTCATGCTCATGTAGGAAGGCGTGATACTTGGTCATTTCATATCAGCTGCAAGAATACAAGTGGATCCAACTAAGATAGAGGTAATTCAAACATTGTCCATACCTACAAAGTAAAAAGATGTAAGATCTTTTCTAGGCCATGCTAGATATTATAGACATTTCATAAAAGATTTCAGCAAAATAGCTAGTTCCTTGTATAAGTTACTCACAAAAGAAGTTGAATTTAGTTGGACCTCTGAATGTGATGAAGCTTTCGTACAGCCTAAGAAACTTCTGACTATAGCCCCAGTTTTACAAGGCCCTGATTGGAATTTACCTTTTCACATATATATAGATGCCTCTAATTATGCCATAGGTGTAGTCCTAGCACAACAATCCAAAAATCTTGAAAATGCAATCTATTATATTAGTAAGAGCCTTCATGGACCAGAATTAAGCTACATAGTGGCAGAAAAAGAATTTCTAGTAGTAGTTTATGCCCTAAATAGATTTCGACATTACATAACTGGCTATTCCATATTTGTTCATATTGATCACGTAGCAATTAAATATATCATGAGTAAACCTACTATAATAGGTAGATTAGCAAGATGGTTACTGTTGTTGCAAGAATTTGATATAACTATTGTTGATAAGCCTAGAAAAGCCAATGGTGTAGGTAATTATTTATCAAGAATCTATCATGATGATACTGACACTACTTTGGTAGGTGATGCATTTCTGAATGAGCATTTATTTCATATTGCTATTCAAACTCCATGGTATGCAAACATAGTTAACTACATTGCTGCCAATAAAATACCATAACATTTTTCTTACAAGGAAAAGAAGCTACTTGTAGAGAAAAGTTTTTGTTTCTCCTAGATGGATAATCTATTGTTCTACACTGGACTTGATCAAGTTATGAGAAGGTGTGTGAGAGAAGATGAGACATATGATATTCTACATGCATGTCATAATAAACCATGCAGAGGACACTTTGCAACAAAAAGAACAGCCTTGAAAATCTTGGCAACTGGTATTATTGGCCTACACTTCACAAAGATGCAACCAACTATACAACAAAGTGTGACAAGTGTCAAAGGATAGGCCGACCAACAAGAATAGATGAAATGCCTCTTAATCCTCAGATGGCATTAACACCATTTGACAAATGGGGCATGGAATTCATTGGTCCAATTGATTGTCCATCTAATGGGAAATCCTATATTCTTGTGTGCACTAATTACTTGACAAAATGGGTTGAAGTAAAGGCCATGAAGCATGCTCGTGATGAAAAAGTTGCTGAATTTATGTATGAAGATGTTTTTACTTACTATGGTGTGCTCAAAGAGCTAGTCACTAACCAAAGTATACAATTTACCTCTAATCTAATCTCAGAGTTGATGAAATAGTATAACATCAAGCACCAAAAATCTAGTCCTTATCATCTTCAAGCTAATGGACAAGTAGAGGTCACAAACCATGAACTGGAGAACATCCTAACAAAAATAGTTCATCTACATTGTAGGGATTGGACCAGCAGATTACAAGAAGTTGTTTGGGCTTACAGAACAACCTAAAAGACTACTACAGGATTTACACCATTTGAGCTCTTGTATGGAAAGGTAGCAATGCTTCCAATTCAATTTGAACATAAAACTCTAAGGACAATATTGGCATTGGATATTGAACTTCTTGTAGCATAAAGAGAATGTCTTCTACATCTCAATTCTCTAGATGAAATGTATAAAGCTGCTTTGGAGCACACTAAACTGATACAGAAACAAAGGAAAGAATGGAACAACTCTCATATTATCAGTAAAAAATATCAAGCTATTGACTGGGCACTACTATATGATTCCAAATTTAAAGAAATGCCAGGAAAGCTATAGACAAGATGGCTGGGACCATATGAAATTAGTCATGTCTTTGATAATGGAGTTGTTCAATTAACTACCATTGATCTAATACCTTCCAAATTATTAGTCAATGGTCATAGACTCAAATTATATAAATGGCCCCAAAACAAAGAGGACTTCTTGTAGTAGTTTTAGTGGCCAAATTCAAATATACATCAGGTAACTCTTCCTATAGCTAAAGGTGTCAACCTTTTGACTGTCACTCTTCAATAATAATTCCTTTGTGCATGTTCATAATAAAGACTTTATGTTCACATAAAGTTCACTTTTTATTCACTTTCTCCTTCCATCTCATCTCTTTACCTTCCACGCATCCACCTCATCTCATTTCTTTATCTTCCATCCAACCACTTTCCATGTCATCAATCTCTTATGTTTTCAATAAACTTTGCAAGATGCTAACAGATGCTGCAGCTAATATCACTTCCACCACCTTTCTTTTTGGTACATGCGATAATCAAATTGATAGGTATAAAATTTTCAAATTATTATTCACTTATAGTTCATAAATTTTGTTAATTATATTTAATACTACATAATTTATATGATGGTAGTGTTATGTCAGTCCCTTCCCCATACTAGGTTTGACAAGTGTGGACACTTGTCCATATTTAGCAGGAGGCAGGGAAGGTCACTAATATCCAATGGCATAATAATTTTTTATGAAATTAATTGCCTATTAAAAAAAATAAATGTGAGTTGAGTCTGTAAAACAACAAAGTAGCTTGAATTCAAAAGGGGGAAAACAGAGAAAGCAGAGAAACTATTAAGAAAAATGGGTGGATAGTTGTAGAGGAGAGAACTAGTGGAACATATTCTGTTGCTCTTAGACATAGAAGCTGTTGCATATTATCAAGTATTTTACATGTGAAGGAAGATTCACATACTTGCATGCACATCATTTCAAATTAATTAGCTATGTAAGGCATAATCTTGCAGTAAACATTCCAAATTTCTTGTATAATATGCTATGTATTAGTGTGGAAGAAACTCAGAAAGGAAAAGATAATTCTACTACTCATCATGCCTTAATCAAGTTACTGATAGAGAGGTCACTTAGGGATGTTTTCCCCATGACATGGGATGAATTTGTACAAGCCAAAACTCTGCAACCCCAAGCTACCCCTAGTGAACAACCTAGTGAGGAAAATGTCCCCACCAATGAGCCTACTGAACAAAATACCCAAGAGGTTGAAGCTGAAAATACCCAAGGGAATGTGCAAGAAACCATTCATGTTCAAGATATTGTACCTTCACTTGTGTAAGAGACCCTAAAATATACTTCTAGTAGAGCCAAGAGGAAACAAATTTAACTATAAGGAGAAATCTCTGTTTAGAAAAAGGAAGAGTTGAACCCTACAATTGTGAGACAAAAGACAACAAAGAAAAGTCTTGCAATAACTACTCCTATAGCAAAGACACCCAAAGGGAAAGTAGGCAAAAGGTTGTGATGCAAGAAGAAACCCCCGTAAGGAGAAGCCCTGGGATGAGAGGGCAAGTTTCTATGGATTTTACTTTGTCCAAAAAATCTACTAAGGAATCCCTTGTGCAAATTTTCTCTAATCACTCTCCTCCCCATCCTAAGATTACAAGCATTCCCAAAAATCCTATTGAGGAATGTAGGGATGAAATCAAAGAAAATCCAAATGATACCCCAGTAGACCAACCCGGTACTTCTAGCTATAGGGATTAAACAATTCTTAAATATGTTGATCCAAATACTACCCTCATTCCCCATAAATCAACATGGATTACTAGTTTTGTAGAACATTTATGGAGGAGCAAAGAAAGAGGAAAATAAATCATGAAGAAGACATTAGTTCTATCACATTGTAGAAACTCTTTTTTTGGTTGTATGGATATCTATTTGCTAAGGCTTTGTGGAAAGAAGAGAAGAAAAAGATGAATAAAATCATAGCATCTCAAGGTGAAGAAATTGCAGATTTAAAGGAACAATTAGCAAGCCAAAAGCAATGAATGGATTATGCCCTCAAGTTAGCTGATCAGGCCCTTGCTTGTAGACTACCACCAAGAGTTTATGCTCTCTATTTGAAAGAACAATTTATTTTGTTTCAATTAATGTTAACTCTTAAGAATATTAATGCAAAGTTCAAATTAGCACAAGAATTTTATGGACTACATCAGACTCTACCACCCTAGCAGTAGAATTTACTTTGTGAATTATATGTTCAAATTTTTTTTATCCCTTCAGAGACTCAATGGAATCCCTTGCTCTACATAGGGGATATACATTTAAGAGTGCTCATGTCCTATATGTCCAATGAAGAAAACTATGATAGGTAGCTAAATAATTATAGGGATGAGGAAAGTTTAGAACCCTTGCCTTTAAGAGAAAAGAGTAGAAAGCTAGATGAAGTTCTCAGGGATTGGTTCACATTAACTTATGGAAAGAAGAATCCAAAACTAAGGGATAGGATCTTTTTTTCTATAGCTAAGGTTTATGTTGATTATGAAAATTTTCCCTACTTTTCTTTCTAGAGAGCTATGACTGGTGCTAGGAGTAGATGGGCCAGATTGCCTAAATCTCTTAAAAAGTTAGAACCACATAATCCCATCAACTTGAAGGTAGCACTTCATAGGGTTCCAAAATATTTAGAGTTAGGGAAGTAGGGTAGACTAGAATTGTGTTGTCCCCTAACCATGTAGCCTCCAATGCTCCTATGGCCTTTATGTGACATTAATATCGATAGACTCGACAAGCTGTAGGAAGATAATAGAAGGGAAGTGTGCGAGAGAACCAAAGGATTTTACTACACTTTCAAGAGCAATGAGAAAGGAAGGACAAAGATTGGAGAGTTTAGGTCATTAACAAGGAAGTGAAATTCTTGAGGACAAGCATTAGTTTAGTAGGGGGCAGATGATGAGGCCAAATATTGCCTTTATTTCATGATAGTTTTAAGACACTTTTTTGATACTCTATTTTATCTTTGTCAAAACATTTGTGGACCTATTTTTACCAAACCTATGATAAACCTATGGATAGAAACTATGCCATCTTTTTCTAGTATTATATATATTATGCAGTATTTCATATAGTTATTAGAATGTGTGTTCTTATATTTGAATTTAATTTGATAAATGTTTATTTGTAAACATGTCTCTATATTGTAACTATCCTGTTAATGAATACTGAAAGATGATTAGAAGAATTCAAAGATGAGCACCAACAACATTCAAGGAGAAGAGAATGCTAAGGAACAACCATGGTGGAGGAAAGTTGTAATGATTCTAGAAGACATGGTAGCTTGTAAGGAGGAGCTATGAAGACTTATTGCCTTCTCTACATTTATTCCATGGCAAGTGGATGTTCAAACTTTATTATTCTCGCATTAAGCCATTATTTCTTCTTGCCACCTTGAGTTGTTATTTTCCTTCTTTCTCTCTTGCAAATTTAAAGCTAGGATATTTACTTTTCTATTATGGAATAAGTGTTGATCTCCTATATATAGGAATTGACCCAAGTGTGTTAGTTTAGCTAGTTAGAAGAAAGAGTTTATGAGAATAGACTGTTAACTTTTACAGTTGTGTTTTTACAATTCTGTGTTATGTAATGAATTTCAAAAATCTAATGAAATAATTTTTGGCTTCTATCTTGTGTTAGTATTTTAATGAAGCTAACCAAGGGGGCCCACTTGGAAGGTGGATTGGATTAAGATAGAATAGATTTATTTCCAAGCATTCTTAGTATTGTAAGTAGAAGTTGTAAGTTCCTTCCTGTAGCATCGCACTTCGTGAATGTTCCTATATCATATGTGAGAACAGTTATAGTGGATGAACCAAGTTAGAATATTTTTTATCCTTTCATTATATTTCCAGTATTCATAGAGTTAAGTGTGTTAGTTTCCTACAGCAATAGTGTAAGTTATTTTCCTTACATTTTACTTTCCTACATCATAAGCTTAGTGACTCATTAAGAGACCTAGTGCACATATTGTGTTGACCATTTCAAATATATGTCCCTAGGTTAACAAGATTAAATGCACCTCATAGTAGGAAAAATAGTCCTTAGTTTGAATATATTATTCCTAAGCATGGCCTAGAGCATGACAATGATACACTTATTGTGAGGTGGATCAACATTGGCTAAATATGAACAATTGAATCACTAACTCCATGTGCCACTACCAAGGATATAAATCATGCACACTAAACAACATGATCAAGTGTAAATACATATAATAATATAGCCAAATCAATAAATTCATTGAATCACCTAATTTAACCATCTATTTAATTGCATTGAAATAATCCATTTACATCACTCACTTTCACATAGAACATCACAAAGCAAGAATGAAGTAAATATATAACAAGTCCAACATATAAACATAAAAAAGAGTATATGTCCAAATATAGAATAACCAAATATCATCACAAAACATCCTATCATATCAAAAAGGCATCATCATACAGATATGATCAACTGAACAACAGAGTAATCTAACATCTATGATACTAGTAATCACAATATAACTTATGACCATCTCAAATGTAAAATAACATGAGCAATAAAGTATCACTTAGATCAAAATATCTCAAATGTAAAATAACATGAGTAATAAAGTATCTCTCAAATCAAAATATAACAAGGTACATACTTTAAACATGAGAGGCACTACACTTGATTATTTCGCAAACTATTATTTTGCTAACACTCAATCATCACTGTATTCTTTAGGTAGGTCAACACTGAGTAGCTCAATCTCTACTATTCTATCATGGTTGGCTTTCACTTGCTTGCTCATCCTTCACTTTTTTAAATCACTTCTAAATTTTTCTTCTTCATCTTTCTTAGTCATAACTTTCATTTGGCTAATACTTATTAGGTATCTCTTAAGTTCCTTAATCTTCTTCTTCAACTTCTTCATTGACCTGTAAAACTATCACTTAGTTAAACTTATTGTTTTACTCAATAACTCTTCTATACTTCAACTCAATTGACTTCTTCACTCAATGTAATGATCAAACAACACATTATCTTGCCAAATAATAACTAATTAAGTGCCCATTGTAATTCCATTATTATCACTAATCTTTACTCAACAAATTCATTAGTTCACCTTATTATCTTCTCTTTTCAAATCCTATTCATCAATCAAGTGACATGACACTCTACATTGTTAACAAATATCTTACCAATAAAGTTTGACATCAATGAAAACATAACAAATTTTCTAATTATTTCTTCCAAAACTATTAACCATCTACATGATAATATTTATATTATAATGGGAAAAACCCCTAAACCTTGTTCTATTGGTGATGAGAGAATATTTTTATCTTGGAACCTCCTAGATTCCTTCAAAGTCTTCCATAACTCTAATATTACTACTAGAAAAAATACTAAATGTGATGCAGGAGCATCCAGAGGTATAAGGGCAATCCTGTGTCACCCAAAAAAATGTACTTAGACTTAGTTTCTGTTTTATGTCTTTACATTTTTGGATACCCATTTGGCTCAAATAAAGGTTCCAACTCTCATAGTTCAACTATCAGTGCATTTGAAAATCTTGAAAAAATAGGAGCATGCAATTTGGCCATCATTTTGGTGACCTAGAAGGTGTGACTTGGCCAGATGAATTTAATTGAGATTTAGAGCATTCCAAAAAAAGAATTAGGTCAAAAGGCCCCACGGTTTGAAAGTTATTGCAGTTTTTTGAGTTTTGGAGACCTCCTAAGAATGCTTCAAAGTCAGGTTTGGGGCATTAAATGACCTTGAAAAGGGTCAAAAAATGGGGGATGAGCGAAGCTCGTCCATAGGGCTATAGAGCACTTTGAGAGCATTCTGAAAATGTAAACGGTTCGTCAATCGGAGCTACGGTTCAAAAGTTATGCCTCCCGAAAGTTCAGCTACCGTTTCTAGAATCTTCTAGATTTGCACCGACTTCTAACGCGGCTTCTGGAACCTTCTATTTTTTTGGTGGATGCCTACTAGCACTTTCTAGAATATACTCCTAGTCCTTAACCCTCCGGGGTCTATTTAAGGAGATTTTTGGGCATTGCAAAAGGCAGTTCGGATTGGAGCTTGAGAGGAGGTGCTAAAAGGAGAAATATTCTCCAGATTTATGCTATTGTAAGCCCGTAGGGCATGTTTTGAAGTTTATTTTCTTTGCACTGTTTGTACTAGCTTATTTTCTCAGTTAATATAATTCCCCCTTTCTATTGTGTCTATTCTATTGTTGGGTTGTGTCCCCATCAAGTGGTATCAGAGCGGGTTTTCCTGAGTGTGTAGACAAAACGCCGACTGTGAGGCAGTTTGCACCATGACTGTGTGGTTGTGGGTTTGATTTAGAAGATGCCTCCACGAAGAGAGCATGGCGGAAGGGCTAGAGCTATTGATCCTGAGGACGTTAGAGCCCTCCAGAGACAGGTACAAGCATTGCAAGAGGAGCTTCGTAGAGGAGCAAATATTGCCGTAGATGAAAATAGTGAGGATGACAATGAAGAGGAAGTAATGGAAGTTGACGGGGAAGTTTTGAATCCTATAGAGGAAATGCTTTTTAGGGCCATTACTAGGTTTGGGAAAAGACCTACAATTGAAGTGGGCATATTTTCGAGAAATTTGAAACCAGATGAGTTGATCGATTGGATCAATGAACTGGAAGAATACTTTGAGTATGAGGATATAAGGGACCCAGATAGGGTTAAGTTTGCAAAGGCCAAACTGAAAGGCCATGCCAAAATCTGGTGGCAAGAGGTTCAACTAGAAAGACTTAGAAGAGGAAAGGAGAAGATCACAAGATGGGATCGCATGGTGGACAAATTGAAGAAACAGTTCATTCCTGTGGACTATGAGCTTGATCTGTTTAAGAAGATGCATGGGTTAAAGCAAGAAGGAAGATTAGTCCAAGAATATACAGAGGAGTTTTACCGACTCCTGATTAGAGCGGGGCATGCAGAAGCAAATAAGGAGAAGGTTGCTCATTATATCAGTGGGTTACGACCTAGCATCCAGGAGGAATTAAGTCTGGTAAGAATGACCAGCGTTGAAGATGCATACCAGTTTGCCCTATGAGTTGAAGAGAAGATGAATAAAAGGTTTGAAGGAAGACAAAGAGGATGCGGTCAAGAAGGAAGGGGAAGCAGTAGATCATCTGGAGGTCGCAATGAAACCCAAAAGAAAAATGAAGATGTGGGTACTAGCAGAAACCAAAGGAATGAGGGTTTCAACTACTCCCATGATCAAGACTTTGGAAATCAAAGAGGAAGAGGTAGAGGACATGGAAAAGGAAGAGGAGGCTTCCGTGGTACCTGTTTCCATTGCAATGAAGAAGGTCATCGTGCCTTTGAATGCCCTCAATGAAAAGGAAGGACAGATAGGAGAGCTGAGGGCCAGGCTACAGTTGCTCATGTGGATGAGGATGCACAATCATCCCATTCAGAGGATGCAGAAAGAGAAGAGACCTTGGTAAATGAAAGAGTCCTACTAAGTGGTGAGAATGAACCAGGACAACAGAGGAGTTTTTTCTATACCAGATGCAAATGTGAGGATAAATGTTGTGATGTGATCATTGATGGTGGTAGCACTGATAACTTGGTATCAGAAGAGATGGTCTCTAAGCTGAAGCTCAAGAGGGAGAAACATCCCCAGCCCTATCGGATTTCTTGGGTAAAAGATGATCATAAGGTCCTGGTAAGTGAACAATGTTTAGTAAAATTCAAAATTGGGAGTTACCATGATGAAGTTCTTTGTGATGTTATTTCGATGGATGTTTGCCATCTATTGTTGGGTAGACCATGGCAGTTTGATAGACATGCAATACATGATGGACATGCAAACACATACTCTCTGACAAAGGATGGAGTTCGCCACAAATTAAAGCCCATGAAAAAGGAAAGTGAAAAGGTATGTAGCAGTGCTAGGATTTGTCTTGTTGATGGAAGGAAGTTTTTAGATGGCATGAAACATCAGCGCATGTGCTATGCTTTGATTCCTAGGAAAGATAAAGAAGGTAGTAGTGAAATACCATTTGAAGTTTCAGATTTACTAGGGGAATTTGGAGATATTATCTCTGATAATGTTCCAGATGGATTGCCACCAGTAAGGCAAATCAGTCATCAAATAGATCTGATTCTAGGAGCTAGTTTGCCTAACAAGGCTGCTCACAGGATGACTCCTACTGAAATAGAGGAGCTAAATAGACAGGTTCAGGAGCTATTGAGGAAGGGCTTGATTCGAGAGAGCCTGAGTCCATGTGCAGTACCTGTAGTACTTGCACCAAAGAAGGATGGAGAGTGGAGGATGTGTACAGATTCTCGAGCTATAAATAGGATAACCATCAAGTACCAATTTCCTTTACCAAGGATGGATGATCTTATGGACTACTTGAGTGGAGCACAGTACTTCACAAAGATAGATCTGAAGAGTGGCTATCATCAGATACAGATTCGAGAAGGAGATGAGTGGAAAACAGCCTTCAAGACCAAGGAGGGTCTTTATGAGTGGTTAGTCATGCCCTTTGGATTGACGAACGCCCCGAGCACCTTCATGCGGCTCATGAATGAGGTACTTAAGAAGTTCTTGGGAAAATTTGTTATTGTCTATTTGGATGATATTTTAATTTTCAGCAAGACTTTGGAAGAACATTTACTGCATATTCGTAGTGTCCTTGAAAGGCTAAGGGAAGAGAAACTGTTAATTAATCTAAAAAAGTGTGTCTTTGCAAAAAGGGAGTTAGTCTATTTGGGATTTGTTATATCACCTGAAGGTCTCAAAATGGATCCAGAGAAGGTAAAAGCCATCTTGGAATGGCCTACTCCAAGGTCTGCTACTGAGGTAAGATCATTTCATGGTCTGGTTAGTTTTTACAGGAAGTTTATTAAGAATTTCAGTGGCATATGTGTACCTCTAACTGATACAATAAGAGGGGATAGAAAAGAGTTCAAATGGACTGCAGCAGCTGCGAGAAGTTTTGAATTGCTGAAGAAGAAGGTGACTGAACAACCTATGTTGGCACTTCCAGATTTTAGAAAAGTATTCCAGGTGGATTGTGATGCTAGTGGTAGTGCTATTGGGGCTATATTAAGCCAAGAAGGTAAGCCTATTGCATATTTTAGTGAAAAATTGAATGATGCAAAGAAGAAGTATTTTGTTTATGATCAAGAGTTCTATGCAATAGTTCAGGCCTTAAAGAAATGGAGGCATTATTTATTGCCAAAGGAATTTGTTTTGTATACTGATCATCAGGCATTACAGTACCTAAATAGCCAAGGTAAATTGAATCAAAGGCATATGAAGTGGGTAGAATTCTTGCAGAGTTATACATTTGTGTTGAAGCATAGAAGTGGAAAATCTAACAAGGTTGCAGATGCATTAAGTAGGAGACAGTTGTTGCTTACAACAATGCAGGTTGAAGTAGTTGGGTTTGATGAACTCAAGAATTTGTA
This sequence comes from Cupressus sempervirens, assembly GCA_028749045.1. Taxonomy (NCBI): domain Eukaryota; kingdom Viridiplantae; phylum Streptophyta; class Pinopsida; order Cupressales; family Cupressaceae; genus Cupressus; species Cupressus sempervirens. The sequence continues at coordinate 656,422,234 of CM053787.1, forward strand.
CCCCGAGGATCCTGATTTTGCTAAAGCATGGAAAGCTTGTAAAGAACCTGTTGCTGTAGATAGAACCAAGTGGTTAGACTATTTGATTCAGGATGGCATGTTGTTCAAAGGTAGTCAATTGTGCATTCCAAGGAGTTCCATGAGGGAAAATCTGATTAAGGAGAAACACAGTGGAGGGATGGCAGGACATTTTGGTCAGGATAAGACCATTGCCATTCTTAGAGAACATTATTTTTGGCCTCAAATTACACAGGATGTGAAGAAGTTTGTACAGAGTTGCCAGGTTTGTCAAGTTGCCAAGGGGTTTAGTCACAATACTGGCCTATATCAGCCATTGCCTATTCCATCAAGGCCATGGGAGGACATAAGTATGGATTTTGTTCTTGGATTGCCAAGGACACAAAGGGGTAATGACTCAGTATTCGTGGTGGTTGATAGGTTCTCAAAAATGGCACATTTCATTCCATGCCACAAAACTCATGATGATGTCCATATTGCAGACTTGTTTTTCAAAGAGGTGGTAAGACTACATGGTCTTCCAAGGAGTATAGTTTCTGACCGAGATACTAAATTTGTGGGGTATTTCTAGAGGACATTGTGGAAGAAGTTGAGAACAGACTTGAAATTCAGTTCCACGCATCACCCACAGACTGATGGCCAAACAGAAGTGGTAAATAGAAGTCTGGGCAATTTGCTGAGATGTTTAGTTGGAGATAAGCCCAAGGGATGGGATTTGATTCTACCACAGGCAGAGTTTGCTTATAATAACTCTGTAAATAGGAGTACTGGAAAATCACCATTTCAAATTGTATATGGAAATAGCCCAAGGGCTGCACTAGAATTGAGGAAGATAGAACAAGGGGAGAGAACAAGTGCTGAAGCTGAGGAATTTGCTAAACACATCAAGCGTCTACATGAGGAGGTTCAAGCACACATTATCAAGATGAATCAAGAGTATAAAGCTAGGGCTGATGCAAGGAGAAGACATAAGGAATTCCAAGTAGGGGATCTAGTCATGGTGCACTTATGAAAAGAAAGATTTCCAGTTGGTACTTACAACAAGCTAAAAATGAAGAAATTTGGCCCCTGCAAAATTTTGAAGAAACATAACTCAGCAAATGCATATGAGGTGGAGCTGCCAGATGGTATTCACATTTCTCCCATTTTCAATATTGCAGATTTAACAGAATATCATGATGATGGTGCAGAAGAGGAGCTGGTTTTAGAGCCATGTCCAATTCCTGCTTCTAAGAAGGAGGAGATAGAAGACATTCTAGATCATCGTGTGGGTAAGAGTACCAGAAACAAGCAGTATGAAGAGTATTTGCTCAAATGGAAAGGACGGCCGATCGAGGACTCAACTTGGATTTCAGCAGCTAAGGTTTCCCATTTGGGATTTCCTCTACCATCCATAAAGTGACAGGGTCACTTTTCAATCTACCCTGGGTGTCTGATGCAGGAGCATCCAGAGGTATAAGGGCAATCCTATGTCACCCAGAAAAATGTACTTAGACTTAGTTTCTATTTTATGTCTTTACATTTTTGGATACCCATTTGGCTCAAATAAAGATTCCAACTCTCATAGTTCAACTATCAGTGCATTTGAAAATCCCAAAAAAATAGGAGCATGCAATTTGGCCATCATTTTGGTGACCTAGAAGGTGTGACTTGGCCAGCTGAATGTAATTGAGATTTAGAGCATTCCAAAAAAAGAATCAGGTCAAAAGGCCCCACGGTTTGAAAGTTATTGCAATTTTTTGAGTTTTGGAGACCTCCTAAGAATGCTTCAAAGTCAGGTTTGGGGCATTAAATGACCTCGAAAAGGGTCAAAAAATGGGGGACGAGCAAAGCTCCTCCATAGGGCTATAGAGCGCTTCGAGAGCTTTCCAAAAATGTAAACGGTTCGTCAATCGGAGCTACAGTTCAAAAGTTATGCCTCCCGAAAGTTCGGCTACCGTTTCTGGAATCTTCTAGATTTACACCGACTTCTAACGCGGCTTCTAGAACCTTCTATTTTTTCGGTGGATGCCTACTAGCACTTTATAGAATGTAATCCTAGTCCTTAACCCTCCGGGGTCTATTTAAGGAGATTTTTGGGCATTGTAAAAGGCAGTTCGGATTGGAGCTTGAGAGGAGGTGCTAAAAGGAGAAATATTCTCCAGATTTATGCTATTGTAAGCCCGTAGGGCATGTTTTGAAGTTTATTTTCTTTGCACTATTTGTACTAGCTTATTTTCTCAGTTAATATAATTCCCCCTTTCTATTGTGTCTATTCTGTTGTTGGGTTGTGTCCCCATCAAGTGGTATCAGAGTGGGTTTTCTTGAGTGTGTAGACAGAGCGCCGACTGTGAGGCAGTTTGCACCAGGACTGTGTGGTTGTGGGTTCGAGTTAGAAGATGCCTCCATGAAGAGAGCATGGTGGAAGGGCCAGAGCTATTGATCCTGAGGAGGTTAGAGCCCTCTAGAGAGCTATGAGAGGTAGTTGTGTTGTTGATGGTGGTGTAACTAGGGACTCTACTGGTAGTCCACTCATGGCTTATGCTGGGAATTTTAGCTCCATGTCTAACAATGTGGCTGAAGCCCTTTCCTTATATTGGAAACTTAAAATTGATGACAATATGTGACAAAGGTACTTATGTATTGAAGGTGACTCTGAAATTAACATGGAAATGGTTAGAGGATATGTTGAACCATGTTGGTTAATTTTCAACACCCTTGGTGACATATGGATGCTTCTTGTAGGCCCACAAAGATACATCATACAATATACGTATAGGGAGGGGAATTCTATGGTAGATTCATTAGAAGCTTTGGAATTTTAGATGTGGGGTGTTAGGTACTAGTGACAAAAAATCTCTCACCTAACACATACAATCCATTCTTGAAAGGGAACAAAACTATGTGCCTAGGTAATTATGGTTCCCTAGTTTACATTAAAGTACTATTGATTCTTAGGGGTGGTGATGCAATTTAAGAAGGACACCTTTGTTATTTTAAATTTGAATTTAAGTATCATCACAAAAAATAGGGATTTTATGTAGGATGGAAAAGTGTTTTTTTTTTTCTTTATTAGGCTATCATTTCTAAGCCCATTAAGATTATGGTGGAAATTTGTAATGATCATGCTAGAAAGATTTAGGATTTAAAAATTTATTTCTATTATTATTATCTTATGATATTGATTAATGCTCACAAAAAATAGAGGGGTGTGTGGATGATTTTTGAAAGTTATGACAATTGATTGCAAGTGGCTTTGATTTTGAGATTTGAAAGATGCTTTATTACCACCTTTTCTAATAATTATGGTGACTTGAAATTTTTCTTAAGAGATAAGTTCAGTGTTGAAAATTTTCTTGTCATTAGCTCTCTATACAATAAGGGTTTTTGTGAAGATAATTCTTACTTTTGGAAATCCATAAATTTCAAAGGGATTTGAGGGAGAGTGGAAATGGGAGAAGAAATGATGTAGGTTGATCCTTATTGTAATGTCCCCTTTTGAAATCCTAATTGATATGTGACATCTTCTAAAATATTAAATCATTTTCTTTATAATCCCTATGAATGTCCCAAACCATATCTTAATTCCTTTTTTTATATAGAAGAAGAAACATTCTAAATATCATAACTCGTAATAGTTGTGACTATTAATTTAAAATAATATATAATACATTATATGCTTAATAATAACTTATGTTTATATTTAATATATTGATTATTAATTATTATTGCATATTAAAATATACTAATATTAGCATTAGAATTAATATTATTATTAATGTTACTTTTAGTCTTATTATTAATTATTAATTATTAATCAATAAGATAATTATATCATTAATATTCATACTATAATTATTTATGTATTTCGTTAATAGCATTATATGGTAAATAGTTGATATACGAAAACTTCTATATTTATATAATTTCATTTTCTAACTAAGATGTGTGTATGTATAGTGATATGATGGTATTTATTTTATTATAATATATAACAAATTATAATTTATATTAGTATTTATTTATTTGTGTATGTATTATTTGAAATTTTAATATCATTAACTTAATATAATTATTTATTATTAAACCATATGTAAGGATGGGGATATCACACTCACAAAATTGATGACTCAATATGGAAACACCCTTGCACTTGGATGGTGATCAAAGAGGGAGGTTTTCTTCTTTTAATGGAATATATCAAAGCACATGATGAAAATTTATCCACCCCATTTGTGAATTCTTTGAATGATAGGAAGGTCATTACAAATAGAATCAATTTTCAAATTAGTGAGGAGGCAATTTCTATGGCCACTAGTTTATCCACAAAAGGGTAGAAAGTGGATTTTTTTTTCTAAGGTCTCATATGCAACCATTCTAAACAAATGTTTCAAGAAAAATGAATCCCATGTCAAGCATAGAGGCAATTTCAATTGTAATTTTCTTCCATAGACTTTGGATGAGATATTCTTCATAATCATTAAATATTTCACCTTAGAAGATAGATTTAGTGTATTATATTACTATAGTTTCCCCCTACTAAATATTTTATGTACAATGAAATTTTCTCTGTCCATGTTTTTCTATTACATGACTTATAGGCTACTATTATGGAAGTTCATGAGAGAATCTAAGTAAGTGTAATGTTTTTTGTGATTTTACATCATCTTATTATCTATCTATTAAATTTCTATTTATCTTTGCTCCCACCTTGTTTTATTTCTATCCAAGGTACCCATGACCCTCCTAACCCAACTATGGTTATGGGTGGGAATAAATCTATGTTCCCCACTCCTCAACCCTCTCTATCTTCTACCCTTTCTAGGATATCTAAAAAGTAGAAAAAGGATAGTTTTAGGGCCCTGGAGACTATGAAGAAAAGAAAAACTAAATCCCTTATGGACCTTATGTTAGCATTAATGCTAATGATATTCCTATGTGTGAGTATCCTAGTAGTTGGGAGATGTTTGTGTGATCATATATTACATTCATGGTAGTATTTGTCATTTATATCAACATACTAAAGACTAACAGAGTAATGGATAGATGTTAAGAATGTATGATTCAAGGATTGAAGATGATGTCAAGTGTGATTGAGGACATGTTCTATAGAGTGCATTGATGCTATGATTAAAAGTGCATGTAGAAAGTATAAGATTCGTAATAGTTATTCAATATTTATAGAAGAAACTTTACAAACAAAATTTCTAAGAAGTGGTTTCTAATAATCATGTTATATCTCCTAATCAAGATAGAATATCGTTGAGGGAAGTTAGACAGAGGTAGAAGACATCTCAGTGATGATATTAATGAACAAGTGAAGTCAAAGGTTGCACATGTGAATATCTTTAAAGACTTTAAATAAAAAATATTTATATGTATTTATGAAAAGATGTAATGAAACATGTATTGTTTCATCTTAATGAGATCCTGTTGTAATTGTAAATTGGAAAAGCCTCAAGGAAAACTCAATGAATTAATTTGAGGACTAGGGATAAAGGAAAGTTAAATGTTTCTCCTTTACATACATTTTATGGCCAACCCCCTGCACTGACTAGGACAAAATTTTTTTTTAAATAAAATTGAGAATAGAAACTTCCTACTATATATAGGTGACCTCCCATAATTAAGGCTCTGACCTACCCTTTTTTTTATACACACCATCTTAATTGTATTTCCTTGTGATTAGTATGAAGTATGAGATGCTTTTGAAATAGAAAGAAAATTATAAGTGAAAATTATATGCAAGTAAGTGATCTAAGGGATTAATGTGATGCATGTTTATGGATCTCAAATTGAGATTTAAGAAGTATTTGGTGCAATAGAGGCATAGTGAAAGAGAAAAGTGATTATATTTGGAAGAGAGTGCTACTAGATAGTTGATCATTTTCTATTGTTCTAAAAGGAATAATATAGAGGCCAATTTGATAGTGATTTTGAAAGTCTTTCCCCTAAAGCTATTTGGATAGTGGGTCCTTCCACTATCCACAACTCCTCATAGGATTAGCACAACTCCTAATTGGCTTTGAATCTCCTCATAGAGATAGAAAGTCTCCTAACAAGGATTGATATGTATTGAATGTATTTTATTGGATACTAACATAGTACATCTTTTTATAAGGAATTTATATATTAGTACAACATTTAATGGGTACCATCCCCATTGGGGTTTTCCCTTTGATCAAGGGTTTCCCTATTTAACAAATATGGTGCTATTGCGTATGGTTATCTTCTTATGGTTATTGCACTTATAGATTACATGTTCTAGTTTTAATAAGGATAACAAAAAATATTTTGATTATATAATTGATTCATATCACACCTCTCAATTATCTTGGTGGGCTTTACTTTCTAACACCTTGACCTTGTGTATTTTCAGGACGCTGATGGTGGCCATCAGAGGTTAGATTGACTAGCTAAGAGCAAGGAAATCTACAAGAAAATGTAAAATAATAGATTGGATCTTGAGGAGGATGATTCAAGGGTCAGATGTTAGTATTTAAAAGCGAAGGCCTAGAAGAAAAGAAAATTTTGGTATGGATATGTATACAAAGAGGATGAGGAGACTAAAAAATAAAAGAACATGGAAGATAAGAAGGATAAAGATCCAACCTAGATTCCACCCATGTTTCTACTAGATTCACAATTAAGACTGTGTATTTTACCTCCCCTTCCTCCCCCATTATCTATGTTCTAAAAGGCATCCCCCTATGATAGCCACATCTCTAGTGGATGTCAAAAAAAAAAAGAAAGGAAAATGTTTGTACTGATCCTAGTATGATGTAGGGTGGTCTCTATGAGATCAAAAAATGGTAGCCAAAACTAGGGTGTAGCTTGACTCCTTGCATATCATATTGGAAACAATTCTTCAATTGTATATTGTCATTTATGTTTACACAAATGTTAGTATTAACCAAGCAATGTAGAGTTTGCAATATTAACCTTGCATATCTAAGTACTAACTGAGCAATTGTGTAAATAACACTTTACAGTATTAAAGAAGAAATTGGTTAATAATGTATTCTTTTTTGTAAGATTAATCGAGTGGTTGGGCATCAAAAGAAGTATAGTATTGACCAAATGATTAGGCATTAAAGGAGTCATAGTGTTAGTCAAGTGTTTAATCCTAGTATTGACCAACTAACAGTAGAATGTAATTAACAAATATTTTATTAATTGAGGATGACTATATGGATGTTTATTGATATTTTAGAAGGATATTCAAACCAAAATTTCCTAGCTTATGATATATAAGAAAGGTCAAGTTGTGAGGATAAAGGAAAAAAATTAGAATAGGAAATAAGAGGGATATGTGAGTGAAGACAAGCCAAAGAAGGAAACTGTGGAAGATGAAATGCAAAGAACATCTAATCAAGAAGGATCTAGAGGTCAAGCCCAAATAGAGATATGAATCTAAAAAGAAAGTTTCTTCATAAATCATGTCACAATTATTGTTTCTTTCTAACCATTGTAGCAGTAAAGATATCTCTTAACAGAGTTGACTTAATAGTCATTTTGTAAATCCTCTAACAAGATGACATTTCAAGATTGAAGTATTTAAAGACCTCTAAATAGGCCACTCCTCTCAGGGTGATCTAAATCCTCTAACAAGGTCATACTTAATAGTATTTTTTGTAACCATTGAAAGGGTTGGCTCCTAATAGGGATCACTTCATAAAAGTGAAAATTATTGTGACTAGTTGCAAGATGGTTTTTCCTAAAATGGGTTTCCATGTCAAATCTTTGTGTCATATATGTTCATGTTATTTTTTTATGCTTTATTCTTTTACAACTAGGTTACTAATGGTTAAAATAGATTAATAATATTAAGATTGCTTTATTAACTGACTGATAGTAAAATTATAATGTTTACCAAGCTAGTTAGTATTGCATGATTAGTAGAAGTTTTTATTGATATCTAAGGGACAAGGATTTATTTTTGTGGTAACTGATTCACCCCTCCCCTCTTAGTTACTCTCTTAAATTTCTAACAATTGGTATCAGAGAAGATGGTGTCTGCAAGAAAAGGTTTTAAGGACCTAAGCTAAAGATCAAGATGTCTTATAGAAAGGAGATCCCTAAGCTAAATAGAGAGAAATTTTTAGCATGGCAGGAGTTCATGAAGCTACATAGATCAAGCATCAATGATGTTGGTCTGTTCTACTTGGAGAATAAATATGTACCACCATCCAAACCTATGATTGTAGAGAAAATAAAAGAGGAAAAGGATCACAATATTATGATGATTGATATTGCATCATCTTTGAACTATTCTGAATTTGGTGAAGTCAAATATTTTCCTACTACATTTGACATGTGGGCAAAGCTACAGAAAGTGTATGTAGGTGACAAAAATGTGCAAAGAGCCAAGGCATAAATTTTAAGAGGTATGTTTGATTGATTGAAAATAAAAGAAGATGAGAACATTTCCCAACATAGTGAGAGGATCAAAGAAATTATAAGTGCAACTAGAGCTTTAGGAGTCGAAATTGATGATAAAACAATAATCAACAAGATACTAAGAACTCTTCTTCCTATTTATGAAATTAGAGTTTCATCTATTCAAGAGATGAGAGGCAATACAACAAATGATTTTACCCTAGAAGCTCTTGTGGAAAGATTAACTACTTTTAAATTTCATAACTTTGATAACTTTTCTCCTACTTCTAATAATCTTGAATCTGCATTCAAAGAAAAACTAACCCTTGGTAGAAAAGTAGGGAGCTCAAAAATAAAATAATTTTATGGTGAAGAAGAAGATGAATCAAATGAATATCTTGAAGTCATTGAAGATCTCCTAGAAAAAAGAGCTACAAAAGGAAATGAGAAAATCATGGGTAAAATTCCATTGATTTGTTTCTCATGTGAAGAAGTTTGTCATATTATTGCAAGGTGCCCAAACAAGGAAGATAAAGATGAGAAAAGTTTCAACAAGTTCAAAGGAAAGAAATATTTCAAAAGATACAAGGACAATAATGGCATAGGTAAGAAATCATGTTACATTGCAAAACATTCTAATAGTGATAATGATGAAGATCAAGTATTTTATATTGTTGTTAAAGATGAATCAAATGATGAGGAAAATGAAAAGATAGTACTTATCTCTCATGTTAGAAAAAATGATACATGGATCATAGATAGTGGTTGTTCTCATCACATGACTAGTGATAAAACTAAATTTGAACATTTGGACCACTATGATGGTGGAAGTGTTAGATTTGGAAATAATGAACCATGTTATGTAAGGGGAAATGGAATCATAGCATTAACTGATGGAATCAAATGTGAGAATCCTTTTTGGGTTGTAGGATTAGGACATAATCTACTCATTGTAGCATAGTTGAAAAATATAGGATACAAAGCTGAATTTTTGAAAGGAAAAGATAAACTATTAGATGAAAAAGGAAAATTAGTTGAAACAAGCAATTAGACAAAAGAAAATTCAAGTTTTACCTAGAAATCACTAAAAGTATGTGCATGCTATCTTAGATTGAAGAAAGTTAGTTGTGGCATAAAAGAATGTGTCATGTTAGCTTTGATAACTTGATTACCATAAGCAAGAACACAAGAGTAAGAGGTATACCTTATCTAAAGAAACCTAGTATGGGTATGTGCAAACAATGTCAAATTGGTAAAATGAGTAAAAGAAGTTTCAAAACTAAGTTCTCCAATTCTACAGAATATTTGAAACTAGTTCACAGAGATCTTTGTGGGACAATAGGTGTGGAAAGTTACTATGGAGATATATATTTCATTCTATTTGTTGATGATTATTCTAGAATGATGACTATAATATTTTTGAAAGATAAGTTTGCTATTTTTCAAATGGTATTTGGCTAGAACTAAGAAAGAAACATGGAAGAATTTAAAATTCCTAAGATTAGATAGAGGAGGATATTTCATCTCAAATGAATTCAATGAGTTTTACAATGAAAGAGGAATCAAAAGATAGGTATCAACATCTAGAACTCTAAAGAAAAATGGAATAGCAGAATGAAGAAATAGGTCCATCATGGAATGTGCAAAAACATTAATGCCATAGAAGAATGCCACACCAAAATAATAGGGATATGTAATCAATACAATAGTTCATACACTAAATTGAGTTCAACTAAAGAAAGGTACAAACCAAATAGCTTATGAATCATGGTATGGTTACAAACCCAATGTTTGTTATCTCAAAGTATTTGGAAGAAAATGTTATATCTTAAAATATGTAAGGAAAGGAAAGATAGGTGAAAAAAGTGATGAAGGGATATTCCTAGGGTACTCCAATAGAAGCAAGGCATACACATGTTTTAATCTTAGTACTCACAAATTCATAGAAAGTGCCCATGTAAAAATTGATGAGTTTGTGAAAAGAAGTGAAGAACAAAGCAACAAAGAGCCTGAAGATTACATAAATTTTATCTATTATGAAGAAGAATATGAGACTTTACCTTATCTTCATTATTTTCTTTAGTAATCCTTTGTTAAATTAGGAATTCATATAGTTGCATTTTTAGATTGCATTCATTTAAAAATAGAAAATACCAAAAATATATCTCTTTTTATGGTTAATTTTGAAACAACAAGCAAATTGATCATCTTATCTAGAATTGGTCAAAACTAGCAAATGTCTCCCTATGAACAAACACCTTTATCTTCAATTGAGTGAATTCTAGTAGGTTTCAAGATCACCTAGAACCTTGGAGTTGATCCCATATTATCTTTTCAAGAGAGGAGCTTGAAAGGATTCCTACCATTAAGCATCATTAAAAATGACAACTCAACAATAGTGGCACTAGAAGGAGGCCCTTGGACCATTCTAAATAGAAAAACAAAAACAACTTTGAAATTCAAAATTCTACATTTTATAAAAATTAAGAAAATTTTCTATCTGTTACTATCTAAAGGTGCACAAGGTGTGCAAGGTTTTTTGAGAAAGTGTGGTTCTACATAGGTGCACTTTTTCTAGAATTAATGCAAAATAGAAGATCCTGATCCAATATCCTTGTTTCAATGAGCTTTAAGATCTTTAGATAGTGAGCCATATTTCTTACAACTTAGTCATTTTCATAAGCCTCATAGTGAAAAAGCATTTCCTAGAATTCTCTCACTTCCATTCAACATTTCATCAATTCTACCTCCAAATCAACCATGTGTCATTCCACAAAATCTTCCACCAATGATCTTTTTAAAAAATGTTGTGGACTCACCAATAAACTAGATAGGGGTAATAAATGACCTTCCTAAGAATCCTAAGAAATTTTTCCTAGGGTTCATCTATGGAGAGACAAAAATAGCTAAAGATCACATCAAAGTTTTCAAAGAAATTTGCAATAGAAAGAAAATTGCTAATGAGAATGTGGTTCTTCGATTGTTCCCATACTCATTAGGATAAATTGCCTTTAATTGGTACTTTAACTTACCACCATGATGCATTAGAGACTAGGACACTTTAGAAAAATTATTCTTCGAACAATTCAAACCTTTCATCAACCTAGTTGTGATACATCATCAATTCATATTAATTGAAAGGACCTAGCCAAAATAGTTTCATGCTTCAATCATTGGTTTCATATGGCACATTGCAAGCTGGAAATGCTAAATACTATACCAGTTGAAGTCATGATTCATAGTTATCTAAATTCAATGGACCATCTTATGGCTATCTTCCTAAGAAGACTTCTTGCTACAAATATTGACACATTGGACAAGGCACTAGTACATTTGACCCTATGTTGAGACCAAAATTTTTGACCATCTAATAAAATGGGGTCAAATTGGTTGAAATATGGAAGGCAACACACACACACACACACACACACACACACACACACACACACACAAATATATATATATATATATATATATATAATACAAGCCCATGTTGGTCAAAATTTTGACCAAAATGGGCTCACACTATAAATACAAGCTTGTGTTGGTCAAAATTTTGACCAACACGGGCTTACACTATAGATACAAGCCCATGTTGGTCAAAATTTTGACCAACATGGGCTTACACTGTGTCAAAAAAACTTAAAAGCTCTTTGCCACCCTTATTTCATTCTTACACAACCAGAAGATAGCTTGTGTGGTTAATTTTTTCCTCATTGCATTTTGTGGCACTAGGATTACATGCAGAGGTAGGGTTTGAGGATTACATGCCAATATCATTGTACAACTTTAGTGCAAATAGGGGTTTGAGAGCTTCATTGATGCAACCTCCAGAATAGTAAGGGTTCTTACCCTTCTTTTCTTCGTTAGAAACATAAACATTTTAGTTTAATCCAATGGCTTTGCTTAATCATTTAATGTTTAATATCGATCATATGAGCCCTGCCCTACTATCTATCACAGTCCTAGCCAGGGCTTTCATAAAAAATATGCATCGCTCACACTATAGTAAAAGTTATCCAACCATAGCCTATAGTTCTAGTGGGGGCATTGCTGGGGTTAATAATGGTTGGGCCCCATAGAATTTTAGCTAACTTGATCATTATGTAGAGTTGCTCATATGACTGGTGAACTGACCCTGCTAGAAAATTGCTGCTACTAAATTGCCCTTCTGGAGTTAAAAGCAAAAAGTTTGGCTCATATGAAATAGACTTTTTGAGAAATTAGATGGGATGCTTAGACCAAATTACTTACTAGGATGAAAGCATGCTCGAACCATTTCTTGGATAGCTTTCCTCAGTCATATAAACTTCTGGATAGTTATCTTCCCCCGCTAGGTAGTTGAGGTCCCTGATCATATGTTTAATATCTAATGCCATAGAATTTTAGGGCTACCAATTGGCATCCCCACATTGCATATGAGATCATTTGAACATAGGGAGATCTCTAGAAAATAAATGATTTTAGAGATAACTAAAATAAATGTGAGTACTTCAAACTTATCATAAGAATGAAATCACTTATTATTTTGTTTTTTATATTATAGATGATTTCAACTTTCAGCTTCACCAAAAGACCAAGAATCCATTGAAACATTTAACTATTTTGAATGCAACTAGATTCGGTATATTCTAGGTTTAAATGTGTCAAATTATAGAAATAAGATTTTTGTAGATACATTGCTAGATATTTTTGGTGTAGATATTTTTTATTCAACAGTTTGATTTTGTTGATAAGTTATCCTTCTCTAATTTATTTGGGAAGAATTATGTGTTTTTCATTCAATTTTCATTTCCATTGAAGGTATATTGGAATTATAAAACACATTATGAATATCTAATCTACTATTATCTAGACTTCAAACCCCTATATTTTATAGTTGTATGTCCCTAAACTTTTGAAGCACATTGTATTCTATCTCAAAACTTCAATATTGCTACATCTATAGGAAATAGTGAAGTCCAAAACTTAAATTGAAGTCCAAAATATAAAGCTAATGCCAAATTTGGTTATAAAACTAGTTATTAGAATTGTCATTATTTAGCACAGATTTCTAATCTAGATATTTTGATTTTAGCATGTCTCTGTGTATCAGGTAATATTAGTGGTAGAGGAATCATAACAAATCAATCTCTTAGTAATTAACATACATCTTTACATGGAAGTCAAGATGGATTTATGCTTAGGTCAAACAAATTTTAGTAAGCTGAATTTCATCCATTATATAGATTCCTTATCAAATATTTGGAAATCACAGAGCACATCTTGTTAAAATGGCATTTGATGAATCCAAACAGAAAATTCCCTTCACAATCTACACTCTCTATTTTATTTTGAGATGAGGAATGTTGATAATTTCCTTAACAAGAGGAGCCTGATTATGAATAATTTTACATACCAACAACTTATTTTTTTTGGGGATCCTTTTATCTCTATGGTAAGTTTACACCTTTGATCCTTGCTTCACTAGATTGAAATTGCAAGCAACACATTCTAGGGTCATTGTATGGAAGCTAATATAATGCAATAAACTCAATTTCTAAGATTGGTAGCCATTAATGTGGAAGCCTAATTTCTCCTCACTTCTAAGAACAGAATAACAACAAATTTAGTATTGAGCACAACACTTTACATGTTATAGATTCTTTTTTATCCATTGATACTTGTAACTAGTCTCTTTAGGGGAAGTGGTTGTATACATATCATTTAAAACATATAAACCATTGGCATGATAACCATCTGCAATTAGTTTTTATTTACAAGTTATTTAGTTTTAATAAACCAAGGCAATGCATTAGCAATGAGTAAGAGTTTTGATAGTTATCTTCATTTTACACCATAGGTTTAGTGTTCAAGCATGTATCAATTCATAGTTTTTATATTATTTTAATTTTTTTAAACTGTTATTAATAGAACTAAAATTGAGTTGTTTATTCATAAATTTGTATTCTACAACTCTTTAAAATAGTTTATTTTTATTTAGAGGGTTCCCAAGCTACTATGCAATATCATATTTGTAAGTTGCAATAAAGATTTACTTGTCATTCTGTAGAACTAGAGCATACTTTGTCATTCTGCAATAAAGATTTATTTGTCAATATTTTTTGAGGTATTTTTCAATAACAACCAATTGGTTAACTCAATATAATTCTTGAGTTGAAAGCCACCTTCATAGTATAAACAATCATTTGGATGCATGTTTACCTTTTTCCTCTCTTATAGATCATGAATAATTTGGGATTTTACTCTTTTTTGTTCCTTGGATGGGAATTTATTCTTTCTTTTTCTACAAATACTAGCTTACTCAACTTTGGAAACCTCTCTTAAACAAAACTATAGGAAGACAGATCGGGAGAAAAGCCTAATTTGGTTGATACACGTTGAACAAGGATTTTGGAGTAAGGGACTATAAAATATTTCTTTCTTAAAGGTGTGGTTTTAGAAATTGTGGTTTGAAATGTGTTTCTTTGGATTCCCTTAAAATGTCTAATAATTTATCATTATAGAAATGAGAATCTCAAACAAAGAGTTCCAAAGTACTTGAATTATTTTCTCCTATTAGGGATCTTGAGACTTGAGGTTTGAGGTCACTAACATGAGCTTATCCTTAAAGGCTTGCATGTTTAGTAAAACTTTGATGGGGATTCCTATCTCAAACCTTGAAATACCAAGAACCTTTGCTGCTTAGCTTTAAGAGGGTATGGGAACATGGGTTTTTTTGATAAAATTTTAAAGTTTTCCTTTTTTCCATGTTGAAAGTTGGCTACTATAGGGGACTTTAGGACATCTCTCAGATAGCATGGGGATGTTGGGGATGGGCTTACATCCCCTTGGGATTTCCTAATGAGGAGGATTCCCAGGAGACATCCCCCAGGGGCAGGAAGGAGGATGTCCTGTCCCTATCCCTAGAACATCCCCTTTCACTAGACACAGTAAAAAATATTGAAAGGATCAACCTTAAATTTCAAAATAGTTCATGGGATACTCAAAGAAAAGTGTATTAGAAGATTCCTAACAATATGGAAATAGCACAAAGTGGTTAAAGATTGCTTTCAATATGTAGGTACAATCTATCTCTTCATTAATGATTTAGATTAAATCATTCTACAACTTTGCACCAGAGTCTAGATGACTTGCCTATAGTTACGAGTATATGAATACACCATATCTGCATTGCTCCAGTCAAGGATTAATGTCTTGATTCAGCTAGCATATTGAATGTGGTAGAATTATGAACATGATAGTCAACCAATCAGAACTATTAGCCCAGGGCTATTAGAAAAGGTCAAAATTAAAACACTCTAACTATTACATCAATACATAATTTGGAATTAGTAATGAATGATACCAAAAATCTTCCATGAAGTTTTAGTAAAGCTGAAACATACTGATCACCTAGCTGATTTGATAGTAGTGTGTGCTAAATGCTTCAATAGTGTTTCAAACTTCCTATTTGTACATGCAGCCAGAAGCATGATAGTCTTACATCTCCAGAGGATATATAAATAATAGTCTCAACTGATGACAATATTAACAAGACACTAGACAATATATAAATGTACCAAATTCCTTCTTGTGAATTGTCCATCAAGATAAACTTCCAAAATTATTATACTCTTATTATCCAACATACACATTTATCTTAGAATCAGAACAAATATTGTTACAAAAGTACTAGAACTAGGGTCTAAAAAGCCATAAATTCACTTAATTAGATGATATAGAAACTTATTGAATGTAAATAGAAAATATGTTCTAGACAACCTAGGTTTTCAATTGGGGACCTAGGTGCCTACCTAAACAGCTAGTATGATCAGGTTCCCATCACAAGATATTGGCTATATCGACTGGGCTGTAGACTCTTGTTTAGTAGCAATATTGACCAAGTTACTTTGTAGGCACTCTAGCATTGTATAGGTTTTTGGAGTTCAAATTCAATTCTTCTATTATCTTGGCTTTCTTTATGTATGTTTTATAGTTGTAGTGACACCATACATGCACACACATATCACAAACATGGTTTTTACCACAAAGATAAACACTCGTGTTGATGACAATATGTCATGGGGATCACTTGGATTCATACTGCATGAAACATTTAGGCATAACACCGTTATCAATGAACCACATTCATGGGTTCCTTGAGAGGGGTATTGAACATGGGGCCTAACTTATAGGCTCCATACCTATAAGCAAAAGGTGAAAACATATGGCCTCAGTCAGTTGGGCTGAATTTCCTTCTTTGACTAGGTGACACATTTACATTCATTTGGATTTGCAAAGAATGAGATTACCTACCTTAAAGGTATGAGGGTTCTTTCTAATAAGCTCAAAGGCATAGAGTATGTTCATCCAACATTTTTAAATCGTGCAAATAATTCAAACTATTAGTGTCATCAATGATCACTCCTTTAAGGGAGACACATAATGATGGTATCTCTACTTTAGGGGCATGATAGCATTGGCTCTGTATACTAGGCTATAAGGAGTAGATCATGTATCTATGGAGACACTAGTGAAATAATCCCAAAAAGAATAGGTTAATTGGGTATGCCAATCTCTCCCATTCTTAATTACAAATGTTTGCAATATTTTCTCAATGGTCTTGTTAGAGGCTTCTGCCTAATTGTTTGATTGAAAATAATAAGGTATAGAGAAGTGATGTAGGACACAAAATATTTCTATAACTATTTTACCTCATTTTAAAAATATGTCCCATTATTTGAGACAATAGTGGAAGATAACCCAAAATGAAATTAGATATTGTCTAGTATGAATTGATAGATAATTTTAGTGATGGTAGACCTTAATGGGCCCCCTTCCACCCACTTACTAAAATACTATGAGGTCGTGATGATAAAAATATGGCCTTCAAATAGTGGCAGAGATATTTTTCCAATTATATCTAAAGCCCATGTCTAGAAGGGCCACGAAGAGTTTTGAGCTTAGTGAGTCTGTCCAAGAGCTTAAATACAATTTCTATGTTGTTGGCACTGTGAGTTCTCTTGATAAATGAAAAGGAGTCTTTCTCCATAATTTTCTAATAGTATTGAACATGAATTACCTTTTGAACTAGGGCCTTACCACCTATATGTCCTCTAGTGGTGTCTGAATGAGCCTCTCAAAAAATGAGTGGTATCTCACCCTTAGTTAAGTATCATTGGAGAAGACCATTATAGGATCTCTAATACAAGACATTTGACAAGAAAATATAGCAACCAAAGATTTTTCTTATCCTAATATAAGCATTTTCATCAACTCTATTAGGGAATTTTTTTCTCTTCAGATACCCATAGATGCCAACAAACCATTCTTCTGAGTCTACATGTACACAAATGGGTTTACCAAGGCTTGGCAATTCTAATACTACATGAGATATCAACACTTGTAGTAGAAATTGATATGCATTGGTGATGATTTTGGGTTAGACCAAAGAGGCTACACTAGCCTTTGCATCCACATACCAATTTTCTCTCTTTGAAATACTATCTATGGTGTAGTAATAGAATTGATTGAGGTCAATGGTAATTCTATATACTGAGACAACCTAGATTGGTTCCCCTTAAGTTGTTATTGGATTCACTATCAACATATAGTTTCTATGTATATGAAGGCTTTTAATCTCTATAGGAATCACAATATGTACCCACATGGTTAGGGCTTTGTTCTGAATGATATAATTTGTCTAGTGGAATTCTAGGTAAAAGGAACGAGGAATTAATTTTCCTTCAAGGGATATCAAAATATCAAAAATAAATGGATTAAAACAAGTTTATTCATTAAACAATCATATGATTTTTCTATTAGATCATATTTTTGTTCTGGATTGGGCTATTATCTCTATAAAAAGAATCTCAGACCTATTTGAAATTGACAAGCAATTTTTGCTACATTTTGAATGATCAAATATGAATAGTGTAAAACTTTTAAGATTTTGTTGTTATTTCATCTGCCACACTCAAGAGATGGTTGATATCAATCAATGGATAATGTTGAAGCAACTTTAGATTTGATGTAAAATCACTAGCCAACAAGTGGCTTCTTATGCACAATAGCATAGCACAACATATGTGGAGTAATATGTCCTATAGTAACAGAGTAGGCAATGCCCAATCACTAGATAGCCTAAAAATTTATGCAAAAATGTGATACACTTCAGAAGCATTGACTCAAGCTCTCTAATATGCCAGTATCTTTTATTTCACTATCAAGAAAATTAATAGAGCATATATTTACTTTATTTAGTTTTTTGGGTATTTGACAGCTTATAACTTTTGTAAAACTCTAATTGAAGCTTTGTGTAAATGATTAATAGAAGATTCTCTCTTTCAGATGGAAGACAAAAAACTACCATAGGCCCATAGGGATTTCTTAGAAGTGAATCCCAAATCCTTAGAATGTTAGGGAATCTAAACTCTTGTGTAAAAAGAAGAGTAATCCACCTAAATGCATAAAATTGAGGGTTAACCTGCACAATACAAGCAAGAGGAAGCATGGTCCATTATATCTTTTCCATTAAGTAGTATTTGATAAACATCTAATGATTTCCCATCTAAAGGATATATTAACATAGATGAAAGGTTAGGTTTCTGTCGTGGGATAAAAGATCACTCTCTTCAAGACACCACCTTTAGCCTCTCTCATATGACTAGTTGGAAATGAAGAATGCAGATCTGTACAAGTCCTAGTCTATGGTGATCTAAGACAATTATGGATAGTCTCTAGAAACATAATTTAAAGAAAAAATACAATGAAAACAACACAAAAATGTAATGTGAATCAAAATAAGACTCATTTTCCTATGAAAAAACATTATTGTGTTATAATGGTAAAAATCAAGCAGAAGATCTTCTCCTTCATGTTCAAAGTTTATGCTCATCTATATTTTAGTCTTGAGGGACCCTTAACTACTAAATCTTGGACAATCATTATTCGATTGTAGGAACATGTATTCATTTTCTTATATGTTTCAGCTTAACTTACTTAATGTTCTTAGGATTATTTTGTGTTAAATCTTATTGATACACAATCATTTGGATCGGAATGCTTAGGACTTTGGCTGCAATTCTAAAGAGGAATTATTGGAGCTTGCTTTCCTACCTTGAAATCATTCCACCTTTAGCTCTCAACATCTTTAAAATACAAGACAACACCACTTGTCAAACATTTGGGTTTCATATTTCATCTAAAATCAAAATTCTAAGAAGAAAGACCCAATGAAGACATCCTACTTAGATGATTTCTATGAGTATAATATCTATTCTTTAAATACAATTTGCATTTTGTGGTTTCTAGAAAAAATGAGAATTTCAATTAGAACACTTAATCACAAAATTCATCCAGTCTATTTTCTCCTTAAAGAAGATATCTAATAGCTCCTTTCTCATTTATGGATTCCCACAAAATATTTATCAACACTTACCTTGTTGCTTGTAACAAAATGTTGCATTTCTAAACTCAAATCTACAAGCATTTGAACCCACCAAATATAATATTCCTTTATAAACTCTCAGTTTAACACTAAATCCATTTGAGTTTAGATATCTTGATATCTAATTTCTTTTCCAAAATCATCCTCCAAGGTGAAACTTGCCAATCTACTCTTCTTATATGCTTATGGAATTGTTTTGGATGTTCCAAAGAATTTCAACATCCAACCTTTATAGACGTTTGAGTCCTAAATTCATGTCCCTTGATGTTAGGCCCGAATGGTCTAAGGATTAAATTTTTTAAAATTGTACTACCACCATGAGACCAAATTTGCATTAGCTACTTGATTTGTAATTAAGTGAAATCTGAATTCTTCTTTAGACCCTTAAGCAAACCCACTCAGGCCTATTTTTCAACAAATTTCAATTGCAATTATTTCATGGCTGAAATTGTAATGATCTTAGGCTCACGAGTTTTTGAAATTGTCTTTTGAGCTCACATGTTCTTGATTGAAGATTGCATAAATATGTTTCTATGTTTTAGTCATCTTCATTAGTTGATGCATTAATCACATTAGTCATTGCTATCAAGATTAGTCATGGCATGCTGTTGTTAGCACCTAAGTAACTTTCACCTTGTGACATCTATTTGAGGCATTTTTCAAATAACTAAGATACATTGTCTATAAATCCACATTTTACAACATGTCCAATTTATTTGTAGGTATATTTTCCTGTGAAGAAAGACCACACCTAACAATATGAACCTAGAACAAAATAATGAGACAATGGCTACATTGTGGGCTCAGTTCCAAAGAAAACCTGATAAATGTTATTGTTCTTGCAAAAAGTGTAAGGGCTTAAAGAATCAAAGAATTCTAATCACAACAACCCAGAGTAATTGTAGGAAATATGGTCATGTTGAAGGGGGCCATGATTTTTGTCCATTGCTAAATGTGGATTTCCTATTGGAGGAACATGGAGGTGTGAATATTGAAGCTGATGATAACACTCCCATGGAAGAAGATGATAATATGCTAGAGGACATGATTAAAGAAGATGGTATTGGGGTAGGTGATGAAGAGGCTCACAATGATGTTATTAGCAAATCTAATAATGATGATGAAGATGCTATTGATATACCTTTACTTGAGAAGGCACACGAGCCCTTATACAAAGGGTCCCAAACAACTCTATTCTGGGCTATAGTGTTGTTGGTGAAGTTAAAGGTTATGAATTGTATATCCAATGTAGCAATGTCACATATGCTAAGGTATGTCATTTTTGTCATCTTCAATGTTAGCATACAATTATTATTCATTATATTAACAATACATATTTGTTGTTGTATGTTGATTAGTGAATTTTTCTTACCACCATCAAAAAATTTTCCTCATTCGTACCGAGAATTATCTACCATTATGGATCAGATTGGAATGAAGTATCAAACAATACATGCATGTCACAATGATCACATTCTATATCATAAACACCATGAATTTTCAATAGAATGCCCTGATTGTCATATTAGTAGATATTGGTTAGATCAAATAACAAAAAAATTGTCTCATAAGGTTCTTCAGTACATTCCCATTATTCCACGTCTTCAATGGTTATCTAGGTGTGCTAGCTTGGCACAATTTATGGATTACCATGCACGAAATAGAAGTCAAGATGACATTATGTGAATGCCTATTGATAGTTTTGCATTTAAAGAGATATAAGAAACATGGTCACACTTTAAAGAAGAACCTCATAATCTAAAGCTTTCATTGGTGGCGGACGATGTCAATCCATATGGAGATATGAGATCTATTTACTCAGTGTGGCCTATTTTTGTTATTAACAATAACATTCCTCCTTGGATGTCCATAAAGAGGGAGCACATAATGTTGTCAATGATTATGCTAGGTATTTTTTCATTTTATAGTTATCTAAATTAATTTATAAATAGTTCATGAAAATGGTCATAATAATTATGTAATGTTTATGTTCATTCAATTGCTAGGTAAATACCAAGTTAAAGATATGAACAAATATATTGAGCTCTTAATTGATGAGTTGTTGAAGTTATGGAATGGTATCACTATGTATGACATTTCTAGACCGATAGGACATTAACAATTTCAATTCCATGCAATGCTTGTATGGAAAATACATGATGCCCCTAGGCTAACTCATTTTTACACTATGTTATATTGTTAAGATCACATATTTTTGGTCTGTTATAGTGCTTACACATTACTATCAAATGCTTAAGTTGTGCATGATAATTGTACATGATCCAATTATACATGATCTTTTAGGTCTTCAGACAATGAGAAAATTTTCATGTCTAGTTTGTGGTCTAAAGATGAAATCTCATCATTTGAGAAGTTTAGGAAAGTAGGTGTTTCATGAGTGTAGACACTTTCTCCACAATAATCATAGGTATTGAATTGTCAAAAAATATCTTTTCAATGGGAAAGAAGAGACATCATCAAGGCCATGAAGAATGACACCTCATTTATGATAGAGGGATATATGATATATTAGACCATGGTATATATTAGTGAATATCTTCCAAAGTTTGCAACAAATATTCATGTAGATCACATTTGGGATCCCAACTCTAATGACAAATTCAAAGGGGAGTACCTAACAAGGAAAGGTAGATTGAGGAGGGTGAGAGGTAATTATAAGTTTTTTTTTGTAATTTAATAATTTTTATCCATCATCAATATATATAAGTTGTTTTTAATTGGTTTAATTGTCTTCTTTATAGTTGGTCATGAGTGGGATGCACTACACTTGTACATTGCAAACAATTATGATTGGATGATAGTATGGATTGAACAGTCTCAAAAAAATGGTCGTTCATTAACATGGGATGGTGTTGCATCATTGGTTAAAGAAGCTCATTGTAATGGAGATCTCAATGTTATGCCAATGGTACTTGACCTAATATATGGCTTAAGAGATACAAAGGTATGCATAAGATTACTAATCATAAGACATAAGTTTAATATCAACTCACAGTTCAATGGGAAGATTCTTGACATGTTTGAATAATTGTAGGTCAAACACCACAAACCTATGTACTACCATGGCTATAAATTTTGCACAAAAAAGATAGATGAAATGAAGAAAGCATGTGATTCTAGGATAAGTGTTGTCTTCACAGTCACCAATATTTCATCTAGAACTGACATACATCCTCAATAATCTGAAAATTGATACTATGGCATTTTGGATAATATACTTGAGTGTGACTTTAATTCATTCAAAATGGTTCTATTTGTTGTCAAATGGTTCAAGTTATGACTGAATTGAAATGATCCTGAAAGGATTGTTATTGAATACGATAGTGGATTTAATATGATTAATACAAGGTCATTTGAGCTAGTCAGAGATGAGCCCTATATTCTTCCAAGCCAATGTGAGCAAGTGTTTTACTTTGGTGTTCCACATAAACTAGGTTGGTCATTTGACCCAAGAGAAAAGTCGCTAAATTATAATGTGATCAAAGAAGAAGATATTGAAGAAGCAAAAGAAGAAGTAAATGATTATCAGGAACGACAATTACCTAGTGATGAACAAGAAGAAGATGGTGATGATTTTGGTCATGCTGATGATATTGGTGATAATGATGATGATGATGTTGATGACGATCATGATCATGGTGATGAAGATGGTGATGATCATGGTGATGATGGTCATGATGATGATGGTGATGAAGATGGTGGTGGTGATGATGACGATCAAAGTGACAAGTACGATGATGGTGATGATGATAATGATGATGATGACATGGATGTAGATCATGATGATCAATGAAATGTCCAAGTAAGATCAATGCCAATTTTTCTTTCCAAACCATATGTGCACATATAAACATTAAGTAGAACATGTCAAATATTTTTTTAGATATAAACATTAGTTACACTAAATTTTTAACTTAAGACAAATGATTCACATATACAATCTACTTTATTATTAATATTTTTTTTGGTAAGTCTACTACTTTAATTTCGCTGCTGATTTCTAAGACTTACTAATTTTTTTCATAGGGCAATATGGATGCACCATATCAAACACCTTCAATGGAGGTAAACATTAATTATTGTAAATTTTAATGGTAATATAGAAACAAATTTTGTATTATTATGTTCTTTTCTTTATTTCTTTGGAGTTATTTTGATGAAATTTTATAGATATTTGATGTCACAAATGATAGGAAAAAGCTAGAATGATCACTGATCAAATGCGATCTAAAATATGAGTGTCATTCTACATGACATCACCCTTAGTACTAACCCTGTGTTCATCACCTAGCAAATAGTGCAAAGATACACTAATGAACTTGTTAACATTCTCATCGAGGGTGATAAAAGTGAGGTGAAAGAGGCACTGAGAACAAAATTAGACCATAGAATCCAATCTTTGAAGGTAAGCAGTAATTTGACTAAAGCAGTAATAGAAGTTCACTAGATATTAATATTTTATAGTATCTTATGGATCATGATCTCTGATTTTATGTGTTCTTGTGTAGACATATGTGCCAGTTGCGACATTACATGGTGAACATGGTGAGGGTTGTTGTGCACAACCTTCGTGTAAGTAACACTTTGTTTTTTTTTATCAACATTATAACACTTAACATTTTTGTGTGGATGTTTCTAGCTAGTATCCCATTTGATCTTTATCCATTGCAAATGTCTTTGCTAACAATATTCTATTCTTTAGCTCAGGATGAAGTGTGAACTCCTCCTTTAGTTGGTATTCCATTATTGCCTTGTGCATTGTCGACAACAAGGACCATCCAAACATCCTCATCTATGCCCACTAGAACTAGTAAAACCTTGTTTTGCAGCTATATTTTGTAATGTATTTCTACAAGTTGATGAACAACGAAGTAGCATATCAGTGCTTGAATGATGTCTACAGAAGCTTGCATACACACAAACACATGCATACACACACCACACATACATATACACACATACATACATATTTCTATATACCCACACATAGAGAGACATCAAGATAGGCAGAGAGGTAGACTTTGACACTAATACATTTGGCATCGATTTGCAACAGCTATGTGTCATAATTACGATAACAATGTGTCGCCACTACAAAAGTAATAGACGTCATTGTTTTATAGTCATAAATTACGATGTCTATCCTATACCATCGTAATTATGACACCTATCTGTCGCTATGTAACCACTTTATTGTGACATCAACCCATCACAATTCTTGTTGCTAATGTTGCAATTGCGATAGACACCTTGGCAATTGTGATGGTAGTTGGCATTGCCACTACAACAACCTTGTTGCAATGCTTGTGGTTAACATCGCAATTCCGACAAACACCCTGGCAATTGCGACGACAGTTGGCATCACTGCTATAAAAACCCCGTCGCAATGCTTGTGGTTGTAGGCAACTAAATTCTTTAGAAAATAAAATATTTTTATTTTTTGAAAAAGTCCCTGATGACATCATCATTAATTAATTAATTAATTATTTAATTAATTAATTTATGTTTATGCCATTAAATCCCTTTACCTTAATTAAAAATATTTAATTAAGGAATCCCTCCCAAAAAATGTTTAAATCTTATTTAAACATTATTTCCTTATTTATTAATTATTTAATTAATAAATTGACCAAAAATTCTAAAATAAATAATTTATTTATTTTTTGCCCAAAACTTGGCCAATTTTCTTAAGGCCACTAACTTCTTCCAAAATCTTCTAATCTTTCTTTAATTTCAATTAAAGACTAATCCCATCATTTCCTACCCCTAATCCCAACTCAAAATATTTAATTAAGATTAAATATTAATCCTCATGCTTATTAAAAATATTTTAATAAATATCTCCTCAACCCAAACCCTTGAAATAAATAAAACTTTATTTATTTCCTAAAAACCTTATTTATCCTCATCCTAAGAAGTTCTAGACTCTTCTAGAAAGTCTTCATCCTCATCCAAAGCCTAGACTCTTCTAGAAGATGTCAATCCTTATCTTTGACCCTAATCCTAATCCCCCCCTAACCTTGTCACATTCCCTAAACATGGGTTAAGACTTGCTAACCCAAGCCAAAGCCAACAAATATCTCCTCCTTCACCCACCCTCATTAAATGCCATCCACTTGCCCATTTTTAACAAGCCTAATCTAATCTTAACCCAAGCCTAATCCAAGCCTTAATCATTTGCACATTCCTAAGTCAAGCTTAAGACTTTCTTAATCCAACCCAAGTCAAAATATCTCAACTCTCTCCTAAATATCCCAACCACCAAGCCATGAATGCTCTTACAAAGCCATAAATGGCTCTTACATCCTCACTCATGACTCTTACATACTCAACCACCCTCATGAAACCTTTGACCAACCCTTATCCTATCCTCTCACACCCATCCTCCTTGTGACAAGTGTCCACTCCCTATTGGTGCTAAACAAGAACAATCCATGTGCTCCCCTTTAGGTGCATCCTAGCCCTCCCTCACCATCTTGCCATCCTTGCATCTTACCCCTCCATCCCTCAAGCCCTTAGCCTATAAATTTAAGGAATTCTCTCCCAAGCCATTTTAACACAAATCTAGAAAGTAAAGCCATAATTCCATTTTGAGAAGACATTTTTTTACATCAAATCCATTCATCAAAATCTATCAAAAATCCTCCATTGAAGCCCATTTGAGCATTTGAGCATACATACATAATCAAGCCATCTTAGCTATTAGACACATCTCTACATCAAGTGATCATCCTCATTGAGAGAGCCTATCCATGGCTCATATTCTCATTTGAGGACTTCACTTTCTCTCTCGTGAAGTTATGTTAAATTAGTATGCAAATAATTTTGATTGTTTTAATTTAGTGTTTCTAACATACTAAATTAGCATATACATTTTGGCACGCCCGCTGGGACCCCGCATGGGTCATCTTCATTAGCTTTTTAAGTTAAGTTTTGTATGCCATTTGCTAATTTTGGCTAATTTTGCTTGTTTTTGTGATTGGTAGGATTGTATATATTGGTTTTGTAGGTCCACATGAGCATGAAGAAGACAAAGAAACTCATAGTCTATCTCATAGTGTTTGTAAAATTTTCAAGCTTATAGGTGGATAGAGCACTTGGAATTCTTCTTCCTCTTCTTGCCTATATTCTTCTTCTATTCCATCTACTTCTTCTTCTTCTTCTTGAGGGATCTTGGCCTTTTTTTTTTTTAAGGAAGCAAAATCATACACACTTTTTTTTAAGTGCTTAAAATGAACCCCCAAATCATACTTAAATCCATTAAAAACTAAAAAATTGCAAAAAAAAAAAAAAATCTTTTAACAAGTGAAACTAAACCAATCCAATCATTTGCATCCTTGCAACATCAAGGTTTTAGATTCATTCATGCAAAGTTAGGAACACTTCATTTTTGGAATTAAAAAAGAACTTCAAGTTTCCATTTCAAAAGGTTCAAAATCAACACTAAGTGCACACTAAAATCTAAATCAAACTCAAAGCATCAATCAAGGATAAAATGAACCTCATTTGCAAATATTTTAAAGTACTTTTAAAAATCTCATGAAAAATAAGAGTCCTAAATGGTTGCCAAAATTGTTCTAAAAGATTTGTTATTTGTTCCAAACAAATGTCTTGCTACAAAATCTTGAATGTTTCCTAGGTTTTTCATGCATCAAAACAATCTAGGAATATCATTTTTTTAGGCTTAAAACATGCAAACCTGAACACAAAATCTTGAATGAAAACCAAAGTCCAAAGAATCATTTTCACTTTTGAGTCCAAAACAATCTTGAATGATCTAAGGTTAAAACAAAGCACTTCAAAGTTCTTAAAACAACACGCAAGATCTCAAATCTTGAATGCTCAAAGGAAAAAAATTGAATATTTAATCACTTGTCTTTGAATGCATGTTGCTAAAATCACTCTTGAGTGCCATGGATTAAAATCAAGTTTTTTTTTTTTTATGAATGCATGATTAAAACAACAAATCCAATCTTGAATGCCATAGATCAAATAATCATCTTTTGGGGCATAAAAAGAATCCACATTTTAAAAAATTTCTAAGTTATAAAAACAAATAAAGCCACTTTGAGTGAATTTGTTGTTGGACTCACCCTCTTTAATCACCCATCATTCTAACCATTGTTTGCAATATCGACTCCATATATGGGGATGGGTCTACCTAAGAAGGTGTTAAGTGCTTCACAAAAAACAAATTCCACTCACTTGAGTTTTTATTGGTTTTTCTAAGATAGAAATTTTTTTGAGTGTACATTAGTCTCGCTAACACTTCATTTGGGAAAAAAAATTGAACAAATCTTGATGTGGAGGGCCTTTGGGCGTGCACTTGAAATCAAGCTTTACACACATCTTTGTTTTGGGTTTAAAACAAACTCACACTCAATCTTGAATGACTTAAAGACAATCAATCGATACTTGACGTGGAGGGCCTTCAGGCGCACGAGTTTACTTTTTGTTGACCCTAAATCTTATTGTTGTATTCATTCTTCAATCACTTCTCTTTTGTTGGTGCATTTAAAATTGGAATTGAACCTTTGCATCTTAAATCACATGTGTTTTTAGAAGGTCTAGATCATAAAACTTAAGCATCTATTGGAAAAGAACTCTGTCTTTTAGCCCAAGATTATCCAAGTCTTCTCTCCCCTTGTCATCTTTCGGGGTCATCTTGGGTGCATAAGATTAGGATCCAAAATCTTGTTTAAGATTTAGGAGGCTTGCTTGGGGATTTCATCACCCCTTGGGATGACCTTAGCTCCAACATTCTGGCAGAGTATAAAGATTCGGAGGTGAATCCAAAGACACCTCTCTTGGGATCAAAATTTTGTCACTTGGGCTAAACCTCAAGGAACTTTATACCCTTGAGAAGTAAAAGAAGAGAAGTGGATTACTGCTCCACTCGACTATGTGACAAATTTTTGGTTTCATCTATAGATTTGGGCCTCACATACCTTGCGTATATTGAGGACTCCCTAGCTAAACCAAATTTCATCTTTGTAGAAAGCTTCCTAGGATGTTGGTGTGTTTGACGTGCTTGCTCCAAACTTTTGTCTATTTTTTTGTTCATAGATTTTGAATGAATGTTTGCCAACTTTGGTCAAAATCCTAGAAAAGTAGAAATCTCCCAACTCAAGGCATACTTAGCATAGTCACTGTCTCATCAGAAAATCATCCAAGCTCCCCCGCCACAACTAAATCTATCTATTTCTTTGCTTTAGAACAATCCCAAATCCAAAGTCCATCCAAATCATCCCCCCAGCCAGCTAGCAACCCAATCCAAAATCACCCAAGCCTTTAAGGAATTGTTGTTACCCTGCCAAAGTTTTCTATCTAATCAATCTATCCAAATCCTTCAATCTCCCCAAGGTTATCCCTTTGACAGAGCTATATCTAGGGTAATCTAGCCTTGTCACTTGTCATCCCTCATCACCTTAAGCTAAAGGTTGGGATCCACAAGTGGTCAATCTCGTGTCATGCCCATAGGATCATTTTTCTATCCTCAAGTTGACACCAAAATCCACCAATCCTACATATAGGAAAGCAAAACTCTCACTTTTTGATAGCATACCCTTGAAGTCTTCCATCCACAGGAAAGGCCAAAATCTCCAGCCAATCCTCCTTAGGTCTGCCATGCAGCTTTGAGTCTACCTAGGAAATCTTTCATTAGCCAATCCAAAATCTACACTTAATCCAAATCCAACCATGAGCTTCCATGTTCATCCATATGCAAGACCCCATCCCCATCCAACTCATCATCAAAACATGAAATCCCAACCCTATCATGACGAGTTTGGTCACATTTTCCTTTCTCTCACTACATCCTATTCCAATGATGATGAAAATCTTGTTGACTATGATGGGTATCTTGAGAGCCTTAGATGCCTTCTGCCAACCATCCCCCAAAATCCAAGCATTCCTCCAAACTATCTAGTCATGCCATCTTATATCCCAGCTTCTCCTCCATCACCCAATCAACCAAGCTTCCAGTCTTCCACCCCCATCACACTAGCTATTCCTATCAATCCACCACCTCCACCTCCAACACACGAGTCTCCTAGGAATCTCCTAGAGGAAATACAAGAAAAGTTTCCTCCAACAGTCGATAAGCCATGTCATCTAATCTAACCATGTGAAGTAGTCAGTAATGAAGCTTCCCCATCTATAATATCACCTCCATCTCGCATAGCTATCATCCCCATACCATCCATCAAATTGCTTAAAATCCTTCCACTTCCCCCAAGCATCAAAATCCCACCACCTATCAAATCCCTCCAAATCCTATCCACATCACCTCCAAGAATTTCAAAAATCTTCCATAATGACCCTTATGCATCCATCTTCTACTCACCCATCTCCACTACTGAATCTCCCATCTATCCATCTACTGCCTTCGAAGAATCCATCCCTTCACCTCCTACCGCACCATCCACTCCAATTGAATCCTATCAAGATCCTACCCAAAAGCATGTTGGCATCCTCCAAAGCATAAACAAATATATCATTGTACTATGTCTTCCATCCATAGTGCAGTCACCATCCCCTCCATCTCCAAAACCTCAAGCCATATGTCCTCTACTACAGGATATCTTTTCATCCCATCAGCTAAATCAAGATCCTATCCTACCATCTCCTCCACTCCATGCTTCCATCTTACCACCTATCCAAGCTATTCCACCATCTATAATCTACCCTCTTGGTTCACTTACATTCATCCATGGTGGCCCCCTCTCAATAGAAGAATTAAGAATAGTATCTCCCCATTGTAGTACATCTAATAAAGTACTTCTACCATTTTCTACAAGAAAAAAGTTTCCTTAGCTCATTCAAATGCTCAATCGATGGAATTATCAAGGTCAAGGTTTGGGACCACAAGAGCAAGGAATTAGAAAGCCTATTATTGCACAAAAGAAACCAAGATTTCATGGTCTTGGATATGTATCCAAAGGCTCACCATCTAAAAGTGTTGGTACACGCCATCCCCAAATCAAGCCTATCTCCAGGCCCACCATGCCAGCCTCCCATCAATCCTTCAAGAAATCATATGTCATCCCCCCTCCACCATATTTGTAACCCAAAACAACCTACCATATCCCCCCTGCATCCATTAAATCCATTTTGGGATCCCTATGTCCCAAAATCTACCATCCTCCATCCTCCTATTGAGCCATCATCAAAAACCTATTTCCTCCATTCCTACACAAGATCAAGAAAGGCACATATCAGGGCACATCATCCATCATCATCCCCCCACACGCTCTTCCATATCCTCTCGATCTCAGAAAGCTTCTCCTAACCATCTTCCCAAAGCTTACCACAACAATGTGAATGCCAACTTCAAAATGCATAAAACTAAAAATCCACATCCTAGGAAATCATATGTCTATTCTAAAAGACATACTCCAGCAAAATCCAATCAAAGAATGCAAAACAATGCAAAATCTTATGAAAAGAAAATTCAAAACCATGTGGATCCCAATGAAAAAATTTGAAACCCAATGCATAATGGCATCCACCATTGCTAATCCCCCATCTAGTGATTCATGTCCCCCATCTCTTAACTGCATCTTGGGTGCCTATATCCCCAAGCGTGCTTCCACAAATCCTCCATCAAGCCCACATCTACCATCTATCCCCCATATGCTCTTTTCACACCCATCCTAACATGTGCCAATGTTGATCCTGGAAGCATTCCCATCTCATGCTCCTTTCCAGCCTTTTCATACCTCCATCTCCTACCATCAATCCCATCTAATCCGATCTATTGCATAAATCACACATCCGGTGTACCAACAGCTAGCAACAAAATTGAACATTCCAACAGCCAGTGAAAAATCCCAAAAAAGCCAAAAACAACTGAAGAAAGCCAAAATCATTCCAGCTAAGTCCAAAGTCAAAAAGTCAAAAAAATAAAGAAAAATAAAGCATCCGAGTATGTGCAGGATCATGGTGTGCCAAAAAGTGGCGATCTGAAAAATATGTAGTTCTGAAATGCCTAAAAGAATTTCAAAATTTATTCCAACTTTTTTCCCACTATCCTCATACTAAATGAAAAACAATTAATACATTTATAATTCCTACTATATCTTTCGATACCAACCTTATATGGTCATCTTTAAAACATCCCGAAAATGTGTTTTTGGCATGTTTTTATTTGGTTTTTACTTCAAGCATGTAGCTGATGACTTTTTTTGAACCAAAATTTGATGTAATGAAAAGGGTTTCTTAAGAATGTTCTTAGATTTTCATAAATGTAAGGTTTTTCAAATTATGAGTTCATTAAGTAATTATTACTTATTTGCTAATGGAGTTAGCTACAAAGTGCTAATTGACATACTCGTTGGAAAATAGCTATAACTTTCAAACCGTATAAGGTTTGTGAAATCCAAAAGATGCGTCACATTCTATGCTTTGACTAGTATAAGAAAAAAAAAAAAAAAACTTAATTTTGATTTTTTTTGAACTAGGTAAGGTGGTCAGACACGAGATTTTTTTAATTCTGAAAATAGTATAGTAAAAAATTCATAATTAATTATTTATTTGGAATAAAAATTCCTAAAAATATGTTTCACATCTAGGCATGAGTCTACTTTTTATATCTAAAATTATATTTTAAAATATTATCATTTGATTATGATTAAGGTGGTCAGACATACACCTACTTTTTATTTTTTCCTTGAAATTTTTGTAGTACTGCATTAAAATCCAAACTTTTGACCAATCAAATAATTTTTTCTCTAGATAAGGCCTTTTAGTTTAGAAACTAGATTCAATTTTCTACAGATTATTTTCTTACAACTTTTTGATATAAAGTCCAGAACCACTTTAAAATTATGTGTCAAGTTGACATAACCCTGATTCACTAGTTTTTCACTGCCACTTAAGGCCATAGTTTGGTACATCATGATCCTGCACATACCCATCCGTTGGTGAAAACTTGGCAATTCAAGTGCCTTGGACAAGTACCATGATGAAAACTTGGCAAACAAGCATCATGCGTAATCCAGCCATCCCCAACTTAGCCTATCATCCTCATGCTTTTGGTCACATCTTGCCATCTAGCTCCATCTTCCAATTTATCCACTTATCTTTCATCCTTTAGCTTTTATCTATCACTATCCACTTATCTTTTGCAACCTCACACCATCATCCCAGCTATCATTCATCTCCCTAGCACCTTTAGCTTTTCCATCCTAGCTTCAATCCTATCACATCCATCGTAAGACCTCCTTTTGCATGTCATCTTATGACTGGGGGCACTATATTCCTTGGAGATCTTGCCTTTTCCATCCTCGCTTGTCATTGGTATCTTGCTCTAGGCTATCCTCATGCAAATCCAATGGCATCCTCTCATTAGCCATTCACTCTAGCACCATCTATCAGCTCAGCTACCACCAACCTTAGCATTGTCCCCATCCTTGGTCGCACATCTATCATCATCATTGGATGCATCCTACCAAATCCATATCTTCCACTATCACCTCATCCTTAGCTTCTGCATCTTGCCCCAACTTGAGCTATCCCACTATCTTATCATCTGGAGCTCCTATGCAACTTGTAAATAATCTTGTATCTAGTGCTTGTATCATAGCTTGTATATCCAATCTTGTCCAAAACAACTTGTACATTTGTACCATATCTTGGTCCATCAGCTTGTACATCCTCTTTAGCTTAGTACCATTGTATCTATCCAGCTTTCATGTCAGTTCATCCTTGATCAACATCTTGCACACATCGCACAAATCTTGGTTAGCTATTCCAATGCATCCTTTAGCTAGATCTCTTGTCATCAAAGTGTTATCCTTCTTAGTTCAACTTGCCAAGTTCATCACTCATCCAAATCCACAAGCTTAGGTGCTCTCCTATAGATCCTTGCAGGATATAGCTTTCCTCATGTCTGATCTTGGTTCGTTAGTACCTCGTCCTACCCATCTCATTGGAAAATGGTTCTCTTTTGGATTTTCGCTTTCTTTTGATTTGGAATCTTCCCTTTTGGGTCTTGAAGTATCTTTTCCAAGAAATTTTTTTTTTCCCTCCTCAAGGTTGCCATGATCTTCCATATCATGGTATGCTGTGAATGGGGCACTTTGAGTGTATGGTTTCGATCAAGTCTTTCGTTTGTTCCTTTTTTGCTTATGGGTTACCCAGTGTTGGTTTCATGCTGTTTTCTCTGAGTTTCATGTGTGATGTGGGGCAATTCTTGTGTGTTTATTTCAAGTATGTCTGTCAGTCCTCTGGATGGTTGGTGACATGACCTTGATGTTCTTGGTAACCTTGGCAATTAAGCAATAGTCCTATAGAAAATCTAGTGCTCAACTACATTGTGCTACTTCTCTTTGAAGTATTCCCCTGCTCAAAAAGCTTTAATAGAATCCCTTCATCTCCATTATCCCCCATCCATATCTAGAATATGTCTCTCCTACCCCATCTTATGCATCAGTATCTCTTTGAATCAATCTTCACTTTTAGCTTTAGGGATCCACCAATCTAATCAATCCACCGAGCCTCATCTTTCGAGATCCATAATCCTAGTCTTAAGGATCCACCAATCCAATCAATCCACCAAGCCTCATCTTTAGAGATCCAAAATCCTAGTCCTAGGGATCTCCAACACCCATCTTTCGCCAATCTGACTCTTTGAAATCCTGTTGCATTAGCTTTATAATCCCCTCATCCATCTCTCTATCCTGGATTCCTTTTTATAGCACTCCACTCCTTCAGCCTCCACCTTCCCTAAAGTCTTAAACTTGCTTCCTCTTGTGCATTTGAATCTCCTTTATCATTCTCCCATAGTGAGAGTTTGAGCTAATTCAGCCCCTTCTCTTTGCTAATCTGAGTCTCCTTGCTTATCTTGGATTCTTGTATTTTTCAAGAAGTCGTCGAGCCTCGCTTTCTCTCCCTACCGCCTTCTTGAGGGGGCATTTTGCAGTCCATTCTCTCCTCTTTTGCTCTAGCCTTGGGCATCTTATTTTCTTATCTTTGATGCCATGCCACTTGCAGCACCACATCAAAGAGGGGCAAAATGTAGGCACCTAAATCCTTTACAAAATAAAGTATTTTTATTTTTTGAAAAAGTCCCTGATGACATCATCATTAATTAATTAATTATTTATTTAATTAAATAAATCTCTTTATCTTAATTAAAAATATTTAATTAAGGAATCCCTCCCAAAAATGTTTAAATCTTATTTAAACATTATTTCCTTATTTATTAATCATTAATTAATAAATTGAACGAAAATTCTAAAATAAATAATTTATTTATTTTTTGCCCAAAACTTGGCCAATTTCCTTAAGGCCGCTAACTTCTTCCAAAATCTTCTAATCTTTCTTTAATTTCAATTAAAGACTAATCCCATCATTTCCTACCCCTAATCCCAACTCAAAATAGTTAATTAAGATTAAATATTAATCCTCATGCTTATTAAAAATATTTTAATAAATATCTCCTCAACCCAAACCCTTGAAATAAATAAAACTTTATTTATTTCCTAAAAACCTTATTTATCCTCATCCTAAGAAGTTCTAGACTCTTCTAGAAAGTCTTCATCCTCATCCAAAGCCTAGACTCTTCTAGAAGATGTCAATCCTTATCTTTGACCCTAATCCTAATCCCCCCCTAACCTTGTCACATTCCCTAAACATGGGTTAAGACTTGCTAACCCAAGCCAAAGCCAAAAAATATCTCCTCCTTCACCCACCCTCATTAAATGCCATCCACTTGCCCATTTTTAACAAGCCTAATCTAATCTTAACCCAAGCCTAATCCAAGCCTTAATCATTTGCACATTCCTAGGTCAAGCTTAAGACTTTCTTAATCCAACCCAAGTCAAAATATCTCAACTCTCTCCTAAATATCCCAACCACCAAGCCATGAATGCTCTTACAAAGCCCTAAATGGCTCTTACATCCTCACTTATGACTCTTACATACTCAACCACCCTCATGAAGCCTTTGACCAACCCTTATCCTATCCTCTCACACCCATCCTACTTGTGACAAGTGTCCACTCCCTATTGGTACTAAAAAAGCACAATCCATGTGCTCCCCTTTAGATGCATCCTAGCCCTCCCTCACCATCTTTCCATCCTTGCATCTTACCCCTCCATCCCTCAAGCCCTTGGCCTATAAATTGGATCCCCTCCCAAGCCATTTTATCACAATCTTTAAGCTAAACTTATCATGTCAATTTGAGAAGCCAAATCCATATTTTTACATATATCCACACCAAAAATCCTAAATCCATCTCCATTGAAGAATTTTGAAGCTTGATCATACATCCCAAATCCATATCAAAGGAGATCTCTACAAATCAAGTGATAATCCTCATTGAGAGAGCCTATCCATGGCTCATATTCTCATTTGTGGACCTCACTTCGTCTCATCTAAAGTTTATATTAATTTTGTTAGTTAATGCTTTGGTTTTTAAATAGATTAGTGTTTCTTGCTAACATATTAGTGTATAAAATGGCTAACATCGCAATTGCGACAGATACAAAGTAAAACAAAAAAAAGAAAAATTGTTGGCTTCCACCTATGTCAAACCAAATCAAACCTCCTAAACCCTACGTAACTTCATTTGGTCACATCTTATATTTGAGCAAGATAGTGTCGTATTAGTGCTCCTTCCATTATTTCATGATATATTATTATTAGGCCATCCAATTGGCTATAGGACAAAGATGATTCCTGACCAATTGAATTAGCAATACGGTCGATCTGCATTGTATTTGGACACTTGGTTTGAGGTTCATCTCATCAATTCCCATTCATCACAAAATCTTTATCTGATTATACCTCGATAGAAAACATTGAGATTTCCCAAGCCCCAAGCCCAAATCATGCAAGCTTCAATCTCCACATATCATAAAGTTTGTATATAGAGTTGGGCATCCCGTAGCTGGAAGCTTCACCTGCATCATCTCTTAGATAGTGTGAAAATGCTCAGCTCTATATACAGGCTTTATGATATGCGGAGATTGAAGCCTGCACAATTTGGGCTTGGGGCTCAAGAAATCTCAATTTTTTCTATTGAGGTCTAATTAGATAAAGAACCTGTGATGAATGGGAATCAATGAGATGAACCTCAAACTAAGTGTCCAAATGTAATGTAGATTGACTGTATTGCTAATTCGATTGTTCAAGAATCATCTTTGCCCTTTAGCTGATTGGATAGCGTGATAATAATATGCCATGAAATAATGGAAGGAGCACCAATACAACACCATCCTGCTCAAATATAAGATGTGACCAAATGAACTTACGTAGGGTTTAAGAGTCTTGATTTGGTTTGATGTTGGAGGTAGTTGAGAATGACGTAGCTGGAAGCTTCACCTTCCGTGTCTCCCCCCTTTGCCTCACTCCTTCTCAAGCCTTAATATGTCATACTTATGTTGCTTAAATCATTGAGTACTGAAAAATTTGCTAAAATTGATTCCTTACATTTCTCTTTTTAGAAGCTTTCTTATAAAGATAAACTATGATAGAAAAAATCTCTTGAACATGCACACACTTTTCCAGCTATGGTGGACTAGTAATGTGCAATATATATTTTGTGCACTACAATATCATGTAGTGAAACCGATTATAAAAATATAGAAGTAGTGAAACCATGTAAGAAAAAGCCAGTAAAATTGGGAAGGTTCAATGAAAACAAATATTATGAAGAAAGATTGCAATGATGTGGCATTAGATTGAATACATCTATATATGTAATTGGATCAAAAATATCTCTAGATATTAATGTCAGTAAAGCAGCATCATAATTTTTTGAGATGTGCATATTGATCTCATCATTTTTTATTTAATTAACATTACTTGAATGATTTGAACAAAAGCTTACACAAAAACTTACTAGGAAAGATGCCTACTATGTAAATGTATTGCATGCATACACATATGAAGTTGCTACAGAGTGAAAGGTTGCAAGTTTCCTCCCTCTAGTAATAAATGCTTAGTTGTCCTTTATGCAAGATATTACCAACATGCATCAGGCAATTGTTTTTGTTCCACTAGCCATGGAGGTCATCTTGAGATGTCCTTGATACAATGATTAAGATCGTTCAGAATTTAAAATCTAAAAAATAAAGCTGCTTACTGAATTACATTAAGCATTAAAGTGCCTAAACTTTTAGCCCATGTTTTACAATGCTGTAATAATCTTGATCTAAGATGGAGTACTATCAAGCATGGGAATCACATGAAACTGATTGTCAGTTTATAGACATACTTCAGTTATTTTGTATCATGTGCATGTGTGCTACCCATATGTTGCTTCTCTTGGAAATGTAATGATGAGAAGAGTTCACTCACATGGGGAGTCAAACATACAGAGAGAAATGACCCCTGACAGATATATATTACACCCAAGGCAAGGTCCCTAAAGATGGAAACTAGATATTTGAGACATACTGCTTCAATTGGAAGTCTTCCAAATAGGGAAAAATGGAAATATATACTTAAGTATTATAAACAAGATAAAACTTTCTCACACCCTGGTAAATTCTAATATAGATTGTATGAGGATTGTAGGAGACAACTATTAATGTCAATACATTTACACCAAAGTTTATGGAATGTGCATTATGTAGAAAATTCACGACTTCTTAAGTAGAGTCAAAAAATCCTTATGTATGAACAAGAATAGCTAAAGATTTGCTAAGCATTGGAGAGTCATTCAAAGTATTCCATACTTCATAATTTCAATTAGAGAAGGAAAAAATGTTTAATACTTGATAAAGCATGTGCTGTAAATAATCAAATAGATAGAATCGACAATTCTAAATGATGAGATAGGTAAACATTCTGCCTTATGAATACATTATTTCCAAAGTTATATAATTAGATTGGAAATTTTTAAAAATAGTATACTTTTCTACTTGGATAAGGAAAATTGAGCATGAAGATAATACTTACCTTACCCATAATACTGTGCTGTCAACTTATTCCCACCCATTCATATGTTTTCCCATCAAAATAGCACATAGTTTTCATACCTGCCCATATACCTTCACAAGAAAAACAATAATGACATTAGGCCTATATTTGTATACTAGTTAAACAATCCATGATACAAAAAAGTGGAAATCAAAGTAAGGTTTGCAATTTTTTTTGAAGATTGAACTCTCCAATTTAGGCTCAGTTACAATGAGGTGAGACACTGAGTATGACATTTGGGGCCCTAATTATATTATTCATAAGTTTTCTTGTCTTTTCCACATTCCATGAGCATTCTATATTAATTTTCACAACCCATTTTATTAACTCATTATGTGAATAAAAAAATTGATTATTAACTAACTATTTATCTATGTGCATTTGATGTTTTGATATAATGAACTAAATGTGATGACACTAAATACAAATTTATGTCAATTAGTATTTTATTATTTTATGAATATCCATGACTTGATATCTTGTTAGTCTGAATCTTTTCCATAGGTCCTCCTATTCGAATAATTTATAAATAAGATTGGTAAAATTGATTGTGTTTTGCAAATCATATACATGCAATATTTTAATTATTTCTATTAACTTGAATTATGATCTTTTGATTCTGACATTGTCTAACTACAATCTATTGGCATGAGGTGGATGCTGGTCAGTCTTTTCCCCCTCTCGCTTGTTGAGTTAGGCATCATCTAGAAAAGGGAGGCTGATCATGATAGTGAGGAAATTGTATTGTAAATTTTAAGAACTTGTACACATGCATCAATCGTAAGTTGATTGTATGATAATGCAGCGTAGGCATGCAAAGGTTTTCTCAAGTGTCATCACAAGTATCTATACTCTCATTGCCTTTTTATCATTGCATGAGATCCAATGAAACATAGGGACTCATTGTTTCCCTAGTTAATTATGATAATCATATCACTAGTGATAACACAGTCCCAAGACAGTCCTAAGATCCAAGGATGCAATAAAAAAGCTACAAGTTTAGAACTTCATGACAGTTCAAAGCATGAAACCTTAGATCCATAGGACAATAGTCTAAACATAGGACAAAATAGAGAAATATTTAGTATCTTATTGAGCTTCACTTTATTTTGAGAATAGTTTAATATTGTCTACTAAAAAAGGCCAACCACGTGAAGGTGGAAGCTCATTTGGCCCCACCCCCCTCCCCCTAACATCACTCTACATTCCCCATTAACATCTAACATTCATTCATTCTTTCAACCATTAATAAAATGTAACATTCAATCAATATCACATGATAACATTCATTAACACATTAGATTTGTTAACATGTAACATTCATCAATATTCTGCATTAACACATAATTCATGAACATTCATTAGCACATAATTAAATTCATTGAGACATAAAATTCAGTCATTATCAATTAAGGTATGTAGATGACAATCATTTCCTTTTTTTTCTTTCTATTTCTTTTTTCTATGTAAGCTCTAAGAGGAGCATTAGTGTCATCATCAATTAACCCCTCATTAGTTTCTCTATTCTCTATTCTTGATGATCTCAAATTCCTATGCTGTTGCAAAGGGGGGTCCTTTGTACTAAAAAATAAAAGAGTTAAATTAAAAATAATTTATTATAATTGTTACAAGTATTTAATTATTTTAAATAACATAACTGTGGCACTCTTTACCTGATCTGACCACATCATTTTGTCTGGACTCAATGTCAACATGCTCATGAACATTGACCCCTCAATCCTCTATAGCTGCTATACAAAATGTTACGCTAATCCAAACACCAATTGCAATTACATATAAAAAATTTAATAGAAAATGTATACCTCCACCACTGGGATGCACATCATGTGAACCTTTAGCATCCATAGATTGTGTAGAAGGATTGTTAGGCTGCATTCCAACATCCTACGCATTGTTATCATTGATTGCTTAAAATAGATATACTCACTTTATATTGGAACTTAACATCAAATAGACTAATTGGTAAAGTATTCAATTTGAAATAAATTTCATTTAGCTTATTTACCTATGGCTCAGATGCATCATTATTAGAACCTTCCACACTAATTTTAGCTCATAGCTATTCAGTCATGGCTCTATAGCCTTATTGGAAGTCAATTCTCTTATCCTCTTCTGTGAGGCATCTCTTGAACTCTGAGCCCTACATTTTTGCGTGGTATGGTGAATTTTACTTGCATTGTTTCATCAACCAATGGAGGGTAGTTAAAAGATCAAAAGGAAATACAAAGGTTTCCAAAACACTTGGTGTCAAGGTTGGGTGTATGAGGCCTTGAATGGTACAAGGGAGAAGTAACTAGTATGCAGCCTTAGGTGATGAGTTGGGTCCATGAATTAAAGAAGCAATTGTAACAGCATATTAGTTCCGTGTTTGAAGGTGAATCAAGCCTTGAATTTTCTTATGGAGAATAGAGGATTGGGGTGATAACTTGAATTGCTTTGTTGTTCCAAGGTTCTAGGAGTTTGTTGGTGCTTCCAAAGCATGTTACTCTGCATCATATATTGGTGTGGAGGAACACTGAGATCCAAGTTGAGGATCATGAGCATAGAAAAGCTAGTCTATCCTAGCATTTCCCATCACAATATATAAAAAATTTGATACAATTTTTCATTTACTAATAGTTACAACTCATGCTTGAAGTTTTGAAAAACCACCAGAGCCGAGCTTGTGTGTCCTGTGCTTTTCTAGTCTTGCCTTTGTTGCCTTTGATGTGTCAGGCAATCTATGAAAAGTTTGAAATATGTTAGATAGTATAAATATAGAGGTTAATTAGTACATAATTACATTCTCAATAGTATCACATACCTTGCTATACTCTCTATTGGTGTAATATTATTTTTCTTGTCAGCTTTATACTTTCCATCCAAAATGAGAGCCTACCACTTAGCCTTAGGAACATAGGGCGGACGCTCATACCTAGGGTTATCCTGTAAATTTTTTTTGTACTGGTCCCTAATATACTTCAAACATAAACCAAATTTTTCAAGGAGCTTGTTTCTCTCGAATGCATGAGGCCCAAAGAGTTGGGTCATGCTCTCTATAAGATCATCCTTCAACTTTTTGTCTTGGTTATTCCACCTTTTAAGTAAAAAAAAATATGTTAGACTCATAAATGAAGTGAAGCTACCTTTAATATAGTTCAAGAAATGGATGAAAAGGAAAACTATTCTAGCAATGATATGAAATCAAAATAGTGGTTTGGGGTTTTAGTTAGGATATGATGTTCCACTAGGTACGCAAGGTGGGCCCAAATATTTGCAAACACTCATCACCAAGTTTTTTCCAAAAAAAATCATTACCTAGAAAACAATCATGGGATAATTAGTCGATGAAGAGCGATAAAAAACTAAATTACTATTATATCACTATAGAATAATAATAACTTTAAAGTACCTACAACTTTGGCTACTTTTAATGGAATGCTTTCATTGTCACTGACAATCAATATGACATCCTTCATCGTTCTCGTACTAGGAACATAGGAACATCCAAGAAATGATGCTGCAGCTCCTATTGCAAAAAGTTTCATAAGTTTCATAAGTCTTTGTAATGAAGTATAAAAGAACAAATGATAATTGATGTTAAAAAGTTGTTAAAAAAAACTGTTTGTTTCTATCATAAGACAATTATGAAGGGCAGTTGGCATCCAAGGAGTCTTTATTTAGTTTGATGAGTCAGTTAGATGGGAAAAAGGCTTGAAAAGAAAGGTCTTTATAAGACACAAGTTTTGTAGTTGAGAAAAGGAGTGTGTGTGTATGAAGAAAAGATATAAATAAAAGAATTCTGCACTTCACTATCATAGGGATAGTTTACCAATTTGCAAGATTCAGACTGGTAACTCAATAAGGTTCTTTCCATTCAAAAGTTAAGATTTTTCTTCTTGAAGAGATTTTCATATTTGGTGAACTTTGTGCAAGGATTTTTTAAGTTATTCTCAAGCAAAACTACTTTTTAGATCTCTACTATCACAGGAAATGTGATAGTCTGTCACTATTTTGAAGTAATTTGGAAAAATGTGCCTCTCCCACTTTTTGTGATTAAAATGTAACTTGTGGGAGAGGTACTAAGGCTTTTAAATATGATGAATTTAACATGATTTAGATGTAGGTGATAGTGAACAAAGAAATGAATGACAAGGTGACTGTTGAACCAAACAGTGAAGGTGCATTTGCAAGGCACCACATGGTGAATATGATGATCAAAGGTTTGGAATGGCTAAATACTACTTGAAAACATCTAAGAGGGTTTGTTTAAAAGTGTTTGAGCCATTAGAAAGATTTTATAAGTTGATTTAGGGTCTTTTCTAGGAAGCCCTAGGCTAGAAACCCTTAAAGGGAGGGTTTGATGGAAAAGTGTCTAGAAATGCATGGAGGGTTAAACAAGTTGAGGAATCCTACTATTTATTAGATGCCTTAAGCTTGTGTAAAGGTTTGGGAGGTTGATAATAAGCACAAAAGGTAGTTTCTTTGTTACGCAAGAGCTAATTAAGCCTAATTAATTGTTGAGACTCCCATAGAAGGGTTCATCAGTCACAAGTTGAAAGGTTGATATTTGTAGGGGTTTAAGAAATCATTAAAGGGTATTTGAAGAGGTGGAGAAGTTACCATGGTGGTTTGAGAAATTTGGAAGAAAAATGAAATTTCCTTGCAAGACAGGGCTAATAGGACAGTCCTACAAAAGGTAGTTTGAAGATTGGTATAGAGTTGATGCTTGGTAGGGGTTGGAACTCCTTAGTTATGATGTTTGAAGGTTATTGAGGCATT
Organism: Cupressus sempervirens; assembly: GCA_028749045.1. Taxonomy (NCBI): domain Eukaryota; kingdom Viridiplantae; phylum Streptophyta; class Pinopsida; order Cupressales; family Cupressaceae; genus Cupressus; species Cupressus sempervirens. The sequence continues at coordinate 656,465,774 of CM053787.1, forward strand.
GGAAGGATCAAAAGAATCCTTGAAGATAGATATTAAGTGTTGATTGCATGAAGGGTGAATTAGGAGTGTTCCTAATGAAAGGGAAGTTGAAACATGGAAAAAGTGAATTGAAAGTTGTTCAAAATGAATCAAGGAAGTGAACTAGTTACAGAGGAGTGTTTTGTTGATATCCTAAAGTTAGGGACTTCTTAGTGATCCTTGAGTTGAACTCTAGTTCCTTGAGTGGATTCCAAGACATTTTTGAATCCTCGAGTAACTTATGAAGGGTGACTATTGGGAAGACGACAAATCAGACATAGATTAGAGCCAATAATTACATAGTTTTGGCAATGGATATATATATAATTACAACATAGTTTTGGAAATGGATATATATATATATATATTGAAGATGATGAAAGCATTGATTACTACTAAGGAAGATCAAAGCAAAACAACTCCATTTATCATGAAGTAACTCATACACATTAGAAACGAAATCATACTTGATGTAAGTTTGTAAGGCTCATCTAAAATATCGACTACATCACTATAGATTTATTATCCATTAACCATTCTATGAAATCAAGGACATTATATTAGACAATTATTTCATCAATAAAAGCAATATTTATTCACATCTCATTGAATGATCAAGCACATGAATATGGTGAAGGGCACCTAACCTAGGAGGTAGGACACCTACCCACTCCATGGAAGGGTGGATTCAAGCAATTTAGGAAGTTTTAACAAGGTTTGGTCCATACTTTAGTAAGTTGGCCCATGTTTGGTAATATTTTGTAATAAAGGCACATGTAAGGCCCATTAGCACTTTGGTGTGGTTATAAACCGAGTGACTCAAATGGGACCAAAATGCCTTAGAATAGGGTGTTTGAGTCAATATAGGCCTAGAGAAATGACCATGCACTTTTCAAGTTCATTAGACTTACCGATTTTGCAAAAATTGCAAAAATTGCCTAAAAGTTGCTGACAACTTTTAAAATGTTGATCGATAATTACAAAAAGTTGTTGTTTGTTTGTTTCATGGTTGGAAATAGCTATTTGGTTGTTGCAATGATCATATAGGCCTAAAAATATGTCATTTGAGGTCTTATTTGGAGGGAGAGATCAGGTTGTAGCAGATGCTTGGAGAAAATGAATAAAAACCTCTAATTTAGTGGTAAAATTATTGTTACAGTGGGTTGTACAGTACTTTCATGATTACTCTATAAGTGGATTAGTGGTGGATGTGTGTTTAGAAGGTTTTGGCTTTGATTTGATTCAATTTTCAATTATGGTTTGTGAGTTATTAGCATTTTTTTCTCGAGAGGTATGAATAGCCCTATTTTCTAGGGCCTTGTACAAATGCAGCCCTAACTTGCAAATCCACTGGTGGAAATCTCTGAAATTGAGGGATATGAAAGTTAAGGGACCCATCTACATGATTCTAGGAGTTGGAGGCATGGTGAGTAGGGAAAGTATTTTTCCAAGCTGGCCCTAGGTCAAGTAAGACCATGCGCTTGACTAGTTTTTTCTATTACTGTGGTGACAGTCATGTTTGGAGGCACTTCTAATCTATGTGAGTGCTAAAGTTAGATGCATTGAATGTGTTTAGGATTTCCATAAGTGATTGGGGTCTTGGGAACCCACCTATTCCATCCTTCCTTGAATCCCTAGCCTAACTTGATCAACTAGGCCTAGGTACCAAGCAGTAGTTTGGAGGGTGCTCAAGCAAGATCATCCTAGAAGCTTTTGGGATTCTAGCAAGTGTCTTAAGAGGTGCCTAAAATAGTGGAGAAGTCCCTATGACATAGAGGGATATTTGGTTAAAATACAAGAAAATGGATTGGAAAGGCTACAAGGATTGTTGTGGATTTGGTAGATTCCAAACAAACTGAGGATTATGGTTGGATTGAAGGTCTTGGTTCTTGACACCATTGCTTGTGTCAGTGAGTGAAGTTTTTGAAGTGGATTGCCCCATTTGGGCTCAGCAGCTATATATACTCAATGTGCGTAAGGGGACTTATACCAAGTCCTAAATCCAAAAATTGGATTGTGAAAGCCTTCTGAAGGCTAGTAGAAGAAGTGGTTGCTAGAATCTGCATCAGAATATAATTATGATAATATACTACAAGAGAAGATGATCTTCAATATTAAAATCTTTCATAACTAAAGATAGCAAATTGAAGTTTGACTTATAACATAACCTTGTATATCCAAGCTATGAATGGAGTCGAGTTCTTATGGTTTGGAATCATAAAATTGTGAAAAAGTTTAAACGTTGAGTGACTACCAAAGGGGGGTCATTACAATCTACATCATAAACACATAACACTTAAACACATAACAAAAGAGAGAAAAAAAGGGATTTGTGTACCAGTAGATGGTGTAACAGTCAATGTTTGTAAGCTACATGTTGTTGACTCAGTAGTTGGAAAGAGATTTGTGGTTGTCCTAGATGGAGGCGGCGGTGTCATAGGATACAATTGATTTGAAGCTGAAGAATAAAATTGTTAGAGCATGCATAAATATAGAACGTGTGGACTAGCATGGACAAGATTGTTAGAGCATTAAAAAAAAGGATTGTTTGAGCATGTATTGTCAATGAATTCAGTGGAAAACACAAGTGAGGAATGGAACATGCAATCTACTTGAACCACCTACAACACCCTCATCATGGGAATGGGGCTCGAAAGCACGCAAAAAACTTTGTAAAGACAACACATCCATATTTTAATTAATGCCATAAAAGAGCATAACATAAAAACCATTATTGGATGAGAGAGAGGGATGGGCATGGTGAGAGAGAGGGATGGAGCGGGCGGGAACTGCAATTCGAATCACGTTGTTTCAAATCTAGAGAAAGGCGGGGACAGGAGAACACGTCTGCAGGAGGGCATGCAGCAAGGCATGCAGCAAGCGCAGGGCAGGAAACGGAGGGGAAAGATGAGGATGCCTCAAAGGATGGGGACCCATGGGTTATGATGCCCCATCCAGGTGAGAAGATTCCCCCTCCCCCCCATGTGGGTAGTGGGCCGTCTGGGGCATGGGGACGCTGGTCGAATCTATTCGGGATAAAACCATCAGGTAAATCGTCTTTCCCAAAAGTCATTAACAAATCTGATAAGGAGAAAGGTATTTTTGCTTTGGAAATTCCTAGGGAAATTATTGACCACAATATCCTAAGCATGGCGAACACTCTGGTAGGAAAATTTGTAGGGCCAAGACCTAATATTGATGTAGTGAGGACATTTACCAGGAGAAAATGGGACCTTAAAGGGCATGTAGAAGTGACTGCTATGGCCAAAGGCTTCATGTCTTTCGAGTTCTCTTGCTCGGAAGATTTTTCTCGTATACTATGTGCTGGGAACTGGTCTTTGGGCAGATCCAACCTAATATTGCAAAAATGGACATCCAACTTGGATTTGAACAATGATTTCCAATCTCAGGTTCCAGTTTGGTTAAGACTTCCGGAACTTCCTTTGGAATATTGGCATGAGGATGTCTTTGATGGCATAGCCAGGACCTTTGGAGAGCTCCTCTCCATTGACCCTGTCACAGCAGCCAAGAAAAGATTGAACTATGCAAGAATCTGTGTAGGAGTCATCGAAGGCCAGGACATGCCTCAAGTTTTAGAACTACAATCTCGTCTGGGAAACAGATCTCAAAAGATTGACTATGAAAGTGTGCCTTTTGCTTGTTTCCATTGTAAGAAGGCTGGCCACAAGGCTGGATCATGCCCACTTTTCAAAGGGAAGAGTATGGTGGGAAAGGCTCGTCCACAAGGGGGGATAAAAGATTCTCTAGATCCCAAAAAAGAATGGAGGAGAAAAGCATCGCAAGTCAAGGCAAATGGAGAGGTAGAAGGAAAAACAAATACTGCTCCTAATGCACCCCAAGAGGAATCAGGGCCTCCTCGGGCGACTGGAAACGTAGGAGGGGGAGAAGAGAAAGGAGTGAAAGATGATTCAACACCTCTCCCCAATGTAAAGGAATCTGAGAAGAAACCTGAGGAGACAGGTGAAAATATGACTCTTCCCCCTCTGGATTCTCAGGAGGATGACTTGAAACTATCCTTTGTCCTGAACTCCATGGAAGAACTAAAGGAGGGGGAACCCATGTCCCAGGACCCTAACCCGGTGTGTTTTCCCCCCCCTTCAATAGTAAATAGAATCATAGAGAGGCTATCTGCATTGACAATGAAAGATTTGGCGAGAATTGATGCTTGGCTGGACAAAGGACTAGAGGGAGAAGAGAATCCCTGGACAGAAGTCAGGAGTAGAAAGAAGAAGAATAGCAGGGACCCTTCTCCGGTATCTCCCCCTTCTACTAGAAGCATGGCCAAGGCTGATCTCGGCCACAAATCTAACCTAGTGGGAAGGAAAAACAAGAATGAAATCAGGAAAGAGGAAGCCAGAAGAAACATTAAGGATGGTACGCAGCGCACCATCCAGGAAGCATGTTCAGTAGTTAAATCATGAAGATCTTATCTTGGAATATTCGTGGACTCAATGGAATCCACAAGCAAGAAGTTATTAGAAATATGATAAGGGACCAAAGGCCTGATGTGTTTCTAATCTAGGAAACTAAAATGAAGAAGGAAAGGATGGAAAATATTAAGTTCAACAATAGCTTGAAGGGCATAGCCTCTAACTCTGAAGGAGCGTCTGGAGGACTACTGTTACTTTTCAATGATAAGTATTTCAATATAGTAGCTGAGTATGATGAAGATAACATTCTTTTATGTAGAGTTCAACATTTGCACACCAATGATTCCTGGTTTTTAGTGAATATTTACGCCCCCAATAATAAGAGAGATAGAAAAAACTTCTGGACCAAAGTTGGTAATATGGTGCAAGATTGTGACATTAAGAAAGGTATAATCATGGGAGACTTTAACACACCGCTAGAAGATAAAGAGAAAAAGGGAGGTATGCCCCCGGATTGGGAAAGTAAACAGGATCTTTCTAACTTCATAAATAATCTGGCCCTTATGGACGTAGAGCTTAAGGGCGGATCCTTTACCTAGTCAAACAAGAGAAAAGGCCATGATTGCATTCAGGTTAGGCTGGATAGAGCTCTTATATCTTCAGACTGGCTTCAATCCTTTAGCTGCAGACTATCTCTGCTTCCCAGAATTGGTTCGGACCACTCTTCCATTTCTCTTTTAGTTTCCCCTCTGGTACACAGGAGATACCATCCTTTCAGGTTTGAGAAAATGTGGACCTCTCACCCTGACCTCCTGGATAATATCAAGAAATGGTGGGGGATAGAGGTGGAGGGCTCAGCCATGTTCAGAGTCACCAGAAAACTTAGCAATGTGAAGAGGATGATTAAAATTTGGAACAAGTCTGATTTTGGTCATATCTTCCATGAAAAGAAAGAGTTATTTGATAATCTAACTATTATCCAAGATTGCATTCAGAAGGAAGGTTACACTGAGACCAACAGGGTTTCGGAGCTCAAGACCTTGTCTGAAATTCATAACATTATTAATAAGGAAGAAAAATTTTGGAGGCAAAGATCGAGGATCACCTGGCTAAAGGAAGGAGATCGGAACACTAAGTTTTTTCACCTAACCACCCTCAAGCACCGTGCTAGTAACAGGATCTATGGTATCAGAAAGGGGCAGGAGCTGTTAACTGAAGAATCTGCCATCTCGAAAGAAGCTGTTTCCTTTTTCTCTAGCCTTCTCTCTGAGGACCCAATGCTTTCCAATTTGGACCAGGAGGATATGTTACACTGTATCCCTTAGCTCATTCAACCTATCCATAATAAACAGCTCTATGCTATTCCTAATGCTTTGAAAGTTAGAGAGGCTCTCTTTTCTCTGCCTGCTGACAAGGCTCCAGGCCCGAACGGTTTTCCCACTTTTTTCTTCCAAAGGTTCTGGCCGGTGATCATGGGAGAGGTTGTTCAGGCTGTCCAAGAATTCTTTGGAGCCAAATCTATTCTCAAGGAGCTAAACTCGACTTTTGTGGTTCTCATTCCTAAATCCCCTGGGGCGGACTCGTTGGACAACTTTAGACCTATTAGTCTGTGCAACTCACTCTACAAGATCATCTCTAAAGTTCTCACTTTAAGAATGCTCAAGATCTTGCCCATGATAATCTCGCAGCATCAATCGAGTTTTGTTCCAGGGAGACAAATTTTGGATTCTGTCCAGATGGTGCACGAAGTCATCCACTCTCTTGAGGCATCCAAATGAGAAGGTATGTTTCTCAAACTGGATCTTTCTAAAGCTTATGACAGGGTGGACTGGTCTCTCCTTGGGAAGGTCCTCTCGACTTTTGGCTTTGACAGTAAAGTTTGCAAAATTATCTCTCAATTGGTGTTCACCTCCTCCTTGGCTATTCTGGTTAATGGAGTCCCTTCTAATTTTTTCAAACCTTCCAGAGGCCTCAGACAAGGAGACCCCCTTTCGCCCATTTTGTTCATCATTTTAGCTGAATGCTTAGGAAGGATTATAGACTGTAGAAAGCGTGAGGCTTGTATCAAAGGGATCCTTCCCTCCTCTAATTGCGTTCCCTTCACTCATTAGCAATTTGTTGACGATACTATCTTGGGGGGGGGAAGCTTCTGTCAAAGAGGCCAGAGCCCTGAAGAAGATTCTTGATACTTACTCTAGTGGGATGGGTCAGCTAATTAATTGGAACAAAAGCTCACTCTTTTTCATCAACACCTTTGAGTTTAGACAAAGAAAAATCGCCAGGATTCTGGGTTGTGGGGTAGGCTCTTTCCCCTCTACCTATCTTGGTCTCCCTTTGGGATCCTCACCCCCGGAGTCTTTTTGGAATGGTATTTTGGATAGATTCAATAGGAAGATGGCTGGTTGGAAAGGGGTCTCTCTTAGTCAAGCAGGGAAATGCCTCTTAGTCAAATCTTCTCTTCAAAATCTGCCAATCTACGCCTTGAGCCTCTTTGGAATTCCGGAGAAAATAGCTGAAAGAATGGAGAAAATCCAGAGAGACTTCCTTTGGAATGGTAATGAAGGGAAGAAAAGATACCCTCTTGTTGCTTGGGAGAAGGTTTGCCTCCCTAAGAGGTACGGAGGTCTGGGCATTAGAAAGATCACCCACCTCAATAAGGCTCTCCTAGCTAAACAAATATGGCGGATCTTCAGTAGCACCGGTGAATGGAGGGACACCTTGGTAAACAAGTACCTTAGAAGACCCACTCTTCTTTTCACCCTTTTTAATGAAGATATCCCAAAAGGATTGAACATTTGGAATGGGATCATGAAAGCCAGGGACCTGGCTAAGGCCAGGATATCATGGAAATTGGGAAATGGGAAGGACATCCAGTTCTGGTCGGATAGATGGCTTTCCCAAGATCCACTTACCAATAACCCTATTTTTGAGAGATGGATGCAAGCTTGTACTGATCAAATTGGGTCCAAAGTTTGTGATTATTGGAATGGCCAGGAATGGAGTGACCTATCCCTCATCTCTGAGGACTTGACTCCTATAATGCTTATGCTCAATTCCATGATTCCTATCAATTTGGGGGATGAGCTGGTCTGGAGGGATAATCCCAATGGAAGATACTCTGTTGCCTCAGGCTATAATTCCCTTTGGAGCTTAAAAGAGAAGGCCCCTTGGGCGGAGGCTTGGATTCCGGGTCTCACTCCAAAGATCAACATTTTTTACTGGCTGGCTCTTCAGAACAAAATCCTTACTCATGACAATCTCATGAAGCGAGGACATGTTATGCCCAGTAGATGTCCCTTCTGTAAGAATCAGGCTGAGACTGGAAATCACATTTTCATCTTATGTGACTATGCCAGGGAGGTGTGGAATGTCATCACACATGATAATGAAACCCTCTGGTGCAAACCGGATAATCTCATGGATTTTTTCCATCAGTGGAAAGGTCTTTGTAAGATTGCTGGTCGGCAGGATCACTCGGACTGGATTTTACCCCATTTTTGCTGGGGAATTTGGAAGGAAAGGAATAATAGAATATTTAGAGACAGAGAGGAGCCGGCTATATTCCTTCGCAGGAAGGTCTCGAAGAATATAAAGGAAAATCTCCAAGTGCTGAAGGAGGAAGAAGAAGAAGAAGGGGACAGAAAGATAGCTAAAGAAAAAGACAGGAACCTCAAAAGGTAGGATGCTAGCTGGCTTCTCCCCCCAGATGGTTGGTCAAAAGCCAACTTTGATGGGGCTTCTAAGGGTAACCCAGGCCCTTCGGGTTGCGGTGGAATCATAAGAAATAGCTATGGGGAGGGAATAGCTGCCTTTGCTTCCCCGTTGGGAATCCAGACTATTCATCTGGCTGAAGCAAGAGCTACGAGTAAGGTGTTCAAGTTGGCTTTTGAAGTCGGGATTACTAAACTCTGGCTTGAGGGGGATTCCAAAAACATTATTAATACCATTAATGGTATTTCCCCTCCCTCATGGACGATTGCGAACATAATTGTTGAGACTTGCGCCACTCTCACAAAGTTCGATAAGGTCCACGTCCCTCATGTTTACAGAGAGGCAAACCCAGTCGCTGATTGGTTTGCTAATAAAGGGGTTAACGCCACCAATAATCTGACCTAGCATGTCGAAAAAGATTTTTCGATGGAGGCAAAGTTTCTTATCGACCAAGATAAAATCTTGGGAAGGATGGCTCAAATCCAATGCAATTATGGATAATAAAGATTGCTTAATAAATGGTAAGTGCCATTATTGGCATCGTGATTTTCACCAGCAAAAGGGGTTTCCTCTGACATTTTGACACATTCGAAAGGGCGATACCATTATTTTTAGAAAGGGGTATATTCACGGGTATCATAAAAGAAACATCACCATTTTTTCGAATGCAAATAACTTGCACAGTTCAGAGTTCATGAGAATTGTGGAAGTTGATCAGGTAAACATGACGGGTGAGAGGAGCAGAAAGGAGCCGGTGGGGGAAGTTCAGAAGTGGAAGAACAAGGCCAAAGTTTGGAGAGAGCTGGAAAAGGGTGGGGTTACTAATTTCTTCGAGAAACTTCATGGCTCAGATCCTGAGATCACTAACAGCATGGTGAATTCGTGGAATAATGGTAAGGTTAAGGTGAACAGGGTCTACTTTCAAATTACTGAGGATGTGGTTGTTGAAGTCACGGGGATTCCGATGGAGGGGCATAAATTCTTCAGAGACAAGAAGATGTCTTCTAATGCAATCAAGGATTTTGTGAAAAACACTGAAGAGCTGAACAAGCTGGGCAAGAAAGAGACCATTTTTGTAACGGATACTATAAAGAAGCTCTGGAGGTATGTTCTCTATGCTATCATTGAATATATAACCCTAGACCCCAGGTTTGATAGGGTTAGGACTCACCATTTTGTGATTCTGAATCATTTTCACCATGGTAGTAAGATCTCCTTCCCGTATTATCTTTTTAACTCGATGAACAAGGCCATTTCTAGTTTTAAAAAGAAAGCTACCGTCAACCCGGCACTGCATGAGGGTCTTCTGCTTCTGATTCATGAGCATTTCCATGCTCAAACCATTAGCAAAAACCCTATCCAGGGGGCGGATGTTGACAAGAGCAGCTCCAGTTTTTCCTCAGATTTTGACGATGTCGAGAGCATCAACTCTGATGAGGTTTTTGAGCATTTAGGTAAGAAGACTAAAAGCCATAAGAAGGATTACCCCTCTATCAAATTACCCAGCAGAAAGAGCCCTAGAGGTCATACCCCAGCTAAAACTGGCTCTGTTGAGGTGGAGGAGGAAATGGATATTGATGATTCTGACAAGGTTTCGAAGGAGGAGCTGGATGAGGAGACTCTGAGAAAAAGACAGAAGAGGGAGGGAGAGAGCATGGAGCGCTCGAGTAGTCAGGGAAAGGATTCTCTACCCATTCCCCTCTCCCCTATACATCCTTAGCCTCCTTTGGAGGAAAATGACAACTCTGGACAGATTGAGGGGGAAGTGCAAGTTAATAACAGAAGGAAGGCTTGGAAGAACTTCAATGTGAGAATGGCCACTATGGGAATCTACAGAGAGGTGATGAACCCCCAACTCCTAGTGGACGACCTCGAGAAGCCTAGACTCAATGAGCTAATTGACCCAGCTATGGTGGCTATTTTTGATAATGCAAGAGAAACGGGCATGAATCTGTTGAACAATGCCCACAATAGCATGATCGACAACTTCAGATCAATTAAATGGCTTTTCCATGAGCTTGAGGATGTCAGAGATAGGGTTTCCCAAATGGAAAAAATCAAGAGCAAGACAGGTGCAGAAAGCCAAGGCGATTGGAACAGCTGGGAGACTCTGATGGAGAGGAGAGTAAAAAATATTGAGAACTACAATCACAACCTGGCAATTCAAATGATCTCCCTCCTCGCTTCGATCAACGAAAACATCCTCTCTCTCTTGGAAAATCTCAAAGACAGGAACCAGATGGAGGAAGATGATAAACAGAACAGAGACAAAGATAGGCTAGATGTGGATAAAACCAAGGACAGCACTATGGAGTAGGATTTGATGAACGCCCAGGATCATAAGGCAGAAGAGCAACAAGAGTGCGCCGAAGCTGCCCAGACCATGCTCGAGATGGAGAAGTAGTCTGCTAGGTTGGGTCTCTGTCCTTTGGTTTTTGTTTCTCTTGGTTTTGGCTTTTTGTCTGGTCTCTGTTTTTCTGGTTGGTTCTCTGGCCTTTTTAGTGGGCAGTTGTTTCGGGCTGGGCCTTTGGGCTTATTTTCAGCCGTAAGGCTTATGTTTTGGCTGGGCATTTTTTCGCTTATTTTCAGCCTTTCTTGTTGTTAAACTTATGGGTTTCAGGACCCCTTAAAACCTTTTTACCTTATCAAAAACATAAAAACCATTATTGAACTCTTGTTATAATTAAAAATTTCATTAAAACTTACTTTTAAGGTTTTAGAGGTGTGCAACAATTCAGATACCCTATCTTTTATTTCCTGAGTAGTAGGCCTTATGGTTGCCAAATGTATAATTTCTCTTCCAATTTTCTTTAGCACCTTTTTAATCGAACCGATCAGGTCATTGGTCTCTGCTAAATCAATATAGAAAGGGTCCTCCTTAGGGGGGGGCTGCTGAGGGACTATAGGTTCCTTTCCCTCCCTCCGACCACTAGCTCTTTGTGACAACAATAGTATTAGTATTATCAAAATTACTCCAAAACAATGAAGAAAACAACATTAAAAAAATAACATTTTGCTTCTATCTAGTTTGCACAATTACAATGATTTTTACCTGCTCATGTGTAGATGAGCCGAGAACATCGTCAGCATCCCCTTCAAGTGGTTGCTCCATATTGTACCCCTATGTCAAAGATCAAGTAAAAAATGTTAGCCAAAAATTTATTGACTAAATGGTATGTTGGAGTCATTGATTAGAAGTTGGTTTAATAGTATGTACCACCCCCATGATAGTAGTCTCATTTGTATATCTGTGGTTCAAATTGTAATCAATAAGAAGCTCTTGCCTTGCACATATTGATTTTATCACACAGATGAATACATGATTTCCCTCGTGTGCCTCAAATATGCAATTGGGTTGCTTTATAGTTGACCCAAGTCATTTACTATTTATAAAACCTACAATATTCCTTGTTGCTTTTGGCCTTCCATCAATGTATATAGCCACACTTTTACTTTGATTATTATCTTGCTATTGTATATAATTTCTCGAGAGGGCATACCTACGCATACTTTTTTTATATTGAACAATGTGCATCCAACTTTTGTAATCGTAGCATGGTCCAACATACTCCATCAATTCAAAAACTTTTTTCTAAGACAAATTTATGCCATCCATAGAAAATAGGTCCAAACCATGTAATGATGATGGTGCTATGTGATATATCCTCTCATTAACACAAAAATCAGTGTTTATTGGAGGAAGTTCCTTGGGTACCCAATGTTTCTGCAGATGTTGGTACCTCAAGGGTACCTCAATGTCACCTTCCATCTAATAATCATAAGAACATGACCCCCTTTGTGAAAGGAAAAATTTCATGCATTTATTGAATTTCCTTCTAGTCCTTTGACCTCTAGTTGATCTCCCTATTCTAGATAAACTGCATGTCTCACTTTCCTCTTCTATTCCTATATTTCCCTCACTCGAGGAAGACACTTCTAAAAAATTCCTATTCATTGGTACCTACAAATGGTAGAGATCTTATAAGACATCAATCTTACTATTGATAAGTGTATTAAATAGACTGTCTATAAGGAGTATTGACTTATACATGTCGATCCATGAGACTGTGCAGGATGCTCCTGAAAGGGGTTCAGTTTCCTACTAATGTAATTCAATTATCATGAGCATAATCACATCATAATCATAATCAAATCCATCATAAGCATCACATAAAAATTAAAAAAATTAAAAGGTACACAATATAACACTTAAATCGGGCTCACATTATAAGCCTACTAGGGAAGTAGGCCTAGTGAAGGGCTAAAACTATTTTTTTGTATCATTTGATGAGTTGAGGGCTTAGTCACCTTGGAGACATGCTATTTGAAGTTTTTTGATGTGTGTGGAGGTGGAGGAAACACCTAGTTAAGGTGAAGTCAAGTTTGGTGCCTATTGAGGCATTGTGAGAATTTGATAGTTTGTTGATTAGATTGCTTGGATGAATCCATTCAATGGATTGAGGGACATTCATGGGATTATTCCAAAGATGTAGAACCCAAGGTGGCATAAGGATTTGGAGTGCACTTTGATAGGTTATGGAGTTAGCTTGGATCAAGGAGAGGGATCTTATGAAGATGCTTGGTTGGTGTTGTGAGAACACTATGGAAGTCCCTCTTGTTATGAATGATTGCAAGTCCACCTAGGGTCTCTACATCACCTATAGAGGTAGAATTATTAACCAAAAAATTAGGTAAGCACTTATATTATGTTTTCCCTATGAATTTTATTCTAGGTACAACTCTCTTTTATAGATATTTAATGAATTCCCTTTTCTAAACTAAACACTTACAAATGCTTTTGACCTGAAAGAAAATAAGGCTCAATGCATTCATGCATAAATATGTGTTTTTAATAGTTTTATTTAATTAATTTAGATTAATAGTTAATTTAGATTAGCAGTATTCTATTTGTAGTTGAAACTTGTAGCTTTTAAATAGATAATGAATAAACTATGTAACCATATAAGACAAATATATTTCTATTAAGAAATGAATATTAAATAGATTAGGGATTGATGGAATACCTCTAAATTTCATCATCATCATCATCATCATCAGTAGCTGCATCATTGTCATCATCTTCTTCTTCTTCTTCATGAAAATTTGTGTCAAGAACATCATCCAATAACTATCGATCATGATCATCATATACATCATCTTCTACTTCTTCGGTATCTTCTTCTTCCATCGCATTATACTTTATTGGCCTTCCTCTCGGTTCATGTCTAATAAAAAATGACCAACTCAGTTTATGTGGAACCTCTGAGTAAAATACCTGCTCACATTTGCTTGGAAGAACATAGGGCTCATCCCCACCTAGCTCAAACAACCTTGTATTAACCATTGTAAATCCATTATCATGTTCAATAACAGTTCTATTAGGATCATTTGGATTAAGTTGTAGCCTGTACCATTTGACAATGAAGATTACTAATTTGAAGGAACTAAAGTCACACTCAAGTATATCATCCAAAATGCCATAGTATAAATTTTTAGACTCTCGAGGATGTAAGTCATTTCTAGATGAAAAATTAGTCACTTGAAAGACTGCAGTTATTCTTGAATCACAAGTTTTCCTTGTATCATCCAACACTTTGACGGGAAATTTCTGGCCATTATAGAACATAGGCTTGTGGTGTTTACCCTACAATAATATGTGAAACATGTCAAAATTATTGTATTGTGAGTTGATAAACATACAGGTGATTAATAAATTTGTATGTACCTAGAAATCTCTTAAACCACGTGCTAACTCTATTTCCCTTTGTGTAACATTGGAACCTCCATTACGATGAGCTTCTTTAACCAATGAAGATACACCTTCCCATGTTAATGTGCGACTAGAATGTTGACATAGTTCAATCCATACCATTATCCAATCAAGATTGTTTGCAATATACAAATGTAGTGCATCCCACTCTCGAGAACCTGTACAAAAAAAAAAATAGACAACTTACAACCGATTTATTTTGAAGATTAAGAAATAATTTATTACAATAACATCTTATAATTTATTACCTCTCACTTTTCTCAATGTACCTTTCCCTATCAAGTACTCCCCTTCTAATTTTTTAAAAGGCTTGAGATCCCAAATGCAATCTACATGGATATTTGATGCAAACATAGGAAGATATTCACTAATGTACACCATAGTCTGGTATACCATATATCCCTCTACCATAGAACACTTAGGATGTGCTCTTTGTCGAACCAAAGCCTTCAAAGATTTCAAGTGCCTCTCAACCATCCACATTGACCTAGTGTGTATAGGTCCACACAATTCAATCTCCTCAACTAGGTGTATGAGGTAGTGTTCCTATGCATTGAAAAAAGTTGGAGGTAGACACTTTTGCATTTCACATAGTAAATGAGGAATTCTTCTCTTCCAATAGTTTATATCTTCTTTATGGATTTCTTTAGATGAAAACCACCTACATTAAGAGATTCAAGTCACAAAAAATATATAGATACGAGAATTTACAAAATAATATACAATAGATTACATAGCAAAAAAAATAAATCACGAATATAATAAATATATACAACAAATTGAACAGATATTACTACTCACCTCATGTATTTTCCAAGATTGTATATCACTTGTTTTATGTTATTGTTGAAGTGCTCTGGGAGAGATAGAGGAAGCACATACTGTAGTAATTATAAACCAATCATTTCATTGTTTTCTAACATAACATAATGAACAGTACACGTAGTTTATGAATATATTGTAAATACAAAAGAACATAACTTACCTTGATGAAAGTATGCCAATCATGTGTTTTGAACCCTGGACCAAATTCACTTTTTTTTATATGAGATTGTTTGTTTTTGTAGCAAATGCTATGGAAAATTGAATTTTTCGTATGACTTCTTTTATGGCATCACTTTGCTGCTCTGTTAATAACCAAGGAAGGGCACTTATATTAATCTAATCTCTATTGCTATTTGAGTGAATGAAATTCTTCAATGCATGATTGGATTCATGAATGTCATTACAAATTTTGACAATTTTTTCTTTGTTACACCTTCCATCCAATATTTTCCACAATGTCTCTGTTATATTCTTTCCAATATGCATAGTATCAAACAAATGCACAATTTGTAAATGCTCATAGTAAGGCAACCTACTAAATTTTCTGGGATAGCTTTTTAGTCCCTTTGGAAGGTTGTCAGTACTGCCTTGACGACCTTCATGATCATCAATTACACAATTAGTAAACAAAAATCATAATAGAGATATATAAATTACAAACATAAACCATTAGGTGGAATGACATTACCTCGATGATTAATTCTATTATATTCCAACATCCATAGGTGAGATGTCATTCTTTGTGGCTTTGATGTAGTCTCTTCTTTCCTATTGAAAATATGTTTTTTTCATACTTTGATACTTATGATTCCTATGGAGGAAGTGTCTACTCTCATCAAACACCTGCTTTCCTAAACTTTTTGAATAACAAGATTTCATCTTTGGACCACAAACTAGACATGCAAATTTTCCCTTTGTTTGAAGACCTACAAGATAATGATATAATTGGATTATTAAATATGTTGATTTTTATAATTAGAATTATCGTGCGCAAATTGAATTCACTATAACATACCAAAAAAATGTGTTAGCACTGGGGCATCATGTATTGTCCATGCAAGTATTGCATGGAATTGAAATTGTCTTTGTCCTATTGGTCTAGACACGTTATACATAGTGACACCATTCCATAACTCCACCAACTCGTCAATAAGAGGCTCAATATATACATTCATATCTTTTACTTGATATTTACCTACTTGAATGAATAGTAACATTACATAATTATTGTGACCATTTTATTGCAAGATTTGTAAGTACATGTAAATTAATAACTATCAAATAATAAGATACTTGGAACAATCATTGCCAACATAATGTGCTCCCTCTTTATTGACATCCATGGAGGAATGTTATTTTTGATAACAAAAATAGGCCACATCAAGTAAATAGATCTCATCTCTCCAAATGGATTGACACCATCTGCTGCCAATGAAAGCCTGAGATTATGAGGTTCTTCTTTGAAGTGGTGCCACTTTTCCTCTATGTGCATAAATGACAAACCATCTGTAGGGATTCAAATAATGTCATCTTGACTTCTATTGCATGCATGATAATCCATAAATTGAGCCAAGCTACTAGACCTGAATAATTGTCACATCCATAGAATAATGGGGATAAAACAAAGAACCTTTTGAGGCACCTTTTTTGTTAGTCGATCTATTTGATATCTACTCGTATGACATATAGGGCATTGTGTTGCAAATTCATGTTCTTTATAATATATAATATGATCATTGGGACAAGCATGTATTGCTTCATACTCCATTGCAATATCTTTCATAACAACAGATAATTCTCAATATGAGCGACGTAGAATATTTGATCATGGTAACAAAAGCTCACCTATCAATCTACAACAAAAAATAAGTTGTTAATATAAACAATATTAGTGGTACATTATTCATCCTTTGTTAACTATAAAGACATATATGACATGCCTTAACATACGTGACATTGTTATGTTGGATAAACTATTCATAACCTTCAAGTTCAACAACAACAATACAATAGAGAGAAGAGTTGTTTGGGATTGTTTGTATAGGGGCTCGTATGCCTTCTCAAGTAGAGGTACATCAAGGCTATCATCATCATCATGATCAGATACGCTTTGACTAAATGTGTCATGGATCAATGTATTTATACCATCATCTTCAATTGTTTTTTTTGGTGTATGATCATCATCTTCCATGGGATCATTATCTTCACCTTGGATATTCACACCTCCATGTTCCTCCACTTCAAAAACCATATTCTTTGAATTTTTGTGCTTCATATCATGTACTTCCCTGGGGAGATCAACCTATATAAAATTTATTAACATAAATAAACCATGATCATCAACTCATCATCAAGTGATTTCATATGTATATAAATTGTTAAAATGATATAATGAACAATTTACCAGTGGATGATGGTCATGCCCTCCTTCAATGTGACCATTCTCCCTACAATGTCTCTTAACTATTTTGATTAGAAACCTTCTACGATTTAAGCCCTTACAAATTTTGCAAGGACAATAACATTTTTCATCACCTTTAATTTTCAAGTTAGACCACAAACTAGCAATTTTCTCCCTATTTTGTTTGTCACTTATATTATTTGACATGATCGTTCTTCACAGGAAGCAAAAATTGGGCTATGAAAACTTCAGTCTACAACTTTCACAAACTAAGCAAAACTATTGAAAGTACACAAATCTTCTTAGACCTAGTTAAATACTTTAATATTTTAAAAATACTTTCTTTGAATTTATTCCTAAGACATTTAACCCCATCACCTTTTATAACATTCAGTCAATTGCTCTAGGAAAATTTGTGGATAAGATTATTTGTAAAACTTTGACCAACTGCCTGAAGGTCTTATTTCAAGAGACCTTAAAAAATTAAGACACTAAAAGAAATTTCAAAACATGTAAGCTAAAATTCTAGTTAAAATATACATTAGATTAAAAAATATACAATTTTCATACCCAAGCACGCAGCTATAACTCATGCAACGGCCTTCTTTCTTAGTTGTAGAAGCTCTCCAGCAATCAAATTATACAAGCTACAAGGCCTAACAACAATTTCAAAACATATAAGCTACAAGGCATGACATATTACATGACATGGCAAAAGAAAAAAATTTACAAGCTTTAGCAAGACATATTAAACGACATCATAGTGCTAGAGAGATCACAATTATATGAGTCAAACATAGTCATGAAAAAACACATAAATTAGTTATTATATGCAATTAAAAGATATATAGTTAGATAGGGACATCCATAGGGCATATTGAAGAAATGAAATGGTCATATAGATTTCATATATTATTTTGAAGATGATAGTGTTCTAAGGCAAAGAATCCATTCATATAACCATAATGACATTAAATGTTCAAGCATGGACAATCATCAAATACCAAAATAGAGCAGCAATAAATCATTAGCAATAGTATTTCCTTGAAAGTTTCTAAAGCCTTTTCAAGAAATCCATTTTGTACATATCATGCAATCATGGCATTCCATGATACCAGATTTCTTAGATGAATTTGTTCAAAGAGTTCATGTGCCTTGTCTATATTTCCACATTTTGCATACATGTCACAATTGGTTTTGGTTCTATGATGACTACTAAGGGGGATGTTGGTCTCAACACAAGAACTAGAGGTACCATAAAGAAAAATGATAATTTTGATGATAAACAATGTCAAGACCATTAGGAACTTTAACAAAACTTCTTCCAAGTGGAATTGGAAGCTAGTAGTACCCTCAATAGAGTTAATATGCGATCAAAATCTTTTAAATATTCTCATGTGATCAATGCATACTTATGTAGCTTTTATTTGATTAGTTTATTCTATTTTCAAAGTTTATTTGGTAAAAGGTGCTTGAGACAAATTTTACATCCTTAGAAATCTAAAGATTTCTATAAAGGAAATGTTGACAGTATCATATGTTTGTTTTCTGATGTACTGCTCCTTATATTCTGCACTCATTCTTCTTTATCTATCTAATCATAATATAAACATTGTTGTATATGTTTATTTTCTGATGTATTGCTCCTTATACGCTTGTATCTGATATATGAGCCTGTAAGGCTAAGGAAAGGACATACCCATCTACCAAGGGAGGAAGACTTTTTGCCTCTAGATATCAAATCTACATGGCAAGGCATGGAAAAATGTTTTGAATTGGGTCTCACCAAAGCTATTGAGTTGAGCAATTTTTCCTCTAAAAAGATTGAAGATTTGTTGAAATTATATACCAAAATTCCTCTTGCTGTGAATCAAGTAATGTTGCACTATTTTCAATTTTTTCTACTAAAGTTTTTCTCAAAGTTTTCTTATATATATTTTCTCCAAGTTTAATTATCTTCATTTTATTCAAAATATATAAGTAATTGACCAAAAGTGGTGGAATACATGGCAGGTAGAGATGCACCCAATGTGGCAGCAGAAAAAGTTAAGAAAGTATTGTACTGAGATGAAAATCTACATATCAGCATATTCTCCTCTTGGAGCTCCCAACACTGTATGGGGAACCAATGTGACGATGGACAATCTTGTTGTTCAAGAAATTTCTCAAAAGCATGGAAAGTCTATAGCATAGGTATATAGTTCTTATGTCTTTTTTAGGATATTTTATCTATAAAGTCAAATTGCCTCATTTTTTTATGTTGGAGGCTTATACTTAGCAAGACTTGATTTCAAATAGACTCTTTAAAAAACATTTAACTTTAAAAATAAACCAAAGATCCATAATAACTAATTTTTAAAAAAAAATTTGAATGTCAATCCATATATTGTCTTCTTGCACATTCTTATTATAATTCCTTGCATGTTCTTTGTAGGTTGCGTTGAGGTGGGGAATAGAGTAGGGAGTAAGTCTGATACCTAAGAGCTTTAATAAAGAGAGGATTAACTACAAATTTTCAAGTTTGTAGTGTCATCTGCCATAGACTATTTTACAAAATGTATCTACTGCAAAGAGACCCCACTTGAAGGAAATCTGTGAAGAGTTTATGAGAACTCTTAAACACTTGATAAGTAGGAGATAATTTCTACAGAAAGTCAAATCACATAGTTAAATCCTGATAGCAATATCACAACTCTTAAACACATTTTGATGGAATTCTCTCACTGCGTTGGGATTGCATAAATTGAAATGATAACCTTTAAGAGAAAAATAAGTGAATTAGTAAAATCAGAATTCTTGTGAATAAATGAAACTATTTTATCTCAAAGAGAAAATAGTACAAAAATAATGTCCAAGAATTGCAAGCTATGTAGACAAAAAATTTTGTAGGACAATCTATGATTTTAGTTATCAATAATTCGTATGATACTTAAATTTGGTGTTGAGATTGTTAGAGAAAAATTAATTATAAAATGTCTAGGAAATGTCTGAAATGCCAAAGCTTGGAATAGAAAACCTCTTAAGAAAAACATGGATTTTTTTTTAAAACAAAGCTAGTAAAAGGTCTTTTATGTAACCCTCTTAAAGGCTTCGGAAAACATAGTGATGTATCAGATATAAATTAATAAACAAAGGTACCTATGAATTGAACCCAAAGTCGAGTTGTAGAGAACAATGTGAAAAGCAAAGACTGCATTCCCTTAAATACTAGTGACTAGGGTTTATTACCTGTTATGTTGGTGCATCTTTAGAGAGTTCAACCAAAAAATTTGCACAAGAAGATTTTAACTTAATAAATTTTCTATACATACCTTTTACCGTAGACCACAGAGATGGATTCTAAATGTACAATGCCCTGGTTTCATGCCATAGACCGCAGAGATTCATTCTAAAAATACAAATTACCCAAATGACCAATGTGCTTTCTTTTTCTTTCTTATATCCTGTTAACGTCATAATTGCAATGTTTTCGGGTTATAATTGAAAAAAAAAAGCCAGAAACACATTACATTTGCCCACCGTCACAAATTGACGTCGCAAATTCACCCTAATGTATTAATGTCAGTTTTGTCTTGTATACCTTTTCCTCATGACTTCTCATTTGCACTTCAGACATTTTTGGACTCGTGAACCTTGACTATTTCTCCTTGTAATATGTTGTTACAAGAGCACACTTATATTTACTCATCCCAAACAAATGGGCTAGAATGCATATAATTATTCAGTTGATGTAACCATCTATTCCTATCTCTAGCTGTTGGTTTCACATACAACATTTAATCTCTATATGACTTCTCATTTTATAATTTTTTTGCTAACTTTGTGTTGAAATTACTAGTAAGAATAAAGCCTTGTGGTGTGTCATCCACACCACATTTAGTGTAGTTACAAACATTTATGAAATTTTTTTTTATCACCTTTTTCTAGTTGCTTGAAGAGTGTTGAATAAGTAAAATTAATACCTTGAGGTCTATAAAAGTACCAAACTATTGGTTGCAAGTTGCATTTGGTCTCCACTTATTTAAACCTCAAGCTACTACACAACATTTTTAACATTAGTAATGGCATATACAATTGATAAAATAATGACAGTTGTTGATGGAATTCTATATAAGTTAATTTAGGTCAAATGCCTTGAATTCTTTGGCCTATCAAATACTCTTGCTTCAAATATACTCCAAACTTATGGGTCATCTAGATGCTTTTGTGATACATTTACTTGTTAGAATTGCCTTGAACAACACAATCACTCATCTGCATTTTATTGAAAGCAAGAAGCTCAAGCACCTAAGGCATTCTACTTCATACAACATCCTTATGCATAGGAGCTTTAAGCTTCAAAGTATGTTTGCCATTCTGTTGTAGATGATTATGTCGTTAAAGCTTACAAGTAAAATACACTCTCAATTCTATAAGATTACAGTTGCCAATTTGAACTACTTTACTAATGTTCTAGATTTTGTAGCCCATTGGTTATGCTTCTCTTTCATGCTAGGCTAGAAGTTATCTCCATTCATGATAATGAATATTCATTTTAGCAACTTTTAGTTCCTTTGTATTGTGAAGCTCTTAAAACTCTGGAGACTTTTTTTCTCATTTTAGTTGTTATTACTATGAATTCAATTTGAGTTATAATGAGGTTACTAAAGCTCTTGAACTTTGAATGTCATCAATGATGAGTAAGCTTCCTCATTAATCTCTTTCTATAGTTTCTACATGCTATACAATGTGGCAGTCTTGACATTGATTTTTTTGCAAGTTGTTATATCTTTTAGTGATTCTAGTTTGGTATGCCTATTTGTAAGTGCTGATCAAAGAGATGTCATTTGGATTATATAGATTCCTCTTGTTTTGTAGATGACATTTGAATTATATAGATGTCTAAATTTAGTATTGCTAGTAATTTACAGCTAATAGAACAGGAGTACACAGGCATCAACATTGTCAATTTTGGAGGATTGAATTTATGGAGCTTTAATTGGCTCATCATCTACTATAGATTCTAAGATTCTAGTACTATAAGTTATTTATAGCTAGTGTGATAGTTCAAGTTGTAAAGCATAGTGATACAGGTTATTTGTACCTTAAGGTTACATTTTACTACATTTTTCTTGAGGTTTATGGTATGCACAAACCCTTTGATTTGATTATTGTGGCAGCCATAGTTCTCTAAGATGCAAGTGTGGTATTGCATACTTGAACTAGTTGGTCTTGTTTATCTATATTTGTGTACCTTGATCATCATTGAAAGCTAGGTTGATTTGTTTGAGTTACAATTGAACTTTCCTATTTCTAATAGTAGACATAGTTTTTATGCTAAGTGCATTTGTGGAGTGAATTGTAGTGTTAGCTAATTGTCAATATTCATTTATTATGAATGGTCTATGAATGTTAGAGGTGGGGTCACTTTTCCTAGGTGTTCAATCAAGTGCATTTATATGCACATGTGATTGGTTATGTTGAAATTGTTTCCTCAACTTTAACCCAGGGCATCATTGTTGTAGAAAAGAAAAATCTAATAGAATACACTGTTATGATGATTTCTAATCTCCTTCAGTAGCCTTTTAGATTTTGAAAATATAATTCTAAAAGTCAAAAAACAACCTATTTCCTCAGTTTGCCGCCTTGCTCACTTTAATTTTTGAATTTTGAAGATTGTATATTGTTTCTTTAGCACAAATGTGTGATTGCACATTTATACCTCTTTCAAGGCCTTTCTAGTTTCAAATTTCTTCTTATATGGGTTATCCAATCTCTCTGAACATATTTCTTGTAGATTTTTTGCTCCCTTCCTGTATTAAGAGACATCTAACATTAACCATAAACAAGGTTACTCCTAATGTATATTTTCCTCAAATCATACTTTTTTGGAGGAAGCTATTATCATCTGTAAATATTGTGAACACACCAAAAGATTTTCCACATCATTCAATTTGTGAATTTCTATGTTAGATAAGCTAGATAATTGACAAGGGATATCCACAATCACTAGGTGTTAAATTTACATCTGGAAAGGTACGTATTTACATAGATAATTTCTATATCCCATGCATGCCAATTTACTTAGTTATACCTTAATCTATTTTACTACTATATTAAGTTGATTGCTAGGGTCAACTTAAGCCATAATTTCCCTATACCATATTTCTTGAGCAATAGTATTTAACTTATGCCCTATTATCCTTACAGACTACAAAAAAAAAGAGATCAAGGTAACTTTTTTCTACACATTGGGACACATGTGAGGCAACTTCAACATCAGGAGAAAATTTGTTGGAGGATCTTGCAAGTGAACAAATTTATTGGCGAGCTAGCAAAGAATACTTGAATTGTCACTATGTAAGTTATCGCAAAAAATATTGTGAACCCACTTCCCTAAAGAAAATAAAACTAGGAAACTATATGATTAAGGTAAGGCAACCCCTATGATATAATACAAAATCTTTTATAAAAAATGGGCAACTAGTAGCAAAACATATGAAATTTCTTGGCTTGAAAAGTACCCTATAATCTTGATAGGGATGACCATTAAATGTTGTATAGACTTCCCATTTAGATTAAAAAGTTAAATATCTAGAATAAATTGAATAAATTCCAAGTTCAATCAATATTTTACACAATGATAACTAGATCATGGTAGAGATAGAAAGTAGGAGACAAAAAGAATCCAATTTAAAGTAGCCAGTTGTCTAGCTGATCACTGGAGTAATTTTTTTCCACCTTATCTCACTAAATGGAAAAATGTAATGATAAGTGACCTCCATTGAGAATTACTAAGATGCTACTAGAGCTATCAAACATTTTGTACTTCTCAAAGTACACAAAGACTAAATCTGGCAACTATCAAAATTTGTCTAGAAAAGAGTCACTTGCTTCTCTGCTACTATCAAGAATCAAGACCCTTTATATAATACTAGCTACTTTAGTACCAATAGGAGTAATTTTTCATTGATTTCTAGGAAACATGCACTTCTTTGAGCATTGTATTCTCTTGCCTTCAAGAATTTCTGTAGAAAACATTATTAGCATAGGCCATTTCATTGACACTGTTCTCAAAAACCTTAGGGGTAAAATGATGATCGTTGATGTATATGATACTTTAGGTGTTAAGGAATTGTAGCCGAGGTTTGAATCTTTATTCTTGTCCATTCTTACTAATCAAGGTTTTGGGGGTGGCATTCTTCTTGTGTAATTCAAGGGAGAAGATTGTTTATAGTTTACACCCTTTGTTGATCTATGTTTGTGTCATTCACAAAAATTATTGTACTATCTTTCTCTCTTCAATTCCTACATGGAGTTCCCTCAAAGATGCTGCAATGCCAACCTAGGATATCAAACAAGTAGTGTTGAGCAACTTCATAATCATAGGTAACAAAGATAAGTGGTAGACGATGGTTAGACATAGAAACTTGTTAAGTAAATTCAAAATATAAGGTCTACAAATATTATAGTATTTTGAGGGCTCTTTTGGAGACTTGAGCACTTTTGTAGTGTACACAATTGAATATAAGTTTTTAAATATCCTCAAGAACAAAGATAGCCTATGGGACAGAAGAACTATTATTTAAGCTTTCTAAAGTGATTATTTCTCTCAAAGGTACAATTTTTTCACTATGCATTGTCCAACCTTTAGGCTTATTTGGATATACTGAAAGTCTAGAAAAATAAGAAAATTCTTAAGAGTGGATATATGACTTGCAGTCTTAGGAATAATATTGGTATTGAATAAAGAATGACCCACATCAAGTAAAATAAAAAAGTCATACTTTTGTTAACTCAAGTTTTAGTGATAAAGCTAAGAAAGAAAATTCAACTAGATTAGTGATAAAAAAATTCACTGACTAGCTATGAATCAAACCTAGGACCATCTACTTATTGTTGGGTTGCTATATCAATGTACTACTAGCTCTCTTGTTTACTAGTCAATCTATGGTTCAGGTGTTTCCTACATTCCCTTTGATCCAAACTAAAAGTGCTTGGGGCTCCTATCTTGGCCTCGGTCTACTTAACCATGGCTTTGATACTAGGGTAAAATTTTCTATGGAGCAGCCAGGAGTCAAACTAAGGACCACCAGTTTGATGCCACAATTATCTACCATTGAGCTATAAGCCCTTTTGGTGACCCATCCATATATGGTCACTAGAGGCTAAAGCTTCTAAATCTTTGACATTTTATTCAAATTTCATTTTTAGGACATATATGTGAATGTAATGATCTCAACTGCCATAGATCTAGAATTTAGTTTTTAAAAAAGAGAATCCATTAGTAATAAAAATTTACCAGAATTTTGATCACTTCATTGCACTTCCATCCCAAGGGATTATACAAAACAATTGCCTGAATACATAACAATGAGGAAATGTACAATTCAGTCAATCAATGTAATATGATTAGAATGAAAAGCCACTATAGATGAATTAAAACTAGGTTAAATCAAAATATAAATGAAAACTACACCAGACTCCTCCTAGCATCCAATTTGGCTTCAGATTTGGGGCAGTAGCTGATATTCATAAGAGGGCACTATGAAAGAAAGACATAGAAGTTATAGATTCCTAGTTTTAGAAGCATCATTTTACTACCAAAGAAGCAAAAAAACTATTCAAATAAGAATGTTATTTGTGTATACTTATGAGAATTCAAACTGAAATTATGAACTTCTATGTTCACTTCTTACTTTGAAATAGCAACCGCTTCATGGAAACAGATCACTATCTAGTCCAATATCAAACATCATGTTTTGGACAATGTAGCTACTCAAGTTCTATTTTATCCCTTGAAATACTTTCTAAATCTATTTCCTCAAATAAATTTTCCTTTTTTGGTTCTCTCTGAGCTCTTGATTTTCCATTCATAAGGTAGACTAATGCTGAGCTGACTACAATCTTAGTCTAAAAAGGAACATTAACCAAAAGTATACTTCAATGTCATGCTAAGAATGGATTGTTAATTGACAACTTGTCACTTGAACAGCCTACATGACTACTATAACTGAAAAAAATTGAACTTTGATAAAATTACATAAGTAGTGATAAGGACTTGAGATATTGTCCAATTTAAACCTCTAGGGAACCACATGAAAGATGTGTAGCATAATCATTGGCCACATGTTGTTTTGAAGTACCAGCTACTGCATCATGGTGTCATGCAACTGCCATTGCTTCTTCCAAAGAATAGGTGTTAGGCTATCTCTTCTTATTGACTACACCTTTCATAGTCTTTGGTATTGTCTTCTTCTCTAGTAATATAATATACATTGGTTTCTAGGCAGCAAATCAATTCATTTGGTGTTTGCTTTAAATTTCATGATGTTTCAGTTGATAGACCAACAAAGAGCAGTACTGCTAGAGCTAATCCATTTCCTGGAGTAGTTCGTCTAATTAGTACTGGTTCATATGAAGGGACATTGTTGCTAAATAAGAAAACTATGTTTCTATTAAAAGAACAAAAGCTTCTAGGTGCTTTAAAATTGTTATTATTTAAAGTGTAAATTTAGTTTACTTTTACATTACTCATTTTGGACTAATAAATCTTTTATTTTTTTGTAGGTAATAATGCTTTCTTTGAACATCTTTTTCATATGACATTGAGACTATTTGGACCCACCATACGTAAAAGGTGCATAGTTTCATATCATTGCTACATAATTTTTCTTTTCTTCCATTTATTGTAATATATTAAAGTTATTGATCTAACAATCTATTTGTTTTTAAAAAGGTGGGATTTACAAGCTCTAGGAAATGGATCAGTTCCATTTCCTAGAGCTGATTTCATCTTTTGAGGAGAAATTTGGAGAAAACATTTTTGACACTAGCCTACTTCTCAAAAGAGCAACAAAGAATATAAAGACTATGAGAGATCAATATAGAAGGGCTCTTAAGGATAACCAAAAGTATGACCATCCTCCTATGATTCCATTGATAGAGTGGAATGAAATAATAGAAGATGCAAAGGAGAAAAGGCTATGTGAAGATAGAGATAATGATGCAGCACATGGCAAAAGGAGGTATGTCATGATAGTATTAAGTACATTATAATTATGCACTAATTATTGATATTTGTAAATATATAATCTAAGATGTTTGAAATTGTTCATATATTATAGGACAAATCCGTGGCTACAAAAGCGAGACTAGAAAAGTTTGGCCAACACAAACTTGGCTCTGGTGGCTATATGAATCTCAAGTCTCGACCTGTAAGTAGAAGCAATGAAATTTCATTTTTTTTTTAATATAATGGTGCAAATAGTTTTGTTTAATGAAACCATAAGTGGAAAACTGACAATATTAAGCAAAAAATATAGGGCATAGAATTCAATGCAGAGGTCACAGATGAAGATAGAAAAATTGCCTTGAAGGAAGGCTATAAAGTTGTTGCTACATGCCTATGTGAAGAATCTATAAGCCTTGCCCAAGAATCTAGTGCACCAAATGATATCTCATAGGTAAATTGGTCAGATGAAAAGTAAATGAAATTGAATAGTTGAGAAGATTCTTTTTTGGTATTAGTTTTGAACATAAATTGACTACATAACAATGTGCATAACATTTTACTGCAGCCTTCATATCCTACCACAAAACTTGCTTTTGAGAAAGGCCATGATGTGCATTATAGTGGGGGAGGTATTAATTTTCTATTGGAAATTAATTATGCAATTATGAATACAATTTAACATCTTCAATTGCAATTTGATGTGTATCACATTTTTGAATATTTTAGAGCATGTTGAACATCATGCTAAAGGATTGGACCATGTTCCAAGTGTTCAACATGTTGACATGGTAGCAGATCAAAATGTTAATGTACATGATGTGGCATTGTTAGGTAAGAAAAATGCATGTTAATTTGTACTTGTACTTAATTACAGACTTGTAATAGTTAGAAAAAGAAAACGAGTATGCCAATTTATCTCATTCACTTGTTCTTGCAACAGAGCCCCCTTTAGTGTAGCAGCCTCTTGCTCCTCCAAAAAGAAGGAGCCATCATAATTTGACATTACACATGCCAAAAGAGGAGGAGAATGATATAGATATGGATGCTCCTATGAGCACTTTTCTTAAGGGAGCTCAAAAAAACAAAAAAAAAGAAATGATGTTTTAAAAATCTTCTTTGATAAACCTTGTTGGATAATGAAAGAACTTTTTTTTAAGTAATTATGTATGAATGATGCATATTAATACATATTTTTATTTTATGTTAATGAATATTGTTATGTGTTAATGAAATCTTGATTAGTATTATGTATTAATGAATTTTATATCATATTAATGAATGTTATGTGATTGTATTGATTGAATGTTATAGTTCATAAATGGATGAATGAATGAATGAAGTATGTAATTAGATGATAATGGGTACTTTAGATTGATGTTAGGGGGAGGGGGGTGAGGCTAGATGAGCTTCCACCTTCACATGGTTGGCCTTGTTAAGTAGAGAATATTATAGTATTCTTGAAACCAAGTGAAGCTCAAACTAACATAAAATGAACACTTTGCATGTGGTAGGTCTAAAATGATCCATGACTACTGCTGCCCATAATATAGAATGCAAATGTGATATGGGATTTATGTGTGGCTACCTACAATGTTTGATATTTGATCATTTTGTTCCCTTTATATATTTACATTCTCAAGGTAGATTTGGAAAAGTCATTGTGGTCTAGCAATTTTAACTTTTGAGTCCTACTAAACTTGTTATTGTTGAATATGACTAATAGGTGATAGCTACCCTGAGAGAATTTGGGCTCGAGTCACCAAACTTGATTCTTGGAATTGACTTTACCAAGAGTAATGAGTGGACTGGTATCAAAATCCTCTTACATAGAAAGTTTTAGATTTGTTTAGTTTAACTAAACCAGGCATAGAAAGTTTTAGATTTGCTATCAAAATCCTCTCACATATAAAGTTTTAGATTTGTTTAGTTTAATAGAGCTTCTATTGAAACCTTACATGACCATAAGACTCTTCAACTGCTAATTGTTGGAATTTGAAAATAATCAATGGCTATCCATTCATCTTTTGTTGAGAACTATTGGTTTTAACTTCAACAAAAAAATACATCATGTGGTAAACACATTGTGTTTTCAACACCATTGACAACCATCCAGTGATCCTATCTTCTCATCATGATGTCACCATATTGCCATGAACAATATTGAAACACACTTTTCACATTGTCTCCATAGTGTCACGAACAAATTTGAAACACACAAACACTGCCCAAGAGTTGTTATCCTCATAAGGTGGTATAGCCAGTGAAGGCATTTTGAACATCTCACAAACAACACTCTGAGATAGCACCTTTTGGCATCAATGAAAAACATGCCTAATCTAACAACATCAACATTATATCCAATATTGTTTTTTTTTTGATAAATTGAAAGCCATTATTACTACCAAGCACAACCAAATTGTGCCAAGTGCCTTTTTATCAAGGACCTTTCATCTATCATATTTGTTAACTTTTTTTATTGTCCACCAAATGATAAGAAAAGATCATTCTAATATAGATACTCTTTAGGGTACACATCGGCATGGCTTTCTATTCTTCACTCAGACCTTTGGTACACCATGCCTCATCTTCAAGGCATCTTCTATTGATAGATTACCAGTGACTAGAAGCATAGGAGTATGTTGTGAAATTCCATACTCTTCCAATTGCTTGACCTGGCACAGTTAAGGTCTCCTTCTCTATTCCTTGCCTCATAGCTAGCTTCTTTGCCACCTTTGCAATATTGAATGTTAAATATACTAATTTGACCATAGTTGTGTCTGATGATCTCCTTATTTGTATTTTTTCATATAATTATTCATGCTCCTAAATCATGGGTGGCTTTTACTCAATCAAGTAATACTCAGTGGAAACTAACGCATCCTAAAACATTAAGTATAATGATATCATACAGCGACGATAATGGAAATTTAGGTACATCCATCAAGGACATGCTCCTTTAACCATCTAGTAATTTTATTGACAAGATTTGTTTTAGATCTGAAAATGTGGAATTTTGTGGTTATATAATCTACATGCAGAGACTCGAGAAATGCAACCAATGCTTGGGAGTTGGTAAGAATGTAAACCCTCTCTTATTGTAAATGCCAATGAATTCATTATTTTTTTCTATGCATAATTTTATGGTTGAACAAAATGAAAGGTCTTATTTCCTTTCAATCTATTCACAAAGAATAAATTTTAGCTCAGGTACACTGTTATTTTATATCTTTGAGTACATAAAATCTAGGGCAAGACATTTTTTTTTAGCTATGACTGTTGAAAGATTCAATATGTATGAAGAGTTTTTTAATTAAAAACACAAAAGTTATTCTATTTCAATGATTCTCTATATATTACAACTTGAAATGTTTTTTGTACTTGACTATGAGCTTGTTTCATAAATAGTCAGGGTTAACTCCATTAACTACCATAATTAATTGATAGCAAAGAAGAGAATTTCTCTTAATATCTTTAAAATGGATCATCAAAAATGATTCAACATTAATTCTCTAACATGATGTTACCGAATGATGCATTGGCAAAGCACAAGAATGCAAAAAAATCTTTAGTAATGTTTTATGTTTCTATCATTTCCTTTGACACTTGATGAATTATATATTTGTAGTGCTTCTAACAATAGCAGGCAACTTTTGATGATAATGGAAATTTAAGTGCATCCATCAAGGACATGCTTGTTTAACATGCTTGTTTAACCATCTTAGTAAAAATTTAAGTGCATCCATGGGTATTAATTTTTTTGTTAGAACTATTTAAGGAAAAATATCATTTAAGAATACTATGGGGGTTGACACATCCTATTGTTTTATATGACAGGTTGCAGATCATCATTGTTTTGACACCAAAACTTTATATCAAAGTATTTGCAACTTGGTAGATGAAAAGGCTCTGGATCTAAAGACACTTAACCAATGAGTATTGACCATACTTTCTTAATTATATGTTTTAGTGCACTACATTTTTCTAATATGATTTCTTTATTGTTAGATCTTGAAAGAGTTTCATGGGT
Organism: Cupressus sempervirens; assembly: GCA_028749045.1. Lineage (NCBI taxonomy): Eukaryota > Viridiplantae > Streptophyta > Pinopsida > Cupressales > Cupressaceae > Cupressus > Cupressus sempervirens. The sequence goes on from CM053787.1 coordinate 656,496,911, forward strand.
TTAAAAGGGAGCATTTATAAATATCAATGGGTGGTACAAGTAGTGTTGAAATTTTTCAAAGGAATCACAAGGATGAATTACTAGATGTTTTGGAGATTGATGTAGATCTTGTATATAAAGACTTATTTTATCTAGTTTTCATGAAAATGTAAAAGAAGCAAGGACAATTAGAGTTATTTTGGAGTACTACCTAAATATTTAGGAGCTTATAGTGTCTTGAATGTCTACTTTGTTGGACCTTTTCTAAATGTTATGTAGACAATAGATTGAAGAAAAGAAAAAACTTCTTCTAGGGCATACACTGAAGGTAGTAGTAAAGACATCATTGCGCAAGGAAAATGTAAGCATAAGGCTGAGGACAGTAATGATTTATTGTAGTCCATAACATTTAACTATACCTTGGTGAATCTATGGTAGCTCAAAAAGCACCACTTAACCTTCTTTAGAAAAAATTATGCCTAACGAAGAATAAAATTCATCAAGAACAAGAAAGAACTCTTTGAATGCATGGTCACCAAATTTAAGTCAATGCATTCTAGCTTTAACATGAGCAACTCTTGCAAAAAAACTGTCCATCACAACTCAGAGTTTGGAGCCTAAGTTGCAAAGCATATATTTGAAATTGATCTGGAAGACCATGTATCACATGTGATACTGGCTAATATCTGTAATGCCCCGTCAAGGGATCCAAAGAATTAACCAAAAATTTCACTAAATTTGGTAACATTTTTTTTTTATAACATGAAAGTAAATACCACATATAACTTGTACATAATAATGGAAGCAATAGCAATGTCCATCTAAAAGTAAACATAACATACATAACTGATTTCATTCTTTAAGAATCCCTTAACGTTGAGTTACATCTAAACTAACTAACTTACATGAATCCATCTAATACAACATCCACATGAATAATAATGATAAGTCCAATGTTCATACATTACATTTCCAAATGCTCAATCATCCACTGTACATGTCATAGGGTATGAAGGCTTAAAAGAATATACATATGTGAAATAAGGTACATCATCCTATTCCAATCTATGATACATCAAAGTAGAGATAATCACATGATACATCATCATAGAAGACATATACATCCATCATAAAGATCAAACAAAATAAACTAAGTGCACGGTTCCTCCCAACCATTAATAGCATCATTAGACCATCGTGGGTCCTAGCCATCCCTCCGTGCGTAACATCCCAAATCATCGAAGAGATCATCGGCATTAACATAATAGGAATGTCACTCCTAACATATACAACATCATATGTAGAAAGTAATCTAACATGCAAATATAAGCATAAGATAACATCATCTAACATATGCTAATCATCAATGAAAGGATACATATCCACCATCACGAAGGACGCATCAGCCACGATGTCTCAATGAATCTCAAATGATAAGAGTGGAAAATACACTACCACCCGACCGCGTGGTACCTAAGTGGTCCACTCCCACCGTGCTGAGGAGATAATATCAAGTCCCAAATAGGCTATCCATAACACATAGCACAAATCTCTATAGTCCAGGAATCCTAAAAGTATACTAACTCAAAGGTTCCAACACACACAAAATCGACATCTAATTTCCAGAGGCACACAATGACATGTAGGAAACCTACTCTACAAGCGAAAAAGTGTCATCACATTTATCTCGTACAAGTTACCCTGGCAGTTAGCTAAACTCCACGGGTCCATATAGATCTCATGTGGCCACTAGTATCCTCTCATATTGACAAGGCATACTATGGAATGCAAGGTCACAACCATGCATTCTCACTACTCCCATCCTAGCCTATATAAGCACTCAAGGCATGGGCGAGAACCAAAACTCTTATCTTTTTAGGTTCATTCAATTAGTATTAGGTGTGAATGTTATCACTTATTAATCCAACTTACAATGAGTTTCCCTGGCAGCCTCTTAGGGCCCCGGCCCCCATTGCAAGCCACTTCCCAACACTACAAGTAGATTACCTACCCTATATTCATGGAATCATAAATCTCAAAATTAGAAAAGATAATCCATAATAAAATCATCAAATATGCATAAAGCATCAAATATCCATAATAAAAATCATCAAACCTCCAAGATAAGAATCATCAAATCTCCATGAGTATCCGAAAAACATCCATAGAAAATCATGACCACAACAGTTCCCTATTGGCAACTGAAGGCATCACTGATAATCATAAGTATCCATTGGTTCTCAATAATCAAAATATATCTCAAAATAAATCACAATATCCATTGGTTCTCAATAAGCAACCAAGAATATCTCAAAATCATACTGATTGAAGACTTCAAAATGGTTGAGTCAAACATGTCACAACATGACATCATCAAGAAATAAATTCACATTTTAGTCCCATCATGGCGACTAGAAAATAATCTAAGGATAACTGATCGATGACTCAAAAATTATTAGCTCAAGTGTCTCATACGCATACATCTCAGCTTCACACATGAAGACTGATAAACAATAACAATCAGTAAATACAAACATTTCATAGAGCATACGATCACATTACCATGGTTGGGCTTATAAAGATCGAGACCAAATAAGATCAACATGCCAACACATCTCATAACTCCTGAGCCTCTGGTAACAACCTAAGATTGGTCAACACTAGTCAACCCAAAAACTCAAAACAAGAAGCATAAAGAATACACGATGCAAACACATGTTTTGGTTTTGCTATCTTACATAGTTGAATTAAGTGTAGAGGTTTCCAGTTTTCTGTTTGCAAGTATATTTTCAAGTGTCTTAAGTTTCATCATTTGACCTACAAGTCAACTCGTTTGTTCCCCGATAACATTATCCTTCCATTAATAAGAATTACATTTAAAGAATAAATTAAGGATAAATATTCACTAAACTGATCATCATTGACCTTTAATTAAATTGTTCTCTTATTTAACCATGATCCATATTCTAATTGATTAGCCTTTCAACTTTTCTAAGATCATTATTCATTATATTATAAGAGGACCAATTATCATTCTTCGAATAAGAGATTATAACTTTATTTATCTCAATCCATTAACATAGGTACACCATCCATGACTTCTTAACATCTTTTTAGTTTTCAATTAGAAACTTAATTAAGTATTACTAAAGTTTGAGTCTTTGAATTTAATCATCACCATCGTTGACAACCATACAATATCTAAAGTCATAATTCAAGTCATAAGAATAAGACCTCTCAACTTCAATATAGATAATCTACAATATCGTTAAAAGAATTATATCAAAATTACATAACTTAATTATTAATTGAATCTAATTAACTTTCATTAATTGATTTAATTAATAATTGTATAACCATAGGAACGTTCTAATTAACATCAGTTGACTAATAACTAACTAGAATTCTGTAAGTTAAAAGTCAACTATAATTCAATACTCAAATGATCATATTAATAATTCAATAATAATAACTTGTTAATATTTAATGACAAGCTATATTGGAAATCTCATTATTAAATCTTTAATGATCACATACATCACTCTCCAACAATGTTCTCATTTATATTTTAATAATAACAAGTTATAATAAATTCTCAATACCAGGTATTATTATCTCAAATAAGTTTTCTCTATGTACGTTGATTCAGTTAACTGATAATCTTTCAAATTATTAACCAATTCAATTTGATTAATATCTTTTACAGTACTTCGATCATTAACTAATCTCCTTTAGAGTAACTCTGTTCGTATTAGTTGATAACTATTTAAACTATTTATACTATTATTTATTAATAGTTTGTTAGACCCAACAAACATTAATAAATAATAAAGTTATCACAACTATAAATAATCAATCTAGAGAACTTTTACATAGAACTTCATTAGCTAACTCTTAGTACCATTAAGGTATTCAAACGTATTAACCAATAACATAATAATTCAATCTTAATCCAATATCATTTAGAGTTTCTAAATTTAAATCAACATAATATAACTTATCATCTTACAATTATTTAATCAATATTAAAATCAATCATTAGATTCCATTTTCTAATTGTTCTAATAATATTTTGTCTATACAAAAGTTGTTTGAAAAAGATCCCTATCACAAACCAATAAGACTCATTGTAGATTTTAACATGAATAATTTTCAAATTCTTAGCATTATCATCTTCATTAAACAACTCTAAAACTGTTTAATAGTATTCAATATACATTATAAAAAGTCCACTATATAAACTATATTAAAATATCTTTTCTTTTAATCCATTTACTTAGATTGACTAATAATTAACTACACTTTTTCTACTATTAACTAATCTTAATTAAATTTGATTTAATTAGATTAGATAATAGACCATATAAAACTAATGCATATTAATAAGATTCTAATAAGGGAAGATTGCAATAATATCTTTAATTCATTAAATAATCTCCAATAGATTATCTCTAATCAAATTTGTTGATAACTATTTAAACCATTATTTATTAATAGTTTGTTAGACCTAACAAATATTAATAAATAATAAACTCATCAATCTATATTCCCATAAGCCCCATTAGTTATTATTTAACTAACCTTTAAGGCATATCAATAATTCAAATCGTAGTTATGTTATAACAATGTTATAATGTAACTATGACTCCTTGTCAATATAATAATTCTTATTTAAATCTAAATCCAATATCATTAAAATTTGAGTCTCTTAGTAATCATCATTAAACACTTTTACCACCTCTTAACTATATATTAAATAGTATTTAATATACATTAAATAATTAATATTAAAAGTCATCCATTCTCTATCCATCAGCTCCATCCACAAACTTTTCATTAAAAATCTCCATTAATTCATTTAGAATATTCTTATTAGTCTTTAGACTAATTAAATAATTATTAAATTCTAATTATATTACTTTGATATATTATTTTTGTGAAGTTTAAGTATAAAGAACTCTTGGTTATGGAAAATGAAGAGACATCCGTTCTTGAATAAAACAGTCTCAGTATGACGGCCATAACTCCCTAATGAACCGTTGGATCGGGCTGAAATTTAAATATGTTGAAGAGGGTCAAGTTGCGTCGATTCTGACTAGAGCAATCGAATAAATTCGATCCCGATAAAAAGTTATGAATGACTGAATTCGGGTCTATCCAAGAGGCAGCGACAGGACAATTTGTGATGAATTAAGAATTTCCTCTTAAAATAATTGTTCTCTAAATTTAACCATAAAAGGGTTTGTTCATATGCATCTAAAAATATAATTGATAGAAAGATTACATCTAATCATTCGAATTTTCACCATAAAATTTCTATTTTAATTCCAAATCTTGTCTATCTAATTTCATAATATAGATTTGAACCCAAACCCGATTAAGATCTAATTATTTCTCCTTAATTAGATCTAAGATTTTTTGATTGTTTTTTTCTCAACCAAATAAAATATCTTGATTCCAATTTCAAATAGTAGATTCAATTATAGAGAGTATTTAGACACATAAAATAGATATGATGAAGACAAGAAGAGAAAGAGTGCAAAAAAAATATGAGAATATCACGAGTTCACCTGGACACTGATGCTAATTTGTCATGCCTCAGAAATCTATAGAAAATCTCTTCCTTCCCCATCATTCGCAATTCTTCCAAGAATCCAAGCCGATCGAATCCTCCAAGTGATTAGAAGTGCTAGAAGGAGCATAGAAGCAAGTAGAAAATATATGAGCATATGAATCTTCTCCCATGTATGTAAGCTTTGAAGGTTCTATTTTTGCTTGTAACTCGTGGCTTTCCTTAAGCTTGTAGCTTCCATTAAACTTGTAGCTTCCATTAAGCTTTTCTTTTAAGCTTTTATGAATGTCTGAATATCAAGAGCTCTCAAGAAATCTTTGAAATGCTTCTTGAAACTGTTGAAAGGTGTCACCAACTAAGCATGGGTCTTTTCCAATTCTTTTTTGATGAGTCATAGAATTGTAGACACCTTGTGCTTAATTGATGCACTAACCTCCATGTTGTTGACACATGTTAATTCCCATGCAAGTTTATAACTCCAATTTACTTTACTCTTTCCAATTTAATTTATTTATTTATTAAGTCTCATGAACTAACTTTAATATCTCCACTTTTCAATCTTAATATATTTATATTTCAATCATATGAGATTTAGAATCTTTTAATAATTTAAAATATATTTTCCACTTTTAAACTTTATTGCTAAAATATTTATTAGCTTTAATAATATTATTATTTAGTCATCTATTTAAAAATGAGCTTCAAATATATTATTATTAAAATAAATATTGTCACATTCTAAATTTAATATTATAACTTTTATCTTCCAATTTAATTATTTTATTTAATTAATTTTCCAATTAATTAAATAAATTAAATATCAAAATACCATATTAATTTTCTATTAAATTAAACCATTAACTAAATCTTTTAATTAGGCTTAATTAATAGAAAGTACTCCAAAGACTCACAAAGGTAAAAATACGAAAAACTCATCATAGCCAATATACATACAAATCAAACCAAGGGGTTTATATCATGAATTACATCATCTGACGCATTCCAAGGGTACTCAACTCAGATACTTGTCCTAATTTTTCAATTAGAACAAATGGCTTAAAGGGTTGGGATTTGGACTTGAGAATTTATCTCTCCTCTCTTATCATTGAGATAATGTGATAGGGTACGCTCATCTTGGCAATTCAGGAAAGTCGATACCCGGTACCTGCAACCTACATAAAAACTATGCATGTACAAGCACAATATATACTAAACTAAATAGGCAATGGCAGGAAGTGGTGCATTGTGTAGATCCCGACTAGCAGGTGACTACAACTCCCTTCCTTAACCACACCAGACACACCATACAAAAGCAAACACACAAAGCAAACACGCACACCATACACATGCAAGTATGGGGTAAGTATCCATAAGAAAACACATATGATAATAAATCATCTTACTAATCATCATTAATAACTGCAAACACTGAAAATAATCATCATACATACATGAAATGTAGAGTCTAAGTAATCTCATCACATATCAACTGAATCCATAGCACAATATCTTATAATCTCATAATAATGTTACTAACCATCAACATGAAACTAGCTCTAAAAGAGTTCAGCAATGATAACAAAATGCAAACCAGGGGCAGGCACTACAATATCTATGCTACAATAGGGAAATAGGATGAAGTAGCAAAAGTGAGGAAACTGATGAGAGATAATGGAGTAAAAAAGGAAGCAGGATGTAGCTAGGTTGAAGTGAAAAAGAAGGTTCATTTCTTCATGGTTGGCAACCCCTCGAACCCATAGATGGAGGAAATATATGTTGAGTTGGAAAAATTGACAGAAGAAATGAAGAAGGTAGGATACTTGCCTGATACAAACTATGTGCTTCATAAAGTTGAGATGGATGAAAAGGAACAATATCTTGCCTATAATCACAATGAAAAGCTAGCAATTGCTTTTAGGCTCATAAACACCCCAGGCGGTACACCCCTTAAAATAATGAAAAATCTTCGTGTGTGTGGTGATTTCCATACTGCTATCAAGTTTATGTGCAAGATTGTTAAGCAAGAAATTGTATTGAGGGATAGGAACCAATTTCATCACTTCAAGGATGGGATCTATTCTTGTGGTGATTATTGGTGATGCTAGTGGAGAAGCAACTATAGGCAGGCTCTTCATGTTTTGGTAGACAGTGAGCTATTTTAGTACATGTTATGTGATTATACCATGAAGACATTAACTGTGAACATACATGCTACCAGCCAATACTATCAACATTCTTAGAGTTCAAGGGCTAAAATGGGGCTGATAATTTTTTTTAATTTGATTGCGAGTCTACTAAAGAGTTTGAATTTTTTGAACTATGCGAGGCTCGCTGCCAATGACAAATGTATATGAGTTATATCCATTTGAACTAGTTCACATATCAGAGTGCACATATAACTTCTTGTGCCACCATAGGCTCTACATCTTAGAAATCATTGCCAAGTCCCTCAAATGGATTCACCCAAGCAATCTTTTCCAATAGCTATCAAATGCCTACAATGCCTCAATAGGCTCCAAACTTGTCTTCTCTTTAACTAGGTGTCTCCTCCACCTTCACACACTTCAAACAACTTCAACTAACATGTTCCCAAACTGTCAACTCATCATCTGATACAAAAACTCAATTCTAGCCCTTCACTAGGCATATTTCCCAATTAGCCCTGCCTATTCAGTTTTCCAAGGTTTTCTTCCACTTTTTCCCAAAACACTCATAAATATAAGACCATAAATGAATACCCTTTCCCTAGTTACACAACATGCTTTAAAGTTTCATACTATTCCTTTGGACCAAATGCCCAAACCATTACTGCTACTCCATAATTAGACTTCTATTAGCCCTCTTATTACAAAGAAACCACTAATAGATCTCTCCCACAAACCTTCTAACTTCAAAAAAAGTTTTAATACCATCCAAAAAAAATGATTTTCCCATTCATAGGAGATTCCATCAAGTTTTTCTTGCCCAATCATCAAACCCTCCTTCCTAGGTGCCTAAGCCTAGGGTTTTGCCAAACTCACCTCTCCAATCACTTCCAGATCCTCCCAATTGATGTAACACCATCTAATGACCATATCTTTACCTTCTATACAATAAAATGTATCCCTTATGTGGATGGAATCTCCTAACCTTGACTGGTCCAATCACCATGTAACCCCAAGACAACACTTTATCTCAATTAGAGACCTCCTTATTCAATCTCTTGCATATCCTACATACAACCACATTATATAAGTGCATTAGAAATTATAACACCCTCTCCCATGAGTTACATATCCATCACAATAGTGGGAGAGGTGAAAATCTTAAATTATTTTAGATAGTTAACTTCTTTGTCACGTGACAATGACAATCACTTATTTGCTATACAAAATCCTTTAACAAATGGCCTATTTCAAATGAAAGGAATCTTTAAAATCTTCTAAATCATTTGTAGATTCAAGATAAAGCTTTGAAAAAAATAAAAATTTCTCCAATAAAAAAAAAATGAAAGGAATAGTCACTGTTTTAGAGAAGTCTGAACATAACAGTGAAATAGAGGTTGTTTTTATTGATTCTTTCAATCCTTTACATGAGATCTTTGACCATAATATCTCTTGAACACAAAATACATTGTATTTATTGACTTATTTTCCTCCTTCTAACTATCCAAATGTCAAAGAACCGACCAAAAACTCCCTAACTGTCTCATAACAGTCACTTGACAGTTTATCACCTTTTATTAACAACATTTTACTAATTTGCTCTTGTTTTAACATTTGATAATATGAAACTTTTTAAAACTTCTCTAAATGACTAACTATGCTTAAAAGGACCTAAGGGCTTCACTTATCCTATTGATTCCACTTGGATTACCATATGTGGCCTATTGTTACCATTTTGACAATTTGACATATTTTGCAATTACATTAATTTGACTGCATTTTATATGCACATTATAACTCTTTGACCTCATGTATGCTTACTAGGCTTACATAATTGATCTCAATACAAAATTATCACAAAAAAATTTGAAGGACCATTTCATGGTCTTATTACAACCAATAACCAATCATGATCATGTTGACATCTTGTTGCCTCTAGGGTCTTCTTATGCCTTCATCCTTGGCCTTCATGCTACTGCATCACCTTCCTCCAGGAGGATTTAGTTGAACTATTTGTCTAGGATTCCACATTTTGCATGCATGTCTACTAGGGTAGTTGCAACTTAAACAAATATATTCTCTCAATATATCTATTTTGTGCATATCTAGCAACCATGACTTTTGATGACCAAATTACATTCAAGCATCCTGTCAAATAGTTCACATGACTTATCTATGGTTCCATTTTGCAAGCATGTCTCCCAAGAAAAATGCTACTACTTTATCTACACTGTCTGATAAAATCCTTTATGCTTTGATGGATGCCTATAGCTTAACCCAAAGCTCTCATTCAGTAGTTATTAGATGATCAATCAAGAGGAAATAGTTGAGAGCTTAGAGTGACACAATTTTTAGATGATCATATGAAATGAAATGGGTGTGTGAGTAGAAAGAAACTAGAAAGACATTGTGTATAGATGAAGGCATCATAGGTTGTTATTTGTAGCATCTGGGCCTAGAACACAAGTTCTAGCTAGATCATTTGGGACGTAGCCTCAAAACTGTGTTCGTTGTAATTGAGATGTTCAATTCATCAAATGCATTTTCAGAAGATGGAAGGCTTCTTGCCATGATGATATGCTATATTTTTTTAATAGGTGAGACATGTGATTCTATAGTCACATATTCAGCCCAAGCATGTAATGAGGAAGACACACAGGCTCCCAGTGATAGACGTACAACATCTTCCTCAACATCTTAATATGGTAGCTTGCTTTAGCTCTAACTAGTCTATTACATAGCTTCCACCTGGTTGGAGATAGATCTGCAAAACTTTGAGGTAAAATTTCTAATTTTTTTAGATTAGAATAATATAAAATCCTTGACATTTATTTATATGGAACCTATTGGTAGAACAAAAACTATTCTCCAGATTACATTTTTTCCACATAGAATAGTTAAAATAAAACTTGATGGTGCAAACAACAATGGGAAAAATAGTAAAGAGTTTTTCTTGCTAAATAGATGATTTTAGCTAGAAGATGGCCAATTTTAACATTAATCTTATGCAATTTTAATGTGATCAGTATCCTTCTATAAGATGATTATTTTTCTGATCACTGGCTTTGAGTGAATGTGTTGCACCATATAACAAACTTTTTCTTGATGTTGCATATAAATTTCACCAATAAGTAAATGTGTTAAGCATTTTTCAAGACTCTTGGATTGATGGATTATGATGAGAAATTAACTCATTCATTCACTACACACCCAAAGATTGATCCAAATACAAGTAGCAAAACAAGTTTTTTTTTATAGTTAAAACTTAATGCAGTTAAGAATGTTCAAGTAAGCTATAGGATATTTTAGAAAAAAAAAGAAGAATCAAATAACTATAATGCACAGCCAAAGTTTGATCCGATCACAATAGCAAAACATATTCAGATTTTATAGTTAATGTAATTATTCGTAAAGGATGTTTGAGAAAGCTATAGACTACTTTAAAATATAGATTTATGTGCTTGATCACTTTTTCCATCATGTATAGGAGAAATGTTTACATTTGGCTAGCAACATACTCATCCCTATGCTACTTATTGAGTTGTCATGAAGGAGGGAATGATGCTTGATCTAGTTCCCATAACACTTTCAAACCCTGTCATGATGCATGACTTTGCAATAACTGATAACTATGCAATTTTCATTGATCTTCCTCTCTATTTTGGCCCAAAGGTATGTTTATTTTAGAGTAGTCCTATATTATTGCCTTGTTATTTGAAGAGTATGAAGAAGTTATTGGAAACTATCTGAACTCAAATAATTCAGCTGTATGAATAATGTATTTAAAGCCTTAGAACTTTAGATCCTTTTTGTTCTTCATAAAGAAAATATAGGATAGAGGTTGTCTATACAACTCTCTAGAATAAATTAGATTGCTCAATTTTACTTGCTGTTATCTCAGGATATGGTGAAGGATGGCGAATTCATTATTTCTTACGATACTACAGTGAAAGAAAATTTTGGTATACTACCTCAATATGCTAAAAATGATCTTTAGATGAGATGATTTGAGCTACCAAACTACTACATCTTTCATAATGGTAATGTTAAGACACAAGCATAATATTTTAGTATTGTCTTGATAACTTATAGACCATTTTTCCTTAAGTTTCCTTCAAGACTCATTTTTCCTCACATTTTTATGTTATATTTAATAAACTTATATTTTTCTCTTTTATAACTAGTAGTGGATTAGTTCGTATTACTATTTTTAGTTTTATGATTATCCTACATAGGCTAGTCAATCACTCTAAAAGTAAGCTGAGATATCTTTTAGGAGTCTTATATGTCTCTGATTTTTTCTCTATTTCTAGTCAATCTTATTGCCTTGGATACAAGGTTGATTGGGAAATATCTAATTCTACTTTATGGTTGAAAATGCATGTAGAAAATAGTGTTATATGTATGGTACTACACTAGATTTAGTAGCTAAGGTCAAGGGACTCGTAAAGTTTGATGTTCAAGTAGAACCTAAGGTGGGAAAGTTTTAGATTGAAGTTGGAGGCAATGTGCTAGGGGTTTTTGACTTTGGACCTAGAAGATTTGGTTCTAAGGCAATATTTATACCTAGGGATTCTGGGTTAGATCTAGAGGAGGATGATGGTTACTTGATTTGTTTTGTTCATGATGACAACATTGGGTATGGTTCTAGCTTACACTCAATTTTTTTGAGTCCCGAGTTGTCTTATATTTTTCTCCAGAGATGATAAGAAGAAACTTATATTTATGTGAAGGCTATTGTCTCTCAAATACATGATGAATAGGTTGTCTAGTACATGCCACTATTTTGAGAGATATAGTCTTTAACAAAATGGCTTAGAATAATAACAATACCATAGCCAATACTGAAACTAGGATTAGGATAAATCATAGTATTTACTATTAATCACTATATTAGTAGGTGACATGTTAGGAAAACACGTATCATGTTAGAGAAATCAATAGTTATGAGATGATCAATCAAGAGGAAATAGTTGAGAGGTTAGAGTGAAACAATTTTCAGATGATCATATGAAATGAAATGGGTGTGTGAGTAGAAAGAAACTAGAAAGACATTGTGTACAAATAAAGGCATGAAATGGATGGTTTTGGAGCACTTAGCACAGACACTCAACATTTATTACATATCATCATTCGAGATCAAATGGGTGTGTGGGATTATACGCACAGTGAACAATAAAGGAGGGAATTGAACTACTCACACAGGAAGGGTTCAACTCCCTCCTTTATTGTTCACTATGCATATAATCCCACACACCCATTTGATCTCAAATGATGATATGTACTGAATGTTGAGTGTTTGTGCTGAGTGTTCCAAAACCATCCATCTCATGCCTTCATCTGTACACAATGTCTTTCTAGTTTCCTGCTACTCGCACGCCCATTTCATTTCATATGATCATTTGAAAATTGTGTCACTCTAACCTCTCAACTATTTCCTCTTGATTGATCATCTCATAACTGCTGATTTCTCTAAAAAAAAATTGACCAAGCATTGGTCAAAATTTTGACCAATGCATGAGGGGTTTTCTACCAAGCATCGCTTGAAATTTTGACCAATGCTGTGCAGTTTTCCACAAGAATTGGTCAAAAATTTGACCAATGCTCTTCATAGCATTGGTCAAATTTTTGACCAATCCTCTACAAAGAATTGGTCAAAATTTTGACCAATCCTCTGCAAAGCATTGGTCAAATTTTTTATCAATTCTCTGCAAAGCATTGGCCAAAATTTTGACCAATTCTTTGCAAAGCATTGGTTGAAATTTTGACCAATTATGGACAAAAATAGACAAGTGTTGGTTGAAATTTTGACCAACATCTGGGTGCAAATTGTACCATGGCAACACATAGTTTTTGACAAACTAGGTTTTGGTCAAAATTTTGATGAGAAAATTTTCAACCAATGGGTTGGTCAAATTTGGTCAAAGTTTGGTTGAAAACTAGGTCAAAATTTTGACCAATAAAGGTCAAAAAATGAGCCCAAATGTACTAGTGAGGTTTTCTCGAAAGCAATTACCTTCCCAAAACAAGCCAATCCTAATGGAGGAGGATTGATGCCCCCAACTCAAGCTATTACCAAAATACCAATGTATCCTATTGGAGCACCAGTGATGCCTAGCCAATTTATACCAATGAATCCAACTCTACTATAGTAGTCAATAACATACCTAGGATACGAACATCCAAAAGTTGCCTTCATTGAGCAAAAGTTAGCAACATCCATTGAAATAAAGAATAACATTGCATCTGAGCTTGCTTAAATTAAGAAGACTATGTCCCAAATTACCAATGAGCTAAACCATTTGAGGTTGTTACAAGAAAAAAATAACAACTTTCAAAGAACAAATGCTAGTCCTTACAATAAAAATAATTAGGGTCAAAACTATAATAGGAATTTCATAGGAAACAACAATGTAGGAAACAATAATGGGGGAAACAATTCCAATCCTCTCGATTGTAACAATAGTTTCCAAAGACAAAATTGCCAATGGAACACTCATTCGAACACTGAAAGCATTCCTACAAATAATAACAACAACAATGCCTAATATGTGGAAATCAATCAGTATGACAATAATCAGAATGTACCTACTAATGATGGGTCATATTATAATGGATATCAACAAGTGAATCAAAATTCATAGGGCAATAGTAATATGCCCCCTATACAATTCAATGCCATGCTACTAAAATCTTATGATTCTTCACAAAACACAAGAATGGAACAACAAGCCAATGAAGAATTTTCTTTTCCATTCAGTCAAGAACTAGATACTCAACCTAAATAAGTGCTTGCCTTCTAGAATGATAATCAAAATACTTATCATTTGTGAATTCAAAAGGAACCCATGATGGATGGTATTTCTCATGCATTACAACCAACTCCACTAGACCTGAGAACAAGTAACAATCTAGTACCTATCAGACCTCCATATGGAGGACAACAAAATTAGAATCAAGGAAATCTGTCTCCAATCTTGAAGAATCTTGCATGGTCTACTAAAAAATTTAGTGTAGTGGAAGATTTGAAATGAATAAAGGCCAACATGTGCATGTTCGACATGCTACAAAAATGCCCTAATTAGTGGGAAGCACTAATGAAAAATCTTGATCATACGAAGTGGTAGCCCTCATTTTCACTAAGCTAAATTTTCAAAATTTATGGTGAGAATGTTTTAGAAAGAGAGTTGTGTTGTTAGGGTTGATGTTTTATTTAATTTCATTTCCATAAAATGGCCCAACATGGTATTTTTCCCTAGCCTAGTATTATATTCTTGTCCTAGTTTAATGAAATAATGCCCTAGGATTGTGTTTTCATCTCTCTCACAAATAAAATCATAAAAATTCACAATCTAGCCCTTTCCCTAGGTTTTATTTCTAAGCTAGAGATTGTTTGTAATTTGAATAGTCTCTTATGACATTATGATCAAAGGGGTTGGCGAGTGATCATAGGGTTAAATTTTGAGTTTCTTGATCTTACGATTCCATTTTTGTCACCTCATCATGGTTCTAATAAAAAGGTTTTTAAACCATGGCGGGTGATGTTATGACAAACAAGCTATTGAGATAATGGGTGTTGCACACATTATATAATATTGTTATATTGTATTATTTTATTTTATTATGTAATGTTGCGCCAAGATGGACATGCAACATCTAAAGATTTCCATGAGATATACATGATGAGTTGTATTGTAACATTTTGATAATATTTCATGTAATAATACTAAAAAATTTAGTGTAGTGGAAGATTTGAAATGAATAAAGGCCAACATGTGCATGTTCGGCATGCTACAAAAATGCCCTAATTAGTGGGAAGCACTAATGAAAAATCTTGATCATACGAAGTGGTAGCCCTCATTTTCACTAAGCTAAATGTTCAAAATTTATGGTGAGAATGTTTTAGAAAGAGAGTTGTGTTGTTAGGGTTGATGTTTTATTTAATTTCATTTCCATAAAATGGCCCAACATGGTATTTTTCCCTAGCCTAGTATTATATTCTTGTCCTAGTTTAATGAAATAATGCCCTAGGATTGTGTTTTCATCTCTCTCACAAATAAAATCATAAAAATTCACAATCTAGCCCTTTCCCTAGGTTTTATTTCTAAGCTAGAGATTGTTTGTAATTTGAATAGTCTCTTATGACATTATGATCAAAGGGGCTGGCGAGTGATCATAGGGTTAAATTTTGAGATTCTTGATCTTACGATTCCATTTTTGTCACCTCATCATGGTTCTAATAAAAAGGTTTTTAAACCATGGCAGGTGATGTTATGACAAACAAGCTATTGAGATAATGGGTGTTGCACACATTATATAATATTGTTATATTGTATTATTTTATTTTATTATGTAATGTTGCGCCAAGATGGACATGCAACATCTAAAGATTTCCATGAGATATACATGATGAGTTGTATTGTAACATTTTGATAATATTTCATGTAATTATTTAATATTGGGGATAAATAATTAAATTTCCAATAATAAATATGGGGTCAAGGGGTTAGGTAGCACATGGTTTATGTAATACCACTTGGTTTTTTTGTTGGAAATGATTGAAAAGATCATGAATGAAGGATAATGGAATTGGTAAAGAATGTTTTCAATCATTGTTTTTTCATTGATGTCAAACTTGCTACTTGTAGGAATGACAATTGTTTTAGTGATCCAAATACTATTAATTGGTTGATTAACAAGGAGGTGGCAATCAATAAGATGTAACTAGAATACCTAGAGAAAAGTTGAAGTTATGATGATGTAATGAAGTATAAGGATCAGCTAAGCCATTGATGAAATAGTGTATTGATGACATCCTCTAAGACACAAAGGATGAACACACTGAAGTAGATAAAAAATGTAAGGATTAACTAAGTTCATTAGAAAGAATCGAGCAAGCTAGTTAGAGCTAAATAGATTCTCAATTGAACTTGAGCAAGTTCAGCTTCAGTATAAGCCAAGCGATTACTCAGATGCTTAGTAACACAAAATCCTTCAGGTGCTAAGTAGTAGAAAAAGATAATGGATGCCGAGTAAGTTTTTAAGTGCCAAGAAAAGCCAAAATGCTTCAGATGCCGAGCACCAGTAAATAACATTAAGAAGCCGAGTAACATAGAAGGTGTCGAGCATCAGTAAACTAATAATGCTGAGTTGCTACATTATTTATTAAGACATGATTAGCCAGATCAACAACGATAAGGTTGTTACATCAAATTTTGTGAACTAGATAGAAGACAAGAATGATGAGCTAGTGGCACATAACACTATGTAAAACATTTTTGGTGAGTGCTAATGGATTTATCATGAAGTTTCTAGATAGAAACAAGATATATCCTACCTAATCCATTGTAACCCTAAAATTGGAGAGGAAGATTTGAGCAGGAAATCAAGAACAAAACTTCTATTTAAGAAGTTACATGTTAGAAGATCAGGTGCACATGCAAGAGAAGGAATTGGTCATAAGTATGATCACGTGAAGAAGCCAAGAGGAGTAGGAACAGAGAATCAAGACTCTAAGTTGATCAAGTGACCAGAGAGATTGCATTGGCATAATGAGTGGAAGAACTCAAGGAGACAGATCTTGAAGGGTGAACAAGTTGCCAACACTGCAAGGGAGGAAAGCCAAGCAAAGAAAGGAATTGAAGAGTGATATGAAATCTACACAGTTAGGTTCACAATCTGTATCAGGTCAAAAATCTTCTAATACTTTCCTACCATTGTATTAGAATAGAAGATCCCTAGGAGAAGGATAAAGAGATCTTCAGAAGAAGGATAAAGAGATCCTTAGGAGAAGGACAAGAGATCCTTAGGAGGAGGATAGGAGATCCTTAGAGAGGGATGAAAGATTCTTTTGAGAAGGTGATTGAAAATCTCATTGTAAGAATTTGGCTTAAGCCAGAATTCACCCAAGAACAAAAGAACTCAATAATAGCACACAGTAGACCAAAATAGGCAGAGTATGATCAGAATGATGATATTCATTCAATGATGGATACAACCAACATATACTGAGTACACTAGGAGTGCCTGAATATAAAGGCCTTAGGAGAGCTTCTAGAATGCCTAGAAGTTAGCACCATGACATGTCATACAACCAGGCACATGTCCACCAGATATGGATTATCCTCCATTAAGCACGAGATTAAGTGCGATGATGTGAGGATAAGACTACAATGGTGTAGCACAAAAATTAGTGGAGTAGACAACATGTGCTAAATGAGGAGTGCGGAAAATTGTGTTGTCATCATGACAACAAGTGAATGATGCATACTCCTGTGTTGTAGACACCATGTGCCTAATTAGAGTTGCATAACTCAATGAGAGTTCACAAACTCCTAAGTGTCTCACCTAAAATAATAATAAAATAATGCAAAATAATTAAATAATGCATTAACCTAAGTAAAACTTAAGTAAGTGTAATAAGTAAATACTTATTTACACCAACACCCCCCCTTAAGTGCAAGTTAGGGGAAGGCCCTTAAGCTTACGCAATCTAGGATGAAATGCTAGATGGGTCCCAGCTACTAGGCCATGTTAGGTACCCATGTACATAATGATATGCAATCTCCCATAAAGCGAGGAAAGAGGAAAAACCTCATGGGAAAAACCCTCCCCCAAAAAGAGAGATAGATAGGATGCATGGATGGATGGAGTAATCAAAACCCCCCCATTATGACATACATCCAATATATACATAAGAGAATGATGAGAAGAGGTAGAGAGATAGAATGGGCTCCCCCCCCCAAAGAAGAATGCCAAACAGTGAACACTCCAGTAAAGAAGCTGATCCAAGACTGCAAAATGGTGTTCCTTCCCTTAGGAAGAAATAATGCCAAGGGTACAAATGAGATGCTTCCGCTGTGTGTGGAAAGAATCCCATGGATAAGTGATGTCTCTGAAACCTGCTCAACTGGCTGAAGAACCTGTCCCAAAGAACTGTCTGTCCCTACAACTGATGAAGAACCCTGCTGCAACTGTTGATCATAAGAATCCACATTCACTTCAACCTGTAAGGATTGATCATGTAGAGAATGAACAAAAGAGTTTGATGGAACCCTCGTGACAATTGAAGAAGGTAATTCTGCATCAAGAAGAAGAGGCAAATCATGAATACTGTCCCCCAAATCTGTCACTGAACTTGTATCTGGAAGACTGAATGTACCCTATTGTTCTAGACCTATCACGTGGAGTTCTGTCGACAGATACAGTGAGAGGTCACTTCCTCAGTTCAGTCTGCATTCATACATACTTATTTACACCAACACTCATGAACTTGGGTGAACCTAACAACTCTATGTAAATCCTTTAATAGGGTGATATTCCAAGTTGAATGTTCTTAAATCTTTTAACAAGGTCACATTTAACAATGTGTTGTAGCCTTTAACAGGGTAGGCCTTTAACAGGGCAGACCATTATAAGTGGTTGAAATCAATTACGCAATTATTTTGTGGGTATCATCCCCACTCTAGTTTTACCTTCTTATTCTTGGAGAGTTTCTAGGTTATCAAATCCTTAGTGTTATGGTGTGATGCATGTTTACTTTTCATGGTTATTTAATGTTCAATTGCATACATGATAATTTTAGTTATGTTCCATTAAGGATTTGTAGAAAAAGTTGAATTGGACATCATTGGACCTTGGATAACTGATTCACCCCCCCTCTCAGTTATTCTAAATAATTCTAATAGGTTTTGTGGGACTTGATACTATATAAGCAACCAAAAGGTTAGTTTTTTGTGTGAGAAAGGTGAGAATATAGAAAGAGAAAAAGGAAAGAGTCTAGCAGGACAAGGCTTGACAGGTTAGCCAAGGGAGGATTTGTGAAGGTTGGAAGCATGACATGGGATGTTTGGCTTCATGCTTGTTCACATAGATTGTTTGGTAGTGGCTATGGGATTGAAGGCTTCCATGATTGTATTGAAATGGTACTTTTGCTAAATAATAAATGGTGATGGATGTTTTTGGAGGCTGCATTTTTTCCCTCAATGAGAGTTTCCTAGGGTATATCATGTGTCACAATTTTTGTGGGTATATTGTCTATTCTCTTGCATGTGGATTTTAATTCCATATTCATTTTTATATCTATTATGGGTTATATGGAAATGGTTATGTTTTTTATTGTCAAGTTTCCTTACAAGTGGTATCAAAGCCAAGTTTTATTATTATAACCCTAGATTGAATCCATGGGAATGCATGAGGATAAAAGAAAAGGAAAGATATATGAGTTTTTATTATAGATCTGAGGGTTTTGGTTTTACTATTATGGTCATATATTGGTAGATTTTATACATGTGAAATTTTTGGACAAATTTTTTTTTTTTTGATGTTTCATTGAAATGAGGGTTTTAGGTGGTAGCTTGCAAAATATGACCTCTTGGGTAAAACTAGACCTCACCATTAGATTTGGGTCAACATTTCCATAAATTTTGATATATAATATGCCCTAGTTTGGCTATGTTTAAAAGAAATGAAAGAGTTTTTTAGTTTTAGCCCATGATGGCCATGAAATTTAATCTTGTCAAAATTTTTATCACAAAAAAAAATTGCAGTGAAAATGGTAAAAAGAGTGTCTTACTAAAATTACCATAACTTTCTCTCGGGATATTGATTTTAGGCTTCTTATAGGTGTTGGAAAGCTAATTTAGAGTACTACAACTTGGTGTAGGTTTAGTTCTGTGATATTGATATTTGGTTAGGTTTTAAGAGCTCAAAAGTTAGATGTTATTTTATTTTGAGCACGGATTAGGGCATAACTTGGGCTTACAGAGTTGGATTTTTGACTTTGAGTAGTCAACAAAAAGCTCTTGGAGAGCTTTACACATTGGTTTAGATTTGGTGTAGGCTTGTCATGGTTTATTTTGTGATATATTGATCTAAAAAGTTTATGATTTATATTGACTATGGTAGCATTATGAGTTTATGACATTGTATGAGATTTAAGATTTGATGTCATTGTATACTCAGTTCATATTTTATATTGGTCTCATGATGATATGGTTATCAGTGTTTGATTTGGATATGTATGATGACTTGTTGGGTCTACAAGTTGTACAGTGTTGTAAGCAGTCTATACTTACAGTTTGCATTTATGGCTTGGATATTGGTTGTCTTTGCCCATTGATCTTTCATTATTGATGCATATTTAGATTGGTGGCTTGGATTTTGGTTATCTATGCCCTAAGTCACATGATTTTCTAATTTTTCTTAATGTAGAAGGGATGAGATGCTATTACTAGGTACATTTATGGTAGAGGATTGTGGTCGACTATTTTATACTAACAGGTTGGACATATTAAGAGTTAGATGCTCGGTTCATAGATGTGATCATGGTGCCATGGATTTTGGCATGAAATGATTGGATATATTGGTACATCCTTGATGGTCATTAGTTTGGATTCCTAATTTGGTCATGGTGGTATATCTTCTTGGTCAAGGATCATGGTTATTTGGTTTCTTTAAGGAGCTCATGATCTGGACTTTGAGTTCTTTGACAGTTTAATGCCTTGGTTGATTCTCATGGTCAGAGTATGGTCTATTTTCATCATTATGTTATGGATAGCTTGAATACATGGTTTATTGGGGGCTTGTGATAGTGATGAGGTGACAGTGCAAGATTAGTTCCTAGTTTGGTTTGTATCTTCTTGGGTTTGGAGATCTTGGTTTCACTTGGTGCTAACACTTTGGTTGTGTGAGTGTAGACCTAGAGGATCTTCATGTAGGAGATGGATTTTATGATTCCATGGGTGACTTGGTACCATAGTTGAGTGGGAGTTTTTGGCATTGATATATTTATTGAGTGTTTATAGGTGTTGGAGGTTTGTCTTAGATCATGTTGCTACAGAAGCATGTTTGACATTTGCATGGTGCACTTGTTATCTTTATGGTGTGTGAAGATAGCTAGGTCTTGAGGACTCATGCAATTATTTTTTATCTTCATGGTGTGTGGAGATGGTTCTTTATGGTATGTGGAGATGGTTTTCTTCATGATGTGTGGAGATGGTTTCATCTTGAGGACTTATAGGGTTCTTGGGAAAGGTGTGGTTTATGCTTTCATTTGACATGTTATCCTTGGTGTGAGGATGGATTTATTATTATGTTATGGTATAGTCTTGATATGAATTTAGAGTGTTGACATGCTATAGTATGTTCATATGGATCATGTTATCTCTTTGGATGAGATGGTTAGATCATGTTGTCATGTTTATGTTCCTGAGGCCATGGTTGGATCTTTGACAATGATCTTGGTTTAGTTTCTTGGTACTGAGTACACTGATCATAAGATAGATACTTCATGATATTGTTATGATGCATTTGGAGTTGGCATGGATTGATTGGTTATAGGAGCTCATGGATACTTGAAGATGGTGGTGATGCTGATTTCTCTTAGATTAGAGAAGTATTTTTTGGTACAGTGAATGGTTTCAACAAGAAGACCAAGGGGCATTCACTTTATGTGGACTTGAGAGGAGATTTTTCTTAAATGAGTCTTGGTTGGAGACTTGTATATCTTGGTGAACATTCTCATTCCCCACTATTGGTCTACTTGGCAATTTGCTACTTGAGAGGTATAGCCCATTGTTTCTCTTAGTTGCATTATATTTATGCTTGTCTTTCATAAATATGAATCTTGAATTATGATACATGAGTTAGTTCTAGAGGGTTAATTTGAGAGATGGTTTAGCATTGGTTGTTTTCATTTGCATATTTTGTTATGTTGGTTATGTTTAGGAGATGGTTTTATATTGGGCATATTCCTTGGATTTAGGAATGGTTTATGAGTTTGATCTTCTTGTGAAAGGCTTACATCCATGATTAGTTATATGGTATGGTTTGGGTGTTGTTGAGGCTTCTTGTTGGGTTTTTATGGAGGAGATCATACTTGCATAGTTTACATCTAGAGGTGTGTGTAGAAGGACATGATACAAGTTATGATTTTTATAGTTTCTCTTTGGTCTTGGTTATCTTCCTAGATGTTTGGTTTCACTTATATTGGATTTGAGATTAGTTAGAGATTGTGATCATTGGTTTATGCCCATGTATGTCATGTGAGAGATGACATGGTTATTCGTTTATCTCTTTCCTCTATTAGTTGTGGAGAGTTGTGGAGATTGTTGGAGATTTTTTTATGAGAATTGTTCTTGCAAGTTATTAGTTTATGTGTCATGGATGTCCTTGAGACTACATGGATTTACTTCTTTGAGATGTTGTGAGTGGATTGGTTATAGATTTGACATTATCTTTTATAGTGGAAGCTTCTTAGTATATATGTGGTAGGTATTTCTCTTGAGGCTTGTGATTGCAAGTTATAGATTGAATATGTTGATGATGTGAGATTCACTTGGCATACCTTTGGAGGTATGGATAGTTGGATGGGTTTGGCACTTGATGTGGGTGCTATTTCAGCTATAAATATTTTGATAATTATGGATACATGTGATTACCTTTGTATTAGGTTTTTGTGATTTTCATTACAGTTGGTATAGGATTTTATGATCTTCTAATGCAATAGGTTGGGTGGCTTTATCTTTGGATGACTTCTATGTATGTCTAGAGGCATTGGCATAATAGGAGGTGAGATCATTCATGTTTGAGATGCTAGATAATTTGATTTTCTTGTCATTACTAAGATGGAGCACATGGTGTACTTTGATCCATGATGGTGGATGTGTTGGGAGGGATTTTTCCCTTGTTCATTTATGTGGCTACAGATTGATCCTATGCAATGTATACAACAAGTGGGAGATTGTTAAGATAATGGGTGTTGTACACATTGCATAATATTGTTATATTATATTATATTATTTTATTTTTTAATGTTGCACTTAGATGGACATGCAACATCTAAAGATTCCCATGAGATATACTTGATAAGTTGTATTGTAACATTGTGATAATTTTTTTTGTAATTATTTAATATTAGGGAAAAAGAATTAAATTTTCAATATTAAATATGAGGTCAAGGGGTTAGGTAGCACATGGTTTATGTAATACCACTTGGTGGTTTTGTGGGACTTGCTACTATATAAGAAACCACAAGGGTAGTTGTTGTGTGTGATAAATGGGAGAAGATAGAAAGAAAAAAAGAAAGAGTTGAGTGGGACAAGGCTTGATAGGTTGGCCAAGGGAGCATTTGTGAAATTTGGAAGTGTGGCATGGGATGTTTGGATTCATGCTTCTTCACATAGATTTCTTGGTAGTGGCTATGGCTTTGAAGGCTTCCATGGTTGTATTGCAATGATATTTTTGCTGAATAATGCATGGTGATGAATTCTTTTGGAGGCTGAATTTTTCCATCAATGAGGGTTTTCCAAGGTATATCTTGTGACACTATTTTTGTGGGTATGTTGTCTATTCTCTTGCATGTGGATTTTAATTCCATATTCATTTTTAGATCTATTATGGGTTATGTGGAAATGGTTATATTCTTTGTTGCCAAGTTTATGTACATAGGCAATTGTGGGATCGTAGAGGCACAAAAGAAGGATCAGAACAATGCAATAAGTAGTTTATCATAGAGTACTAGAAGTTTGAAAATACAAGGAAGAGGCTAAAGAGTGTCAATCCTACAATAAAGGAGTGATTGAGGCGTCGTAATAGTCTTTTTGAAGTTTTATGATTTTACACTAAGGCCCTAGTCATAAGATTAGGGGAGAAGAATTTGAACCTCACAATGCTATAGGGGATGATGATCATAAGATTGTAAGGTGAAAAATGAAAAAGAAAGGTGGTAGTTCAGTGTCAAAGAAATGACATGTGTTCTATCTTGATTGGTCGGAACTGCAATGCATAAAGGGTGGATTTTCTTTTGGGCTAGTGGGACCAAAGATGCCTTTGCATAAGTTTTATGGTAATATGTCATATTTTATTCTTGGATCTTATGGAAAAAAATGTTTCATAAGATCTCAAGGGAAGAAATAAATAGTTATGATGCTACAATAGTCAATATATCAGTGGGTTATAAATGTGAAAGTTAATGCTAGTAATGCTACGATGAAGAAAGGTAACAATTTCTCATAACATTGTAAGGGTGAGAAGGATGATTTTTGAAGTAACAAAGTGGCCCACTAAACTATAATCATAGGATTGTGGGGAAAAGGAAAGTAAGATAAGATGCTATGCTAGTGAGTGTAAGTTTCCTCTTGTCATATCATAAAGGATTCAAAGGTAAGCTCCAATACCATGGTAACTAGTGTATTGTGGGATTGTAAAAGTTTTTTTGAAGGTTTACAATAGTGCAATAAGGGTTTGATTTCAAAGGATCATAAGATCATAGAAAATTTCTTCCCCACCTAAGATGTTACAAAGGGTTTTACTTCTAAGTCAATTGTAAGATTATAAACCATATATTTGACCTTAAAATACGTTTTTCACTTTTTTGAGCTAGAAAGGACAAGTGAGTCTTGACCAATGAAATTTCAATAATGCACAAAAAATTTAAAGTTGGATAGTAATGGTGACACTCCCCTGAGGTGATAGAAGAAATTGATTTCAAGGCTTGAGCATGATAGAAATCAATGCAAAGGGACATTAATGGTGTATATTGAACTATAAGACATTCTTTTGATTAGTTACAGTTTACCATTCACAAAGAGAAGAAAATCCAAGTAGTTGTAGAGTTTCCAGTACATATGGATTATTACTTTTAGTGCCTAAGTATAGGTTTACCCAGTGTTTACTAGCATACAGTCAGAATTTTTGACAAGGAAGTTGAAGAGATTCAGGCTGCAGACATAGAAATTGTAGAGACCTCCACTTATAAGGGAGGAAACGCAAGACAAAAGAAACCTAATAGATTTGTTGAGGAATGGATTAAGCTTTTCCTAGGATCCTTAAATGCCAATGATGCAAATGATTGTGCTTTTGTGGACTCGTATGTTCTATATAGAGATGTTACCTATCTTGGAGTTATAGGTTATGAACTTTTCAGAGACTTCTACCACAACAAAGAGAAGAAGATCCCTATCTATAATTCATGGAAGAATTTTTTTGTGAAATTAATATTTCTAGAGGTTTGTATTGATTCTTCTTTGGTAAAGGCCCTAATCAAGTCATAAAAATCTAACAACCAAATAAATCCATAGGAGAGATGGAACCATCCTATGTACACTGGACCATGCCTCATTCATTGAAGCATTTGGATTGGATGGTACCATGGCCCAACTTGTAGACTTGAGGATCTATAGAGGAAGTTTTGAGAGAAACACAAAAGCCTACAGAGGGAAGTCTATGCTATAGTGTATTCCCATGAACTTAAAGAATGTGGGTGATTACCCTAAGAAGGTGGAAAAAATGATGCCTATGGATAAATTTAAGAATTATTTTATTAAAATAGTGTATGGTGTCCACAAGGTGGTTGGCAAGGATGGAATAGATGTGGTGTATGTAGTAGAGTTTATCATAGTGAGGGATGTGCAAGACTCATACCATGGAGGAGAATATGATTATATTGAGTATATTTTTTAGGTGACGAAGGAAAATATTGCACTAGCTCATAGTGGAGAGATTGAAGATTTCAAATTCCATCACTATTCACTATTGATGCAACTAATCCTATACAAAAATGTGAGGTACATAAGCCCTAATTCCATTGATCATATCTTTGATGCAAATGGAGAGCTGGCAATTTAGCTATAGACATTGGTATGGGATAGTTCATATCACTTTTCTTATTTTGTATCTTTTTTCAATAATTTTAGTGTTGTCATAATGAAAATGCTAGACCCAAGTTACTTTAGGGCACCTAACATCTTGAATATCCTTTTGAGACCAACCCTACTCCCTAAAAGTAAGAATTTAGACCATAATTAGGGAGACATTTTCCTTTTTCTAACATTTTCCTTGATGAGAATATATGGTTGTCCCCAAGCATCCCACACATTTCCAAAATCCATCCCTCTTAGACTAGCCATTATTGAATTTATGTGGCAATTGTTTATGGTTAATAGGGAGTATCTAGGGCCTAAGGTTCATAGGGGCACATTTTTGTGTAGATGTTTCAAGGTGGGGGACTTTTCAATTAGAAAAGAGGCCCTAGATCAGATTCATTCTTTCCTCCACCACTACAACTTCTCAACGGGTCCTTATAGGATGTATGATCCTGATAATTGGATAAAGAACACCCTCAAAGTGTTAGCATGAATTTTGATTCTATCATTATGGAAGAGCATTGTAGAAAATTGATATGATGTATTCATGACTATGTTTGTCATTGATGACAACATAGTAGTAAGTTTGTGAAGAGTGACAGAGTAGCAGACTGTGATCTTTGTATTAAGAATAATGAATTACTTATCTATTGATGCACAATTTCCAATGTATACTATAGTATGTCTTTATTACAAGGGTAAGTGTGTAGAACCTGAATTGATAGTATAAGGAAGATATTATTGATCTATAGAGAGCCATATGGAAATAGAGTATTGGGAAAGAAATTCCTATTGTGTGATCATTTTAGTTCATCACAAATGTAATGAAATGTTGTGCAGTTGACTAGAGATAGTATATTGGCCGATAATGATGTCAGAGAGTGATGTAGGAGCATCTTAGGTTACATTGATATCCTACATGTTTTTAGTTTTCCTAGCTTTTTCATGTTGCAATGTTTTGCATTGCAAAGCTCCCAGTGTTTGCCAAGTGTTTAGTTGATGTTGAGTTCTTAGTTGCTACTGAGTGATTCCTTTGGTTGTCAAGTGATTCCTTTGGTTTTCGAGTGATCCTTTGGTTGCTAAGTGATCTATGGTTGATGAGTTCTTTAGTAGTTGTTGAGTGTTGGAGGAAGTCAAGTTTGTAGTTGGTATCGAGTGATTCTTGTGGATGTCGAGTGCTAGTATTTTGTGAAAACTTCATTTATTGAGTAGTCTGTGTCTGTTTCCAGTTTGTGCCAACCTTACTCGCATTTGATTTTGGTATAGGTAGTTAATATTGGTTGTAAGTTGACTTGTGGATGTGCATGAATTTAATGTAAGGTTTTTGTTTTGTGATAGGCTGACATGTGGTTGCACAAGTATTTAAGGAGGTTGAGGATTGAGTTTTAGGCAAGATTTTGGAGGAGGTAGAGTAGAAAAGAGTAGAATGCAAAGTGTTAGATTGTGGTGACTGATCAAGAAAGTATTGTACATACTCCATAATTTTTTGGGGTTCGGGGCCCTATATTATTAGGATTTTGGGCCGACATGTAATTATTAATTATAATACTAAAATGGCATAAAATACTTGTATAAAAGGGTTTAGGGTTAGGCATTTTTTGATTATTTATGATGTGAAATTAGTTCTTGCGGTGGTATTGAGCTATAAGGGATTATGGATTGTAATTAGGTTGTAATCATTAGATTGTAATAAGATTGGACTTGCTATTTGGTGGACAAAGCCTAGGGATTGGGTGAACCACGTTAAATCTTGGTGCCTTGTGTTCATTTCTATGTGATCTATTATTTTTTGTTATTGGTTATATTTGCATGTAGTTTTTATTTCTATTCATGGTTTAATCCTAACAAGTGGTAGCAGAGCCTAGTTGTTTTTAAGTTATGCTCTATAGGAAAGTCTCATAGTTGAGTGGGAGCAATGGCAGATGAGGGTAAGCTGAGGGTTGATAGGTTTAATGGGTAGAACTTCTAGTTATGGAAGATGCAAATGGAAGACTATCTTTATCAGAAGGATTTATGGAAGCTGTTGGAAGAATCAGGGATCAATGTTAAATGATGAATGGGATCTTTTGGACAGAAAGGAACTTGGAAGCATTTGGTTATGCTTGGCACCATCAGTGACATTTAATATTACAAAAGTGAAGATGACATAAGAGTTGATGAAAACCCTAGCAACATTGTATGAAAAGCCCTTCGCTTCAAACAAGGTATTTCTCATGAAGCATATATTTAATATGAAAATGGCAGAAGGTGGATCTATTGCAGATCATTTAAATGAGTTTAATACTATTACTAGTCAGTTATCTTTTGTGGGTATCAATTTTGATGAAGAAATTAGGGCTCTCATGATTTTGTGTTCTTTGCCTAAAAGCTGGAATGTCTTGGTAATGGTGGTGAGTAATTCTGTTCCTAGATCTAGTACCCTAAAATATGATGATGTGATCAGTGTTGCTTTGAGTGAGGAAACTCATAGGAAATCTTTAGGTGGATCTACATCAGGAAGTGCTTTGAATGCACAAAGCAAGGGCAAAACAACTGAGAGAGGAAGTAACTTTGGAAATTGTGGGAAATCAAGAGGAAAGTCAAAGGGGAAGAGGTCTCAATCGAGAGGATCGAACGATTTCTGGTACTATGGAAAACTAAGGCACAAAAAGAAAGATTGCTAGAATCAAAAGAAAAATGAAGGAGATAAATTAGATGGAGAAAAGGAGGCAAATGTGGTAAGTAAAAAATCTAAAGAGGATGCTTTGCTTTTGTCTTTAGAAAGTATTGATGATTCATGGGTGTTAGATTCTGGTGCTTCATTTCATGCTACACCTCATAGAGGTTATTTCATTGATTATGTTAAAGGGGATTTTGGGCTTGTTTATTTGGGGAATAATGAACCTTGTCAGATTGTTGGAAATGGTAAAATTAAGATTAAGTTGTTGAATGAGAATCATTGGCTACTACATGAGGTAAGACATGTTCCAAGGCTGAGTAAGAATTTAATTTGAGTAGGGCAACTTGGTGATGAGGGTTGTGTAGTTACTTTTAATGATAAAAATTGGAAGGTTTCAAAAGGTTCCCTTGTAGTAGAAAAAGGTGTGAAAGTAGGCACCTTATATCTTTGTACAGGTCATATTGTTCCTTCTACTTTGATTATTTCAGAGAAAAATGAATGTTTTGGAACAATTGCTATAGTTGAGCAGGGAGAACAAATAGCTATTGTAGATTCTGATACAACATTGTTGCACAACAGACTTGGGCACATAAGTGAGAAAGGTATGAAAGTACTTCATTCAAAGAAAGTTTTACCAAGTTTGAAATGTGTTAATATGGATTTCTGTAAAAGTTGTATGTATGGAAAATAAAAGAGAGTAAGTTTTGTAAATACTAGGAAGGAAAACAAAAATGAGAAATTAGAGCTTATGCATATAGATGTATGGGGATTGGCTTAGGTACCTTCCCTTGGTGGCTCTCATTTTTATGTTACATTTATTGATGATGCAACTAGAAAAGTATGGGTTTATTTTCTTAGATAGAAATCTGATGTATTTCAAACTTTTAAGGAATGGAAATGCTTGGTTGAAAATGAGACTGGTAAGAAATTAAAATGTCTCAGATTTGATAATGGTGGTGAGTATTGATGTCATGAATTTGAATATTATTGCTCCACTAAGGGTATTTGTAGATAGAAAACTATTCCAAGGACTCCACAAGAAAAATGGAGTGGCTGAATGCATGAACATGACTATAATAGAGCGCGCAAGGAGCATGAGGTTGCATGTTGGGTTGCCCTTACACATGTGGGTGGAGGCTATCAATACTATTATATATTTTATTAATAGAGGTCCCTCTATGCCTTTGGCCTATGGTATTCTAGAGGAGGCATGGACTAGTAAGAAGGTGAGTTATTCTTTTCTCAAGACCTTCAGTTGTGAAGCTTTTGCTCATATAGACTCTGAAAATAGAACCAAACTAGAACCTAAATCAAAGAAATGTGTCTTTTTTGAATATGACATTAATGAATTTGGTTATAGGCTTTGGAATTTTGAAAATCATATAATTGTAAGAAGCCGAGATGTCATATTCAATGAGAAAGTGTTGTATAAAGATCTATTGTAGCATCATGAGAAGAAAGAAGATGATTATGCAGTGCTAGATGATACTCCAAAAGTTGATGTTCTAGCCATTTCTCATGATGTGCAAAAACTACAACAATAAATACCACACGCACTGGTGAATGTTAGATGGTTAACAAGGCAAATTAGACCTCCACAAAGATTTTCTCCCTCTTTGTATTCTATTTTACCTACTGATGCTGGTGAAACTGAAAGTTATGATGAAGCTATGTAGGTGGATATGAAGATTCAGTGGGAGTCTGCAATGAAAGATGAAATGGACTCTTTGCTGAAGAATAAGACATGGGATTTGTGCAAGTTGCCTGCAGGTAAAAAAGCTTTACAAAACTAGTGGGTTTATAGGTTGAAAGAAGAGGAAGGAGGTAAGAAAATATTTAAGGCCAGGTTAGTTGTAAAATGATTTTCATAGAAAAAGGGAAAATATTTTGATGAGATATTTTCTCATGTTGTTAAAATGACTTCTATCCATACTATTTTAAGTCTTGTGGCTACTGAAGATTTGCATTTAGAGAAGCTGGATGTTAAAATTGAAGAAAAGTTTATATGGTTTGAAGTGAGCACCTTGACAGTGGTATCTAAAATTTGACAAGTTTATGGACGAGCATGGCTATAACATGTGTCATTCAGATTATTGTATTTATTTTAAGAAGTTGGATGATTGTAGCTACATTATTTTATGTTTATATGTTGATGATATGCTTGTAGCTGGGTCTAACATGGATCATATTAAGGGGCTAAAATGCCAGTTATCACATGCATTTGCTATGAAGGATTTGGGGGTAGAAAAAAAAATCTTTGGTATGAAGATTTGCAGAGATAGGAAGAAAAAAAAATTGACGTTATCTCGGGCTGATTATGTTGAGAAGGTGTTGCAACATTTCTCTATGGAGAATGCTAAAGCTGTCAGCACACCTTTACCTGGTCATTTGAAGTTGACTAAGGAAATGTGTCCCAAGACACAAGAAGAGGAGGATAAGATGTCCAAGTTACCCTATGCTTCACCTATAGGAAGCTTGATATATAGCAGGTATATGAGTCATCTAAGATTTGAGCATTGGAATACTGTCAAGTGGATTCTCAGATATTTGAGAGGAACTTCCAATAAGTATTTACACTTTGGGGGCTCTACTATTGATTTACAGGGCTATGTTGATTAAAATTTTGTAGGGATATTGATACCAGGTGGAGTACTACAGGTTATGTCTTTATTATTGGTGGGGTAGCAGTGAGCTAGATTTCTAAGTTACAAAAGATTAATGCTCTATCCACTATAGAGGCTGAGTATGTTGTTTCTACAGTGGAAGCCAAGGAGATGATATGGCTTCAATTTTTCTTGGAAGAATTGGGACATCCTTAGAAGGATAATTATTTGTTCACAAATAGTCAAAGTGCCATTCATCTTGCAAAGAATTTAGCTCTGCCTTCTAAGACCAAACACATACAGTTGTGATACCATTTCATTTGGTCAATTTTGAAGGATGGAAAGTTAAAGCTGGACAAGATACCTACCAATGACAATCTAGTAGATATGTTGACAAAGGTTGTAACAAGGGAGAAGCTAAACTCCTCTTCAACTTCATTTGGTCTTCTAGACTGAACATGACTAAAAAAATAGTAGATTCTAGGGTGGTAGTGGTATTGCTACAAGATTAGTCTCCAAGTGGGAGATTGTTGTTTTGTGTGGAGCTTGATCAGTCCCCAAGTGGGAGATTGTTAGATTGTGGTGACTGATCAAGAAAGTACTATACATACTTCATAATTTTTTGGGCCCCATTTTATCGAGATTTTGGGCCGACATGTAATTATTAATTATAACCCTACAATGACATAAAATACTTGTATAAAAGGGTTTAGGGTTAGGTACTTTTTGATTATTTATGATGTGATGAAAAATTGGTTCTTGTGGCAGTATTGAGTTATAAGGGATTATGGATTATGATCAAGTTGTAATCGTTGGATTGTAATAAGATCAGACTTGTTGTTTGGTGCACGTAGCCCAAGGATTGGGTGAACCATGTTAAATCTTGGTGGCTTGTGTTCATTTCTGTGTGATCTATTATTTTTTGTTATTGGTTATATTTGCATGTAGTTTTTATTTCTATCCATGGTTTAATCCTAACACAAATTAGGACAATCAAGTATTGTAATTAATTTTGTATCTAGTCATAACCTAGAAGGCCTTATAGCTAGGCATGTATGTTGAATATTTGAAGTATCAATAAAGTTTTTTCACTTCTCCCTTCTATGGTTTTTTTTCTCTTATTGTGTTTCCATTGTGTTAACTCTTGCAAGGTGGTTTGGATAGTTGGGTGTTCCTTTGGCTCTAGTTTATTCAGTCCCTCCTTGTGGTGATTAGATCAAGTAGATACCTAAGAGAATTGGGTTGTAAGATTGTAGATCTATATATTTGACCTATAACTTGTAGAGGGTTACGATCTTGTAGGAACCTAATTTGTAAAGATGGTTTGAGGTAGAAGAAATGTTCATAATGCAATATTGGATACATTGAGACAAATTGTAGCTAGATTAGATGTTGTGGAGATAGCCCAGAGGAGAGGATTCCATCTTGATGATGTAAGTGATGATGAAGGAGTAGCACCAAACCATAATCTAAAACTTGAAAAAGATCAAGATGAAGCAAGGTCATTGAGAGTGTTGTCTAGGGAAAATTCAAAACCTATTGTAGAAGTAGTTCCTTATGATGGAAAATTGGATACCAATGTTGTGTTGGATTGGATCTTTGATATGGAGAAGTTCTTTGAGTATGAAAACACTCTTGATAATAGGAAGGTGAAGATTATAGTTACAAGATTGAAAGATCATGCCTCACTATGGTGGGAACATATACAAACTGATAGAAAATGGAGAGGAAAGGAGAAGATCAGAACTTTGCCAAAGATGGTGAACAAGGTAAAGAACAAATTCCTTCCTACTGATTATCAAGTAAACTTGTTGAGAAAAATGAAAAATTTGATACAAAGAGACATGAATGTGAAGGAGTATACTAAGGAATTATATAGATTGGACATTAGATCTGGACATGTGGATGATGATGTTGAGAAAATTGCAAGGTACATAAATGGATTGAGATCTAGAATTCAGGATGAAATAAGTTTTGTGAAGCTAGAAACTATGGAAGAAGCATTCTAATATGATTTGAAAGCTGAGGAGATCTTGCCAAAAAAGCATGAACAAAGAAAAAAGATAGAGGTGATAGATTCTAGAGAGGTAGAGGTAGATCTTATGGAGAAGGTGGCAGATCTGATAGTTCTATGCATGATAAAGGAAAATCTGAATGGAAGAGTGATGACAGAAACAAGATTGAATGGAAAAGTGGTGATTCCTACTAAGGAGGTACTAATTCTTACCAAGGAAGAGGTAATTATTATCCTAGAGGTGGTTTTCATGGTAATAATTTTAGATGTGGTAAAGAAGGGCATAGATCTTTTGAATGTAGATATTCTAAAAGTGGATAGAATAATAAGAATTCCATGATTCAAGGAGACATTAAGAGTTCACGAAGTGGACCTGAGGCTAGATAAAATCGGATGGTGAGAAGTGTATGCACCCTAAAATGGTCGCCTAGACTATGGGCCCCCATTATTCAATTTATCAATTTATCAAATTTCCTAAATCAATGGTGTGTAATATTTTATTAAATCAATTCAAATCAATTTTCTTGATCAAATTCAATTTGTTTTATTGCTAAGGTTGATCATTTTATCCTAAGTCTTATTTAATTAAAAGAACTTTCTCTCTTTTAATCAAATAAAATAAGTCTCTGTTTAATTAAAAGAAAACCTCTCTTTTAATTAAATAGTTCATCCACATTTAATTAATTAAGAAAAAAACCTCTCTTTTAATTTAATTAAATATTTCGTATTTAATTAAATAACTTTCTCTCTTTTAATTAAATAAAATAAATTTTCATTTAATTAAAAGAAAACTTCTCTTTTAATTAAATAATTCATCTACATTTAATTAATTAAGAGAAAAAACACTCTTTTAATTTGATTAAATATTTCCTATTTAATTAAAAAAACTTGCTCTCTTTTAATTAAATAAAACATCCCACTTAAATCTCTTTTTGATAAAAAAGGAGTTAAAACAAATAAAAAATTAAATAAATCTTTTATCTACACTTAATATGGGACTTATCTTCATCCTTTCTCTACTTTCTTCTCAATCACTCCACTTTTCTCATTGGTGGATCTTTAGTTCACATGTATCATTATTTCTCCACCCTTGATTAAATCTTTTTCCTCTCAATTTATATTGTCCAATCTTCTTTATAAGGGAAAGTCCTCTCCTCTTTTTTGAGACACCCATTATTATACTATTGTTATGTTGCAGATTTGGAGAGTGATTTTTTTGAAGGAGTTTTGAATATTAAAAATTTTGTGGAAAACTTCTATCTTCTTGTCTCATTCTCTCTTGCATGCATGGCTTCCATCATCATGATCCATACTTTTATTTTCATGTTAGCTTAGATCTTGCATTGATAGATTAGATCTTGCTTTCATAGATTAGATCTGCATTGTTATTTCCTTTCATAGATTAGATTTCATTTCTTGCATTGTTTTGCATTGTTATCATTTAGATTAGTTTTTTTCATTTTCATTTTCATGCATATTAGATCATTGAATCTCTTGTTTCATGGTGTACTTGTATGGGCACAAACTAGGTCAAACTAAGGGCCTCAATTACAAACTCCTACACTTCATGAATAGGGAGCTATGAGTCGCCATTCGAGACCTCATTTTTGAAAAATCTTGAACATAATGACTCATAGAAGTGTGCTCACATTTTAGGCATACATTTTTGGCAGAGACGGTGGAGCAACCCACCTTTGCTTGCTAGATTTTATGCAGATCTGTTTGAAGACTCAAGGAAAAAAAAAAAAAAAAAAACTCTAGATTTGAAAGATTTGATCA
Organism: Cupressus sempervirens; assembly: GCA_028749045.1. Taxonomy (NCBI): domain Eukaryota; kingdom Viridiplantae; phylum Streptophyta; class Pinopsida; order Cupressales; family Cupressaceae; genus Cupressus; species Cupressus sempervirens. The sequence continues at coordinate 656,532,305 of CM053787.1, forward strand.
TATCTTTCAAATAGATAGGTATTTTAATCTAAAATATTTTTTGCAAGGTTCTAATATATCAGGAAAGCTTCGGTCCAATTTTTACATTTTTTCTGAAATATTTTAGATTTTTTATGATTTTTATTTTATTTTGCATAAAAAATCATTTTCAGGAGCAAATTAGCATATTTTTTGAAAACATTTACAATTTCAGAAAGCTCTCTAAATTTTAAACAAAGTTGGTTCTTTGTGTTTCAGTTTTAGAGGTCATATTAGGGGTCAATAACTTGAGACTCAAAGAAACCCTAGATTTGATCATATCCTTCAACCAGCTAGGTATTTTGATCTAAAATTATTTTTGTAAGGTTTTCATGCATTAGAGAAGCTTAGATCCAATTTTCAATTTTTTTTTGAAATATTTTCGATATTTTATGATTTTTCATGAAAAAATATTTTTGGGAGTAAATTAACATATTTTTTAGAAAAATTTACAGTTTTGGAAAGATCCTAGAATTTTAAACAAAGTTGGTTCTTTGTGTTTTGATTTTAGAGGTCATATTAGGGGTTAATAATTCAATTTGCAAAAATTGGTCTATTTTAACAAAATGACTCCCTATGGCACAAATTAAAAGATCTTTTCAAAATTCTAACATTTTTGGAAAGCTCTCTGATTTTTGATAGGGGTCACTTTTCTATATTTTGAGTTTTAGATCCAAGTTCATATCATATAGATCCGATCTTTACGACTAGGTCAAAAATCAATTGAAAAAAATGACATTTAATGAATAGCTTGCATTTAATTTTTACAATGAATCAATGCATGATGTGAGCTTTCATTTGGATTAATTGCTAATTATTATCACTCTTAAAAATTAGATTTTCAGATCTAACTCTAGTTTTGCATGAGTTGACATATATTGCATATCTTGTGTTTGCTTGTTTTGTTTGTCGCTTTGTTCATTGCAAGCGAGTGTTCAAGCGTAAACAAAAGGTACAATAAAGAAAAAGATGTGTTGCAAGGATGACTAGGTATTTTGTTTGATCTCTAAAATATTTAGATTTGGGATTAAAATTAAACCTCTCATGTGTTTGTCTTGAGTGTTTTACATGCTTTCATAAAACACATTTCAATTGATGCTCTTAATGGGAAATGAATGAACATAGATTTTCTTTAATACAAGTTTGTGTAAGTAAATGATTGTGTTTAAACCTTAAGTAATTCTTGGTTCCAATATCAAATATCTCATTAAGTGATTGAGGGCATGGATTCATTCCTTGTTTACATAGGGAGTTAAATGCACCACTTTGTGGATTCACTCTATGTTTGCTTGAAAAGTTAAATATTTCATTGTATTACCCTTTTTCATTTGTGATTAGTATTGATTAGCAATCTTAGATTACTTGTGATTGATCTAGATTGCTATCTTGGGTTATTGGACTCGCTAATCTACTGACCCCTCATTCCCGCCCCGTGGGTGGAAGATCAACACCACATTAAGGGGGAGGGGTCTACAGGAAAGAAGCATTAATTGCTCCACTAGGCAACCCTTTTGTGCTTTTTGGAACTCACTTGTTTTCTAAGGTGTGGACTCACTTTGAGTTGGTTTGAAGAGTTAAATGTTCCACTTTTGGACTCACTTTGAGTTTGTATGAAGGGTTAAATGTTCCATTTTTGGACTCGCTTCACATTCTCTTGAAGGGTTAAATCTTTCACTTTTGGACTTACTTCACATTATCTTAAAGGGTTAGATGTTCCACTTTTGGACTCACTTCACATTTACCTGAAGAGTTAAATGTTCCACCTTTAGTGCTCTAAATACTTTTGATAGTGAATTACTTAGTTTTTATTTCTAGGAGGCCTACTTGGGGATTTCATCACCCCTTGGGACGACCTCAACTCCTGTGTTCTGACAGAGTATAAATATCAGGAGGTGAATCAAAATACACCTCTCTTGGGAATTGAATTTGATATCACTCTTGGCTAAGCCTCAAAGAACTTTATACCTTTGAGAAGTGAAGGAGGAAATTTGGGTTACCGTCTCCCCCCGGCTGTGTGATTTTGGATTCTTCTCATCTACGGATTTGGACCTCATGTACCTTGTGTATATTGAGGACTCCTTTTAGAAAGCCATGTATATCTTTGTAGACAACTTGATAAGGTGTTGTTGTGTTCTAAGTTCCTGCTAAAACATTGTCAAGAACATACACAAGTAGAACCTTTAAGGAGTAGAAATACTAAGTCACTATACATGTTCATGCACAAGGTTGCTTTGCCCCTTGCTCATTGTTAAAAGATTGTTTTCTTGAAATCCCTATTTTCTATCTTGTATGCTTGGTTCATGATAAAGAATCTATTGACACATCTAGTTGGATATTTAAAATGAACAAAATCTAAGTTCTTGAGTTGAGACTTTACGATCGAATAACTTTGTTATCCCATTATTTCTAGTCTCCCTAGGTTGGTCCTATTTGGATTAGGCTACTTACCCCATTGTTAGAAGCCTTTTTGCACCTTATGTTATTGTACTTTGACCTCTTGAATTAGTAGTCATTTATTTCACAAGAGATCTTATTTGGAGTTGGTGAGTTAGAAACCGTCCTTGTTGAGAAATATATACACTTGGATCCTTTGATATTATACTTGGAGAGTCTTAGTAATCTCTTGTCCATTCACTTTCATAAAAAAATTAATTTTAATTATTTATAATTTGGGTAAAGCATTCTCCTAGTCCATATGTGCTAGGGTATTCACCCAAATTTGTGAGCACCTCTGTGGCAGTGTTTGTTTATGCCTATTGCAAAATTCTATCTTATCACATCTCTTTTGGACAAGTTAGTGTTTTTTCTATCCTAGTTTGGTACCAATGTTTCTTAGGGTTATCCTATCAACTAGTACCTTTTCTTTCATATTGGTTACAAGTGCTATTACATGTTGCTCAACATTCAAATGAACTCAAATGGTATCAAATTTCTCAAAATGACCCTTGGTCTTCTTTCTTCTTCATCTTCCATGTCTTTCTAATCTATCATTTCTATTCTTCCTCTTCTTCAAGTCTTCTTGATTCTTTTCCTCCTATTATCATATATTCTACTTTCTTCTATTCATCATTTCTCTTCTTTCACGCTTTATTCTTCTTCTTCTTCTAGAACCATGGATCTTTAATATCTTGTTATGGACCCTCACTTAAGAGAAGATGATCTTGACATTCTTGCTGAATTTGAAAATTGTTGTTGCTCCAATAGAGACATGGATGCTAACATTACGACAAAAATGCTTTAAAAAATGGATAAATCAGACACCTTTGCTAGGACCATGTGCAAGATTAAATCACAATATCCTTCTTCTAGATAATCCTTATAAGTCTTATCATGATTCTTCTAAATATCATTCAAATTCTTCATCTTCTAAGTCTTATCATGATTCTTCTAAATATCCTTCACGTTCTTCATCTTCTAAGACTTATCAAGATTCTTCTAAATATAATTCACATTCTTCATTTTCTAAGTCTTATCATGATTCTTTTAAATATTGTTCACATTCTTCATCTTCTAAATCTTATGATGATTCTTCTATATATCATTCACATTCTTCATATTCCAAGTCTTACCATGATTCTTCTAAATATCATTCATGTAGGTCTTCACCTACCTCTTCCTTATGATATCATTCTTCTTCTACTTCTACCAAGAGTCTTATTCCTCTTATTGAGACATATGATAATGAACAACATGAAAAGTCTTGTGATATGCCTATCTACAATGCCTATAGTGACAATGATTATGATGATGATTACTATTACATTCCTACAGTTCCTAAAAGTCCTCCTAGTCCTATGCTTGTACTTAAAAGGGATGAGTCACAGGTAAATATTAATGGGAATCCACATGAATCAAATCTTGAAAACAACATTGATAAATTTTGTGAACAATACCTAAATGATAAATCTACATTTTTTGATGAAGAGAAAGCATTTTTTTGTGCTGAAATACAACATCAATGGGATAAGAGTTCCTCTTCTAAGAAACCTCATGCTAAAAATAAAGATTATACTCTTGAGCAAGATCATGTTAATGTTGAGCCTTTGTCTTCTGATGCTCCCCTTCCATCTTTTACTTCCTCCACTATCCATACATCCCTTAAAGATTCTGAGTCTCTCAAATCTTTTATCAATCCTTCATCCAACAAAGATCCTTATTATTTTCATTCAGTTCCTTATAGTTATCCTCAAGGGCTACCTCTTAAAGAAATTCAAGCTAACCTTTACTTGGCTGCAAATACTTTTGATAATGCTAATCCTAAAGAGCCTAAGCCTTCATGTACTATAATGCCTACTTCACTAGCCCTTCATCATCTCCTCCAAAGTCTTCCATACAATTCCAACATGCTTCCTTCTCCTTAGGAGTGGCTCCATGTCAAGAGGACTCTAAAAATGATAAAGAAAAGAATATAAAAAAAGATCAAGATGAAGAACCTCCTATGTCATCCAATTATTTTCACAATGTCTCTAGTCCATTTCATGGTTCTTTTGATCCCTTATGCCCTTCCTCATTCATTCCACCATGTCTTAAGTCTTCTCCTAAACAAGATCAAGCTATGACTTACACTATTGAGCTTATTGACAAACAATCCAAACGACCTTAATATAGTTGTGCCTTCCAAAGATGATACTTCCATTAAGGTTATTAAAAATAGTGTTGTTAGTTCCAATAATGAGCCTATTGAAATCAAGAGAAAAACTCTACACTTATGTTATCCAAAGATCTTTGTCAAGATCAAAGTGTTCCATCTTCTTGTTCTACCACTCCATGTTCCCTTCCACTTTCTACTCTTCCTAAGTCTTCTCAAGCTTTAAGTTCTCCTATCAAAGATGTTGCTCTTATTAAATATGTTCATGTTCCTATTGAAAATCTTGATGCTCACTCTAAAGATGCTGATGTCCTTGACTGTCATATAGATGTCGATGAACTTATTGATTACCCTTTTGCATCTTCCACATCCATCCTTGGACCTCCCCCATCAATACTAAATGTTTCATGTATTCCTTCCATCTTGGGTCCTTATGTCCCTTCACTTTCTGCTCCCAGTTCTCCTAATTTTTCATCAATTTTGGGTCCTTACATCCCTTCCTCTCCTATCTTTCCTCAAGATTAATGTAGATGCATATCCTTGAATCCTTTTCATTCACCCACTTATCTAAACTAGTCATATCATCCTTCTTCTTACACAAGTCCCAAGTCTTTTGAAAGTAACTTGAATGTTAAATACAAGAAAAAGAAGCAATTCAAGAATCCATATAAAAAACACCACCATTTCTCTTCTAATCAACATGGGGGCATAAAGTCAAAAGAGATATCTAAGAAAAAAATTATAAGACAAGTATGGGTTCCAAAATCCATATTTGAAGATATTATCTCTACATCATAAAAAGGAAATGAAAAAAGGCCTATGGCTATATGGATTCCAAAGTTTCTCTTGAGAGAGTCTAATGTTGAACAAAAATTGAAGTTGACATTCAAGCTTTCAAAGACTTCCACTTCATCTTCTTCCAAAACAATTCGTCCATTCCATGTGCCTAAACCAAAACCTCGTCTTTCTACTCATGTATTCCTTCAGTCACATTTTCTACATCCTCTCACCACCATTCAAGGCATGTGTTGACGTTGATCTTGCCTTCATTTCCATTTTTCAATCTCATTCACTTCGTATAAAGCCATATCCTCCATTTTTGTCTCACATCTTCCTTTCCCTATTAGCATCTTTGAGCATATCATTTTAATTCCTTTGTATATCATGGTTTAAACATTCAAGGAGCATTATCTCAAAAGCTTGACTTCTTCCAAAATATTGAAAAAAATAAAATTAAATAAAATTAAAAAAGTTGAAAATGTGCCTTGGTGAAAACCTGATAATTAGGCACCTTAGTAGAAAAAGTAAAGAGAAATAAATTTATCCTATGGTGAAAACCACTCCCTTGTGGCACCTTGGATAAGTACCATGATGAAAACCTGACAATCAAGCATCATGCATAGTTCTTCTACATCTTTCATCCATTTCGTCTTCTCTCTTTGATCTTGACAATGTTGACCTATACACAAATGTTTGGCTATCTTGTGATCTATCATATCATGATCTTATTTTCATTCCTTTCATGTTTAGCCTTCATATCTATTTTCCTCCATCCATTCTAGTCTTTCACTATCCTTTTCCCATTTACCCCTTTGGTCTTGATCTAATTAAAAAAAGAAGTAAAATATGATGCTATGATACTGAGTTTTGAGGATAAGGATACACTTCTATGAGTCATTATATTAAAGATTTACCTTGAAAATATGATGCTATGAAGCCTCTTGACATGTCTACTCCTTTGGATTGCATCTTTCCCACTTTTACATTATGCTTTCATGAATTATCCTATGTTTGCCTTTCATCTCTTGTCCAAATGTGCTTTACATGACAATTTTTTCTCTAGCTTGGGTACTCTTCAGGAGTCAGCCTTTGAAGATCACTTTCACTTGCTTCATACACTCCTTGCTTATCCATCATATCCATTAGCTTATTGCTCCATCATGTCCTCCACCTTGTTAGACCTTGGGACTACACGATGTGATCTTGCTTGAGAGTTTGATGTCCATTCTATTTGGGGGCATCTTTGTATATATTTATTGATCCTGAAAAAAAATCAAAAAAATTGATATATTTCAAAAATTAAAAAAAATGATATATTGTAAAAATGTCTAAAAATTGAAAAATGTCTTGAAAAAATGATCTTCTTAGTGACAACCTAGCAATAGGCACTTTGATGTATCTCCAAAAAATTATATATTCCCAAAATTCAAAAACAAAAAAAAAATAGAAAAAGTGCCTTGGTGAAAACCTGGAAACAGGCGCCTTGGTAGCAAAAATACAAAAAAATTATAAAAAGTCCTAGAAAAAAAAAAAAGAACCTAAGTGGTGAAAACCTAAAAATGGGTGCTACTTGAAGCCTTTGCACCCCCATTTCTAAGTGCATGTCTTCGACACTTAGCCTTTCTCCATCATGTTTTGTCCTTGTTACCTTGGTTTGGAATTGGTCTTTGTCTAGGGGGCATAACTATGTTAGCTTTGATCTCTTGGATGTGTTAGTCTTTAGGACACCTCACAAATGGTGTTTTTCAACACTCATTAACTTCAAGTGTTTTTCAACACTTATTGGTTTGGTCTTACCCAATTCTGTCATGTGATCTTACGTACTTGCAAGCATTTGATCCTTATTCTTAGAACTCGGTATTAATTAACACAATTAAATTTTAAACACAACACTTACTGCTTGACTTATGTCATGATCTTTTCTTTGTGTGCTGACTGTTATTGAATTTTGTTGAGTGTCCTTGTCTAATAAGTCTCTTTGTGATGCATCGCTAGAGGACTTGGGGCATGGGACATGTATTTATTTATTTTTTGCTTGCGGGTGTGGTCTTGAAACTCTAGAGTGTCTCTTGTTGTCCCCTTGACACACTTAGGAGATTTGAGGCATCATCCTTGATTATTTTTGCACAACCATTCTTATGGTCATCTTGGCATCTATGCCTTGATGCAAGCATGGTTTTTCTACATTAAATTGGGTAAGCTAACATCAAAGTCATAGTGACCTTTATGTATTTGATTCTTATGTTAGAATCTTTTGACATTCCAATCCGATATAAATTACATTCATATCTTCATAGTTGCACTTGTGACTAGTGATGATTGTGTGATTTTTGATGTTTGTTAATAATGGCCCAATGATGAAAATAAGTACTTTTACATTCTTTAATGAATGATGAACACAAAAAAATCTATGTTACAATTGCTCTTTTGCAAGTACACCTTTGCATTTTCATGTAGCTTGCATTATTAGACTTCATGTTAGTTTTCATTTTTAGGCTACATTATGAGTTTGAGAGGGTTCTCCCTTCATCTTTATTGTGGACTTTTAATCAACTATGGTCACATTTTGATCTTCATTTCCTTATCTTCTTTCGTGATCTCAATCAAAATTTCTATCTTAAATAGTTGATTAATTTTGGGGCATTTTCTTTTCTTCTTTCTATTTCTTTCCATATCTTCCAAACTTCTATCTTCCATTTTCCTTTTCCCCACTTCTTTTCTTCTAAATCACCTTTGGGGCATAATATTTCATGCTTGATGATCTACTTTGATTCTATGATTCTTATATCTTCCATCTTACATCAAAAACCTTATCTTTTGTTTGATTTGATCAAATTTAGTAATTTGTTGTTTCTCCTCTATCTCATTTTGATTTCGATCATTAGGGGGTAGTAATTATCAAATTCAATTTTTGATTCAATTTTATTAATTTTATCCTTGACTTTTTCAAGTCAAAATTTATTTTTATTCTTTGTCCTGTTGTGTTCTCGATTCGACCACACATCTGGGTTGTTTTGTGATCCCAAATCGACCTCACACTTCAATTTTTTTCTTTGACTACATGTGTTCCCAAATTGATCACACATTAGTCAAAGAGGGTCAAATGTATGCACCCTAAAATTGTCGCCTAGACTATGGGCCCCCATTATTCAATTTATCAATTTATCAAATTTCCTAAATCAATGGTGTGTAATATTTTATTAAATCAATTCAAATCAATTTTCTTGATCAAATTCAATTTGTTTTATTTCTAAGGTTGATCATTTTAATAAAGTCTTATTTAATTAAAAGAACTTGCTCTCTTTTAATTAAATTAAATAAGTTCCCGTTTAATTAAAAGAAAACCTCTCTTTTAATTAAATAGTTCATCCACATTTAATTAATTAAGAGAAAAACCTCTCTTTTAATTTAATTAAATATTTCCTATTTAATTAAAAGAACTTGCTCTCTTTTAATTAAATAAAATAAGTATCCATTTAATTAAAAGAAAACCTCTCTTTTAATTAAATAATTCATCTACATTTAATTAATTAAGAGAAAAACCCCTCTTTTAATTTGATTAAATATTTCCTATTTAATTAAAAAAAACTTGCTCCCTTTTAATTAAATAAAATATCCCACTTAAATCTCTTTTTGATGAAAAAGGAGTTAAAACAAATAAAAAATTAAATAAATCTTGTATCTACACTTAATATGAGACTTATCTTCATCCTTTCTTCACTTTCTTCTCAACCACTCCACTTTTCTCATTGGTAGATCTTTAGTTCACATGGATCATTATTTCTCCACCCTTGATTAAATCTTTTTCCTCTCAATCTAGATCGTCCAAATTTTTTTATAAGGGAGAGTCCTCTCCTCATTTTTTGAGACACCCATTATTATGCTATTGTTATATTGTAGGTTTGGAGAGTGATTTTTGAAGAAGGAGTTTTGAATATTAGAGCTTTTGTGGAGAACTTCTATCTTCTTGTCTCATTCTCTCTTGCATACATGGCTTCCATCATCATGATCCATACTTTGATTTTCATGTTAGCTTAGATCTTGCATTGATAGATTAGATCTTGCTTTCATAGATTAGATCTGCATTTTTATTTCTTTTCATAAATTAGATTTCATTTCTTGCATTGTTTTTCATTGTTATCATTTAGATTAGTTTTTTTTTATTTCTATTTGCATGCATATTAGATCATTGAATCTCTTGTTTTGTGGTGTACTTGTATGGGCACAAACTAGGTCAGACTAAGGGCCTCAATTACAAACCCCTACACTTCATGAATAGGGAGCTATGAGTTGCCATTCGAGACCTCATTTTTGAGAAATCTTGAATATAATAACTCATAGAAGTGTGCTCACATTTTAGACATACAAGAAGAACTTTATGTAATAAGAGAAGTAAGGAGGAACCTATTTTAAGGAGAGGTCTTTTTAAGCCCAGATGTAAGATGGCAAGAAAATGTTGCAAGGTGATCATTGATAGTGGAAGTTCTAAAAATTTGGCACCAAAAGAGCTGGTTACAAAGTTATAGTTGCAAACGTTGAAGCATCCCAAACCCTATCATGTTTCATGGATTGAAGATGAGCATAAGATATTGATAAGTGAACATTGTATTGTTAAGTTCAATATTGGAAATTACTTCGATGACATTTTGTGTGATATTATGCATATGGATTGTTGTCATATTTTGTTGGGTGGACCTTGGCAATATGATAGATATTCTATGCATGATGGAAGACTAAATCAATACACTCCTTGGGTGAATGGGAAGAAGCAAATATTGCTGCCTTTGATTAAAATTCTAGATGAGATTAATTGTACTACAAGAAAAGTTTACATAGTTAATTGGAAACAATTTGAAAAAGAAATGAAGAAGAATTAGGCTTGTGTTGCTGTAGTTCCTATAGGATTGAGCATTGCTCATAACGACAGAGTGATAATAGATAGTGGTAGTTGAGTACTAGAAGAAATTATAGAATTGTTAAATGAGTATAAATAAATTATTGCTAAAGATATTCTTGATGGTTTACCTCCAATGAGAAGTATAAGTCATTGTATGGATCCAATTCCTAGAGCTAGTTTACCAAACAAAGCACCATATAGATTGAAACCTATAAAGAATGAAGAAGTTAACAAACAAGTTCATGAATTGTTGGAAAAAGGTATGACCAGAGAAAGTTTGAGTCCATTTTTTTTACTTACTATATTTGCACCTAAAAAGAATGGAGAATGGAGAATGTGTACTAATTCCAAAGCTATTAACAAGATCATAGTGAAATATAGGTTTCCTATGTTGAGGATGGATGACATAATGGATTGTTTGAGTGGAGCAAAGTACTTTACCAAGATTAATTTTGAGAGTGGCTATAATCAGATTAGAATTAGAGAAGGTGATGAATGGAAGACTACTTTCAAGACAAAATATGGTTTATATGAATGGTTAGTTATGCCTTTTGGTTTGATTAATGCACCTAGTACTTTTATGAGGTTAGTGAATGAAGTTCTGAAAAGATTCTTGGGTAGGATTGTGATTGTTTATTTGGATGAAATTTTGATATTCAATAAGACTAAGGAAGAACATCTTGAGAATGTTAGAAAAGTATTGTAGAGATTGAAAGAGGAGAAGTTGATGATTAATATGAAAAAATGTTCTTTTATGCAATAGGAGATTGTGTATTTGGATTTGTGATTTCAGCTAATGGTTTGAGGATGGATCTTGAGAAGGTAAAAGAAATTTTGGAATGGCCTACACCTAAGAATGTGGGTGAGGTAAGATCATTTCATGGTTTAGCTAGTTTCTATAGAAAGTTTATAAAGAATTTTAGTTCTGGTTGTAATGCTATGAATGAGACAATGAGAGGAGATAAAAAGGAATTCAAGTGGACACATGGAGCTGATAACAATTTTGAGACTTTGAAACAAAATGTTGCTGAGTTACCTCTATTTTCTTCTCCTAATTTCAATAAGGTATTTCAAGTTGATTGTGATGCAAGTGGTAGTGCAACAAGAGCAATTTTAAGTCAAGAGGGTAAGACTATTTCTTTCTTTAGTAAAAATTTGAATGATGCTAGGAGAAAGTATTCTGTGTATGATTAAGAGTTTTATGTTATTGTTCAAGCATAGAAGAAGTGAAGATATTATTTGATTCCTAAGAGTTTTGTGTTTTATATTGATCATAAAGCTTTACAATACTTGGGAAGTCAACATAAATTGAATGAGAGACATATGAAGTGGGTTGAGTACTTGAAAAGTTTCACATTTGCGATTGAGCATAAGAGTGGAGTTATTAATAGAGTTGCTAATGCATTGAGTAGAAGACATTCTTTGTTGATTGAAATGAAAGAGTTGTATGATGTTGATCCTAATTTTTTTTACACATGGAGAGAGTGCAAAGCACCAAATCTAACAGATCACATCACTAAGTATGATGAGTATTTCATTCAAGAAGGTATGTTATTCAAAGGTATTCAGTTATGTATTCCTAGAAGTTCTATGAGGTTGAATTTGATCACAGAAAAGCATAGTGGTGGATTGGTTGGATATTTTAGAATTGATAAAACATTGAGTTTTCTAAAGGAGAAGTATTATTAGACCAAATGTATAAGGATGTTCAAAAATTTGTAAAGAGTTGTGGAGTTTGTAAAGTTGCAAAAGGAGTAAATTAGAACACTGGATTGTATACACCTATTTTTATTCTTGAGAAATTTTGGAGTGACATTAGTATGGATTTTGTTCTTGGATTACCTAAGATAGTAAAGGAGTATGATTCTATATTTTTTTTGGTGGATAGATTTTCTAAAATGGTTTATTTCATACCATGTAAGAAGACATCAGATCTTGAGCATGTTGCTAAACTTTTTTTTCCAAAAATTTGCATGGACTACCAAGAAGTATTATTTTTTATAGAGATAGGAAGTTTGTTGATTATTTTTGGAAGACTTTGTAGAAGAAGATGGGTACTAAGTTGAAGTTTAGTTCTACATTCCATACACAAATAGATGGATAGATAGAGGTCATGAATAAAAGCTTGGGTAATTGTTGAATACAATTGATTAAATGTGTATTGTCTTCCATGTTACACAAATGTCATATCATTATCAGTCAGTATATGCCAAGCAATTTTCTATCTATCGAGCATTCTTGTGTTTGCCTAGTCTAGAAGGCAATGTCTACTAAATTCACTCGGACATCAAAGGAAAATATGCAAAAGATGAGTGTTAACTAAGTTCACTCTATTAATGAAGGAAAGTTGGATGGAACCAATGCTAACTGAGCTCACTAGATTGTCAAAGGATTTTTGTGAGTTTGCAATGTTAACTGAACTCCTATTGGTTAACAGAGGAAATCATTTCTAAGTTAGTTTCTACTGAGTTGGGTTGGCTAATGAAAGATTTTTTTTTTCTGACATATTAAGCTTAATTAATTTATCTATTGATTCCAACTAACTAAGGTGATGAATATTAATTATTTCAAGTTTTATTTGAGCAGACTTGACATATAAGTGGAAGATATAAGTACAAGGTCAAGATTGTGATTTCAAGGTATGTGGTAAATATAATGCATGAAGATGTTATTGAAGATCTAATGATGAGAAGAGGAAGAAAATTTGGAGGATAAGCAAGATATCCTTGTGAAACAAAAAAAGCTATATTCGATTAGGAAGGATCAAGTACAAGCCATAATAGAGATCTATAATTAACAAGTTAGTTGCATTCAAATTAGGTCACCTCATTGTTACTCTCTAAACATTTTAGTAGTGATCTAAATCTCCTAAAAGAGTTGGCTTTATAGTTATTTGCAAATCATCTATCAAGGTGGTAGTTCTATTGAATTGTTTAAAGACCTCTAGCAAGGACACTCCTAATAGGGTGATCAAATCCTCTAACAAGTTCACACATAATGGTGTATTTTGTAACCTTTAATAGGGTTGGCTCCTAATAGGGTTCACTTCAAAAAAGTGAAAACAGTAACTAGATGCAATTGGCGGTTTTTCCCAAATCTAGTTATTACTGAGTTATAACATTTTATGTGTATTTACTGAGCTTCAATAGTATTTAGTCTTTAGTTTTTATTTTTTTACTAAGATCTAAGGGATATAGGATTTATTTTAGTAGTAACTAATTAACCCCTCCCCTCTTAGTTACTCCTCTTATATTTCCAACAATTGGTATTAGAGATTTTTGTGCTTGCAGAGAAGGTTTCAAGGACCTAACCTAAAGATCAGAATGTCTTACAAAAGAGAAATTCCCAAGCTGAACAAAGAGAATTTTGTAGCATGGCAAGGACTTATGAGGTTACATCTGGCTACTATTAGTGATTCAGGTTGCAAATACCTTCATGTTGAATATAAATGTTTCTTGTCAAAGCCTAGACCCTATTAGGAGTTTGATTAAACACATTTAGTATATATGAGTCCCTGTTAGGAGACTTTGAATCCCTATTAGGAGATTCCAACCCTATTAGGAATTGTGCCAACCCTATTATGAGTTATGAAAGGCAACTAAACCCACTATCCAAATAGCTTTAGGATTAGATCAATGAATCCACTGTCCAATTGACCTCAGTATTATTCCTTTCAAAATAATAGATGTGAAACAAGCTTCTACTTCTTCCTCTTTCCAGTATGTCAAAATTCTTCTCCTTCAGACCATGCAATTAGATCTGGAACTCTGTACTCAACAATAATAACCCTTAAGGTAACTTACATGCATAGGTAAGTTTCTCTACTCTTGTAGCACTCTACTTCTCAATAGCTCACAAGTCTCATATGCTATCTATACCTTAATCACAAAAAAATAAAAAAAAATTCCTTTATACCATGCCCAATAATAAATCCTTGATTCAACTTCACACTTAATTATAATACATCAATTAAATGAATACACATTTAATTAATGAATACACATTTCAAGATCCTTGAACATATACATAATTTTTACTAACTTGATAAATACATCCCATAAATAGATATGGCCAAGAATTCTTCTATAGATCTGTAGATATTTTTAACAACAATGGCTAACTGAAGCTAAAACATTCTATGCAGACAAGTGATGGCCAACTTTGAAGATCTACAAGGAATAAAAGTAAAATTTGATTTGATGATGCATTTTGAAAAACCATTTGTAATATATTTCTCCTTCAGCTGAAATAACTTGATCGGTGCCTAATCCATTGGGGTTCAGAGTCTATAGCATCAAATCTTAGATTTTGTTATAGATTTTGGATCAAAGAGTTGGTAAGAGTAGAAGAGGAAAAGATTACTATGAATATTTGGTGAAGTAGAAGAATAGACCTATTGAAGATGCTTTATGGATTTCTCACTCTAAGTTGGATTCAGCTTAGGTTGTGACATCTTAATGATTTAGGGGATATATTTCTTTTAACCTTGGTTGTCTAATGTAGGAGCATCCTGGGTTGCACTAATATCTTGCATGTTTTGAGTTTTCCTAGCTTTGCCAAGTTGCAATGTCTTACATTCTTGAGCTTCTAGTGTTTACCGAGCATTTAGTTGATGCCAATGTCTTAGTTGCTACCAAGTGATTCCTTTGGTTGCCAGGTGATCTTTTGGACCTTTGGTTGCCAAGTTCTTTAGTGGTTTTTGAGCATTGGAGGATGCTGAGTGATTCCTATAGATGGTAAGTGCTAGTATTTTGAAAATCCTTCATTTGCCAAGTAGCTTGTGTCTAGTTCCAGTTTGGGCCAACCTTGCTCACATTTAGTTTTGGTATAAGTAGTTAATATTGGTTGTAAGCTGACTTGCAGTTGTGCATGAATTTAATGTAAGGTTTTTTTTTTGTGATAGGCCGACATGTGGCAACACAAGTATTTAAGGAGGTCTAAGATTGAGTTTTAGGCAAGATTTTGGAGGAGGTAGAGTAGAAAAGAGTAGAATGTGAAGTAGGATAATCAAGTATTGTAATTGATTTTGTATCTAGCCATAACCTAAAAGGCCTTATAGTTGGGCATGTATGTTGAATATTTGAAGAATCAATAAAGTGTTTTCACTTCTCCCTTCTGTGGTTTTTGTTCTCTTGTTGTGTTTCTATTGTGTTAACTCTTGTAGGGTGGTTTGGATAGCTGGGTGTGCCTTTGGCCCTAGTTTATTTAGTCCCTCCTTGCATTAGAGAGTGTGCATGTACGAGAGTCACATGAGTAAAAGTCTATTTATGACTCAGAGTTGATAGTATTAATTAAATGTGTATTCATTTAATTGATGTATTATAATTAAGTGTGAAGCTGACTCAAGGATTTATTATTGGGCATGGTATAAAGGAAAGTTTTTTTTTTTTTTTTTTTTTTTTTTTTTCTTTTTTTTTTTTTTTTTGTGATTAAGGTATAGATAGCATATGAGACTTGTGAGCTATTGAGAAGTAGAGTGCTACAAGAGTAGAGAAATTTACCTATGCATGTAAGTTACCTTAAGGGTTATTATTATTGAGTACAGAGTTCCAGATCTAATTACATGGTCTAAAGGAGAAGAAGTTTGACATATTGGAAAGAGGAAGAAGTAGAAGCTTGTTTCACATCTATTATTTTGAAAGGAATAATACTAAGGTCAATTGGACAGTGGGTTCATTGATCTAATCCTAAAGCTATTTGGATAGTGGGTTTAGTTGCCTTTCATAACTCCTAATAGGGTTGGCACAATTCCTAATAGGGTTGGAATCTCCTAACAAGGATTCAAAGTCTCATAATAGGGACTCATATATACTAAATGTGTTTAATAAAACTCTTAATAGGGTCTAGCCTTTGACAAGAAACATTTATATTAGTACATCATCTTGTGGGTTTGATTCTCAGTGGGGTGTTCCCTTTGATCAAGGGTTTCCCTAGTCAACATATCTAGTTTCACTATTTATATTTATCTTTCATGATTGCTGATTATATTGCTCACATGATTAAGTTGGATTAAAGTTGATATTGAGTTTAATAATTTTATAACTAATTCACCCCCTCCCCTCTTAGTTATATTGTGAAAATTATATACTAACACAAAGAAATAAGGAACACTATGTTTCCTAATACCAAGGAGCTTCCCCATGAATATGTTATACCTAAAATTGTTGTAGAGGGGGAGGTAGCTAACTAGCTGGCCATACTTGATGATGTGTTGAGGGTAGAGAGGGAGATGAAGAGAGTAGATCCCAATTTTAAGGGATTTTATATGGATGTCCCATATCCTCATAGGATTAGGAAGATGATCACTAACCATGCTAAAATTATGGCCCAAATACCAAAGGGACCCATAGGAGAAGAAGAGAGTGTATGTCCTTACATCCCTAAACTTGATGTGACTCCAGAAGAAGAAGAAGAAGAAGAAGAGCTTGTTGAGGCATTTAGGGGTATGTGGCAGGAATTAAATTAAAAAGAATATTTCCCACAAGGTCATGAGGGTAGGCTTTGGTGGCCTAGCCTATTTAGGAATGTCCAAGTTTTGGCTAGAAATTGTGACTCCTAGCAAAGATTTGTTTGAAAATTAAAGTTCTCTGGGAATACACCTTGGAAATTAGTTAAAGTATAGGCACCCTTTCAGTAATGGGGAATGGATTTTATAGGTGAGAATCAACCAAGTCTAGTAGTGGCTACTCATGGATATTAGTTGTGACTGATTACTTTACCGAATGGATAGAAGCTATCCCTATAAGAAAAGCTACAAGTAAGGTGGTAAATGATTTTCTTCTCAATAATATCATCACAATGTTTGGATTTCTTGAGAGGATAGTAACTTATAATGTAATGTACTTTATGCCCATGAATTTATCAATTTTTGTGACAAATAAGGAAATACTTGGTCATCTTCATCATCTTGTCATCCACAAAGGAATGGACAAGCTAAAACCACCAAAAAGAGCATGTTGAAAGTCATAAAGAGGATTCTAGATGATAATAAGAAGGCATGGGACTTTAAGTTGTAGTTTTCAGTATGGGCTGATAGAGTGATAGTGGAGAAGGTAATAGATGTTTCATCTTTTGACCTTGTGTATGGAATCCAAGCTAGAATGCTTTATAACAACTTCATACGCCTGTATAATTACATCCAAATGTATGATGAAGATATTATTGATGATATGAAAGAAAGGATGGATGAATTAGTTGGATTGATTGAAGCAAGGAAAGAAGCCTCTACAATGAATGTAAAATTACAGTGCAGAAAAAACATCTATATGACAAGAAGGTAGTGCCTAAAAAGTTTCAATTAGATGATCTTGTCCTAATATGGAATGAAAGGCTAGATGATAAAGGTAAACATGAAAAATTTGATCCTATCTGGCTTGGTCCCTATCTTGTTGATTCTACTTGGGGTGAAGACCCATACTTCATCAAGGATTTATCAAGAAAGCTTCTTGAATTGCCAGTTCATGGACAATTCTTAAAAAAATACTTCTATTAAAGGTACTTAATTTCCATGAATAGTAGTTAGGTTTGCATACCTTTGTACATTTATATGTGATTTGATGTGCATATGTCTATAATCCCTGTGTGTGTGTGTGTGTGTGTGTGTGTGTAGAAGGTAATAGATGTTTCACCTTTTGACCTTGTGTATGTAATCCAAGCTAGGATGCCTCAGACCAACCTCATAGGACTGTATAATTACATCCAAATGTATGATGAAGATATTATCGATCATATGCAAGAAAAGATGGATGAATTAGTTGGATTGACAAAAGCAAGGAAAGAAGCCTCTACAAGGAATGTAAAATTGTAGTGCAGACAAAACATCTGTATGATAAGAAGGTAGTGGCTAGAAAGTTTCAATTAGATGATCTTGTCCTAATATGGAATGCAAGGCTAGAAGATAAAGATAAACATGGAAAATTTGATCCTATCTGACTTGGTCCCTATTTGGTTGATTCTACTTGGGGTGAAGACTCATACTTCATCAAGGATTTATCAAGAAAGCTTCTTGAATTGCCAGTTCATGGACTATTCTTAAAAAATACTTCTGTTAAAGGTATTTAATTTCCATGAATAGTAGTTAGGTTTGTATACCTCTTTACATTTATATGTGATTTCCTATGCATATGTCTATAATCCCTGTATGTATATATGTGTATGTATGTATGCATATATATATATATATATATATATATATATATATATATATATATATATATATATATATAGTCTCATAAAGTTGTCTCGGGCTTTTAGGCATGTGTTTTGCTTAACCCAAAGAATCCAAATTCTTACATGGATAAAGGTTATCCATCATGCCCAGACAAAGCCACTAGTAGCCCTCATTTTCACTAAGCTAAATTTTCAAATTTTATGGTGAGAATGTTTTAGAAAGAGAGTCATGTCTTTAGGGTTCATGTTTTATTTATTTTTCATTTCCAAAAAATGGCCCTAACATGGTATTTTGTCCTAGCCCAACATTATATTCTTGCCTTGTTCTAATAAAATAATACCAAAGGGTTGTGTTTTCATCTCTCTCACAAAAAAATTCATAAAAATTCACAGTCTAGCCCTTTCCCTAGTTTTTATTTCTAAGCAGGAGATTGATTGTAATTTGAATCATCTCTTATGATCTTATAATCAAAGGGGTTGGTGAGTGATTGTAGGGTTAAAATCTAAGTTTCTTGATCTTACGATTCCCTTTGTGTCATTTCATCATAAGTTCTAATGAAAAGGTTTTTAAACCATGATGTGGGATGTTATGATAAAGAGGCGATCGTGGGATTGTAGAGGTAGAAAAGAAGGATCATGACCATGTAATAAGTAGATTATCTTAGGATCATAAAAGTGTAAAAATATAAGGAAGAGGCTAAAGAGTGTTGATCCTATGACAAAGGAGTGATCAAGGCATCATAATAGTCTTTGTGAAGTTTTCTAGTGTTACACTAAGGCCCTAGTCATAAGATCGAGGGAGAAGGATTTGAAGCTTGTGATGCTATGGGGGATGAAAATCATAATATTGTAAGGTAACAAATAACAAAGCAAGCTGGCAGTTTAGTGTTCAAGAAATGACATGTGTTCTATCTTAATTGGTTAGAACTACAATGCATAAAAGGTGGATGTCATGTCAGGCCGATGTGGCCAAAGATGTCTTTGTATAAGTTTTATGGCATTATGAAAAATCTCATTCCCTAATCTTACATTAAATAGTGCTTTCTAAGATCTCAAGGGTAGTGATAAAGGGATGTGATGCTACAACAGGTAGTGTATTGGGAGATCATAAAGGTGAAAGTTAATATTGGCGATGCTAAAATGAAAAAAGGTAACAATTTCTCATAACATCATAAGGGTGAGGAGGATGATTTTCAAAGTTATGAAGTGGTCTACTAAATCATGTTCATAGGATTGTTGGGTGAAGGAAAGTGAGATAAGATGCTACACTATTGAGTGTAAGCCACCTCTCATAATATTATAAAGGATTTAAATGTAAGGTCTAATGTCATGGTAACTAGTGTATCATGAGATTGGCAAGGTATGTTCAATGGGATTGCCTTGAAGGAAATCAGATCCTAGCTCTTGCCCATTTTTGTTGGAGCATTTGGAAGGAGAGAAACAACCAAATTTTCAAAGACAGGGAGGAGCTGGCTTTGGTTGTTGGAAGGAAGATCTTCAGTAACATAAAGGAAAATATTTCCATGAGAAAGGGGGGAGCTTTTGAGACAGGAGGCAGGAAGAAGGAGAAGGTAATAGACAAAATGAGAAAAAGATAGAAAGCCAAGTGGCACCTCCCCCCTGAAGGATGGCACAAAGCCAACTTTGACGGAGCCTCCAAGGGCAACCTTAGATCCTTGGCTAGTGGAGATGTGGTTAGAAATGAAAATGGAGATAGTATTGTGGCTTTCACTCTTTCATTGGGTTTCCAAACAAATCATTTTGTAGAAGCCAATGCCGCATGCAATGCAGTTAAGATGGCTTTTGAAATTGGGGTCACCAATTTATGGTTGGAGGGCGACTCGAGTAACATTATTAAGTGCATTAATGGCAATTCATATCCTTCTTGGATGATTGCAAATCTTATCAATGAGATGAGAGAGACACTTTCCAAATTCAAAAATTTCCATGTCACCCATACTTACTGGGAAGCAAACCTAGTTGCCAATAGGTTGGCAAATATAGGGGACGGTACTGACAAAAAAATGACATGGCTTCCCGAAACTTCTTTGTCAACAGATGTCAAGTGTCTGATTGAATTGGAGAAAATCCAAGGAAGTACGGAGGATATCAAGATGTAATTATGAATATGAAAGGGTTAAGATATATGGGTACTTTTCATAATAGAAATATGGGAATTCATAAATGCAGATATCCTACTATGATTAATTGCCACGCTTTGTGGGTTCTTCATTGCATTCATTTCAGGGGCAACAACAGAGTTATTTTTCTCTGCTTCTTGCTTAATCTTGGCGATCCTTTCCAATCTCATAGTGTAGAGCTTATGAGTAAGGCGGGTGCACAGAGTGAGGAGATGGTGGGCGCGAGATGCAGAAAGGAGCTGGCGGGGGACTTTGAGAAATGGAGAAGTAGGCCAAAAGTTTGGGAAAAGTTGGAAGAGGGTGGGGTAACCAAGTATCTCATGAAGCTACATAATTATGATCAGGAGGTCACTAATAGTATGGTGGGGTCATGGAAAGAAGGTAGGGTTAAGGTGAATGACATCAACTTTCGAATAGTGAAGGAGGTAATTGCGACTGTCACCAAGATCCCTATCAAGGGTTTCAAATTCTTTAGGGATAAGAAGCTATCAGCCAATGTAGTAAGGGATTTTGTGGAGAGTGAGAAGGAATTAAAGGTGTTAAAAAAGCTCGACACCTACTATGTCCTTGACTCCATGAAGAAATGGTGGAGGTATGTGCTGAGAGCTATTATTGAATATATCACTTTGGACCCAAGGTTTGACAGAGCGTACACCCACCACTTTGTTATTTTAAATCATTTTCGAAAGAAAGCCAAAATTTCTTTTCCTTTTATCTATTAACCTCTATGAGTAAGGCAATGGACAACTTCAAAAAGAAGCCCATTGCAAACCTGGCTTTGCATGAAGGGTTGTTGCTTCATATCCATGAGCACTTCAAAGCCCAGACCATTAGTAATGCCCCCCCTTAGATTGAGACTATGGAGTCTGGAAGTTCCAGTTACTCCTCTAACTTGGATGACATTCAAAGCCTCAATTCTGTGAAAGGTGAAGCCTCCTCCTTAGGGAAAGTTGCGACTATTAAAAAATCCCCCTCTCCCATAACCCCAAGTAGAAAAAGCCCTAGGGATCTCGGGAAAAAGCAAGCTAAGAAGGCTAAGGAGGGAAGCAACGATGATGAGGAGGATTCGAAGTCTGAGGAGGTGGTGAAGGACACACAGGAGGAAATAAAGGTTGATAGTGGAAGGAAGAAGCACAAGAGGGAGAGCTTGGAGGATGTGCACTCTCATCATGAGGAGACATCTGCGCTGCCCCTTTATCCTATCCATCTCCACCTTGAGGATTAGAAAGAGGAGAAAGCTGGGTATGCTGAAGGGTAAGTGAAAACCAATGATAGGAGGAAAGTGTGGATTAATTTCATTGTCAAGACTTCCAAAATGGGAATCTTTAGGGAGGCCATGAATCCCCAAATCCTAGTGGATAATCAAGAAGAGCAGCGGCTGGAAGAATTAATTGATCTAGCGATTGTGGCTATTTCAGACAGAGCTAGGGAGATAGGGATGAATCTCTTAAATAATGCTCGCAATAGCATGATTGATAATTTTAGATCAATAAAATGGCTCTTCCATGAGCTCAAGGAGGTTAAAGACTAGGTGAAACACATTGAGGCAACAAGGGAAGGAATGGATGCCAATAGGAGGATAGATTTGGCTGATAGGCTCACTCTGGCAGAACAGAGGATACACAATCTGGAAAACTACAATCACAACCTTGCCAACCAGATGTTTTCCTTGTTAAGCTCCATCAACAACAACATCATCTCTCTCATGGGTTGGATCAAATACAGAGAAATGCATGAGGATGAGGATGGAAATGACAGAGATAAGGCCAGAATAAAGGACGGCCCTGCAAAGGACAACTCCACTCCTACATAGGACCAGGGGAATCAAAGAGGGCAACATATGGAAATGGAGGAGAATCAACAAGCCTTTGAGGCTGCTCAGGTGATGTAGGATCTGGAGTGAAAGAACGAGGAATAACTCTTCCCTATTCCTTTATTTTTTGCTATCTTTTGGCTTTTTGTGCTGGATTTTGGCTATGGCTTTGTCTATTTCCTTTTCCTAGTCTTTTCTCAGCACTTTTTCCTTTGGTTGGGCTTAATGCTTATTATCAGCCTTTGAACTTAAACTTTTCTAGCTGGGCTGTCACACTTATTATCAGCCTTCTTATGTACTAACTTTTGGATTTCAGGTTCCTTGTAAAACCTATTTATCTAATCAAAAACTAGTGTATCATGAGATTGTAAAATTTTTTCTTAAGGTTTATGATAGTGCAATAAGGTTTTGATTTCAAAGGAATGTAAGATTGTAGAGAATTTCTTCCCTGCCTAAGATATTGTGAAGGGTTTGATTTCTAAGTCAATCATAAGATCATAAACCCTAGTTTTGATCTAAAAATATGTTTTTCACTTTTCTAAGCTAGAAACAATAAGTGGCTCTCGACCAATGAGAATGAGTAATGTACATAAAATGTAACATTGGATAGTAATGGTGACACTCCCTTGAGGTGATAGAAGAAATTGATTTCAAGGCTTGAGAATGCTAGAAATTAATGAAAATGTACATTGATGATGTACATTGAACTATAAATAAATTTTTTTGATCAATTATAGTTTACCATTTACAAAGAGAAGAAAATCCAAGTAGTTGTAAAGTTTCCAATGCATGCAGATTACTACTCTCAGTGCCTAAGTATAGTTTTGCCTAGTGTTTTCTAGTATACAGTCAAAATTTCTAACAAAGAAGTTAAAGAGATTTAGGTGGTGGACATGGAAATTGCAGAGACCTCCTCTTCTAACAGAGGAAAAATAAGACAAAATAAATCTACTAGGTTTGTTGAGGAACAGATTAAGCTTTTCCTAGGATCCTCAAATGCCAATGCTATAGATGATCTTTCTTTTGTGTACTTGTATGCTCTATGCAAAGATGCTACCTATCTTGGAGTTATAGGTTATGAATTTTTTAGATACTTCTACCACAATGGAGAGAAGAAGATCCCTATGTGTAATCCATGGAAGAAAAACTTGGCAAAATTAATGTTTCTAGAGGTTTTTATTGATGCTATTTTGGTAAAGGCCCTAATCAAGTCATACAATCTAGCCACCAAATCATTCTATAGGAGAGATGGAACTATTCTATGTACACTACACTATGCCTAATTCATTGAAGCATTTGGATTAGATGGTACCGTGGGCCAGCTTGTACATTTGGAGGATCTACAAGGGAAGTTTGAGAGAAGCACAAAATCCTATATGGGGAAGTCTATGCTACAACACATTCCTATGGACTTAAAGAGTGTGGGTGGTTACCCTAAGAAGGTGGAAAAAAAGATTGCTTTAGATAAATTTAAAAATTATTTTGTAAAAATAGTGAATGGTGTCCATAAGGTGGTTTACAAGGATGGAATGGATATGCTGTATGGAGTAGAGTTTATCATAGCTAGGGTTGTGAAAGACTCATACCATGGAGTGAAATATGATTATGTTGAGTATATTCTAGAGGTGATGAAGGAAAGCATTGCACTAGCTCATAGTGGAGAGATGAAAGATTCCAAATTCCATCACTATTCATCATTGATGCAACTAATCCTATACAAAAAAGTAGGGTACATAAGGCCTAATTTCATTAATCATACCTTTGATGCAAATGGAGAGTTGTCAATTATGTTGTGGATATGGGTATTGGATAATTCATATCACTTTTTTGATTCTATATCTTTTTTCAATAATTTTAGTATTTTCATAATGAGAATGCTAGACCCAAGCTACTTTAGGGAACTTGAGATCTTGAAGAGTCTTCTGAGACCATCCTTGCTCCCTAAGAGTAGGAAGTTAGACCATAATTGGGGGGACAATTTCCTTGATGAGAATATATGGTTTTCCTTATCCACCCCACATATTACCAAAATTCATCCCTCCCAAATAGGACCAATTTTGAATTTATGTGGTAGTTTTTTTATGGTTAACGAGGAGTATCTAGGGCCTAAAGTTCATAGGGGCACATTTTTCTGTAGATATTTTAGGGTGGGAGACTTTTCAATTGTAAAAGAGGCTGTAGATCAAATTCGTTCTATCCTCCACCACTAAAACCTATTAACTAGTCCTTACAAGATGTATGATCTTGATAATTGGATGAAGAACACTATCAAAGAAATAAGGAACTATGTGTTGCCAACTACCAAGGAGCTACCCCATAAAGATGTTATCCCTAATATTATTGTAAAGGGGGAGGCAACTAACAAATTGGCTAGACTTGATGATGTGTTGAGGATAGAGAGGGAGATGAAGAGAGTAGATCACAATTTTGAGTAATTTTATATGGATGTCCCCTATCATCATAGGATTAGTGTTGTGATGTGGAGTCTAATTAGACTTAGAGGTTTATTCAACATGATTCTCCTCTAGATTATTTCTATGAGAGTTTGGGGGTAGTGCCCCCAAGATGGAGTCAAGGTGTAGCACCCCAGGTGCACTCCCTATCATAGTACAAGATGACCTTGAGGGGAAATTCCCTTGTAGGGGTTTTTGGGGGTAGCACCCCTGAAGCCAAAAATGACATTATATTTTAAAAGGTGTTAGCTACTATTTTTCCACTAGATGACTTATTCTAGCCCTAATTTTTTAAGTGGCAAAAGGTTGTATAAAAAGTCTTAGGGTTAGGGATTTCATGATGTATGGTGATATTGTAGCTTATTGCGGTGGTATTGAGCTATAAGGGATTATGGATTGTAATTAGGTTGTAATGACTAGATAAATAATATTGGACTTGTTGTTGGTAGATGTAGCCTAGGGATTGGGTCAACCATGTTAAATCTTGGTGTCTTGTGTTCTCTTTTATATGATCTACTATTTTAAAGTATTGGTTATATTTGCATGCAATTTTTATTTCTATTTGAGGTTAATCCTAACAATTAGGAAGATAGTCACTAAACATGTCAAAATTATGGCCCAAATGCTAGAGGGATCCATAGGAGAAGAAGAGAGGGTATGTCTTGATAGCCCTAAACCTGATGTGACTCTAGAAGAAGAAAAAGAGCTTTTTGAGGCATCATGGGTCCCTATGGGGAATACTAGGCAAGAGGTTGTCCATATCCCTATAGAGGTTAAATAGAGGACATTGGAAATTCTACCTACTTAGAGTCAGTACTTTACTGATTTGACATAGAGCTACATTTAGGACAATGTCATTATAGATGGAAATACACTCACTAACCTAGAACTAGTTACAACAAGGTTGGATGATAGGATCATCCAAGCACAATAGTTTATAGAGGATGATGAATTCATCAAGTCAACAGAGTTCAAAATTTTTCTGTACAAGTTTAAAAAAAGTGACTTGGTGCTCAAGATGAAACTAGGAGAATTAGATGAACAAAATCTAGAACTAAATGAGAAATTGCAAGCCTATGATCCTAAGAGTGAAGTCATGACTCTAGAGTAGGCAAGTGACCTTGTGTAGAGGAGTGGGATTTGGAGAAAGCATTTATGATTGATCAAATTAGAAGATAGGAAAATGCCATCTCATATGAGGTATATGGTGTTGATGGACTATAGAGAAGATCTGGATTCAACAATACCACCAAATCTTTGGCAGTATGGCACATGGTTCCTTCATCAGACAAACAAAAGCTAATGGATGTACAAAGCACTGAATAGGGTAATATGGTTGTATGGAATTGACAAGGTACCTTAGGTATAGATATCTCAAAGGCCTTGAAGCATTTCTCATTCATGAATGAGGCCAAGGTAGAGAAGATAGAAATAAGACTTTCTTTGTTTGTAAATGATTACATTGATGTAAGGAATCTGTATGAGATTGAGCATAGGAAAAACATGTCTTCAAAGATAAGATTGAACAACTTGAGACCAAGGTCCAAGTGTTAGAGGATGAGGTTGCATCTCTTTGAGAGAAACTCTCCAATGCAAAGTAAGTGGCTACTGTAGAACAAAGAAAAGAACAAGATAATAAAGAGAAGCCATCTAAGGTTAGAATGGAGGCCCAAAACAAGACAGATGAGCTAGAGGCAAAGGATACAATAGAACCCAGGAGAATGAGCATTGATGCTCCACAAAATCAGCAAGGAGATGAGGTAAGGACATATGTCCTTAGGTATATGATTGGCCATAGGGTTGAAACTATAAAGAGTATATCACAATAGACTCATACATTCTATGTTTCTTTACAATATGCTAAACAACTTTGCAATGAAGCACTTTCATGGCTATCACCCATATTCAATTTGTGGGGGCCATGTACTCAATTCTTAGAGAGACTTATTATGTTGATGGCTAAGAAGCCTTATTTGCCTGATAAGATAATCATAGTGAAGGAGAGCCTAGCGATAGTTAAGGAATTAATTGCTTTCTTCAATTGGAAATTACAAATTTTACAAGGAAAGATGAAAGTACTATCTCAAGTAATTGATCCTTGCATACCACCAATTTTGGATAATAGAAACATGTTGAAGGAATGGCATGAATGGTCTAATACATTTAGTGCAATATTGACTCAAGAGAACACATTGGCAATTTTTGAAGACAATAGTGATGTCCCTTCTAATAATTTGATTGACTCTCTATTTAGACCTAAAATAGATTTTAATAAATTTTTAGTGGAGTCTAAAGCCATAATGGATGCTAGGTGGACAAAAGCCATAAGGACCTAGAAGAGGTTAAAACCACAAAGTGGACCACCACGCAAGAAATCTATATTTGGGGAGTAGTAGGATAAATAAAGGCTCTACTAGCTAGAAGTAGCTAAGGAATAATTGATATTAAAGGAAACAAGAGATTAAGAATAAGATTAGATAGACTAAGAAATTCATTAGCTGGATAAATCTCTCATAAATATGCCTATCAAATTTTGAGACTTTTGAGGAAATAGAGAGTAGAAGAAGAAAAAGTGGACTAAAGTTAATGTTGTTGTAGTAAAGTGCCATCTACTAACTTTTCAACTACTTTCCCAATTTTGGATTGAGTGTAGGAGAATGTTTTGTACATTTTTTTTGTTTATCTCTGTCATTTTTCTCTTCCATTAAGTTAATGAAATGTGTCCTCATCCCATCTATATCTTGTTGCAATCCTATATAAGGATTTCTAGGATGAGGAGTGGAGGTTAGAAGTTTGTATATTTTTTAGTTTTATGTTATTTTATAGTTTGTCTAGCTTTTTATGATTGTATGAACGTGCTCAGGCTTGTGAATTTGAAAGAACAGTGAATATGAATGATCAAATTTCTAATTTTTGAGTTATATTATAAGTCTTTAGCATGTGTTGTATGTATTTTCAAAGGAAAAGAAATTTTGCATATTGGTGTATCTGAAATTTGTCTCCTTCCTTGTATATTTGTGATCTTGAGATTGAAACGAGCAATGTTTTTTTCAGTTTAATACAATTCAAATAAGTTGTATAACTCTTATTGATTTCTATTAGTTCAAAGAATTAAGTAATTGATTTCAGTAAGTGATAGTTTTTTGGGTAATAAGGAAGATATGATAAGAATGAGATTTAGAATCCATTGTTGACATATTTAGTTGCAAGTCAATTAAATGGGTCTAAGATTGTTGGTTTTGACTCTATATAACAATGGATAAGGCACTAATCAGTTAATTTTAGTTGAAAGTTTATTGTTTATATAGTTGCAAAATATACATATCAATCAAAATCAATTTCCCATTTTATGTAATGAAGAACTAAAGTTTCTAGTCAGCCCTTATTTGTAATAGTTTTCCTCTTGATTATAAATACCCATTGTGATCGAGAAGCTTACTACAAATCTAAGAAGAAATTGTGACCAATATTTGCTATAAGGGATAGGTTTGAGGCAAAAGGTATAAATAAGTAAGTTTTTGAAAAGAAAATCTAAGTCATCAATTAGCTTCATATCCCTTAGGTTCACCCACCTTGGCCCTACAGAGCCTAAAGAGTAGGGAATATTTTGTACTCTATTGAAGTTGGTCCAGAGATGAGACTGACCATATTGAATATATGATCTAGCTAATCCTTAGGTTTTTTCATGTGTTATGTTGGGTTTAAAGTACCTAGTAGTCTAAAAAACAACCAATATGAAGGCAACTCCTAATATGAATAATGTTCCTTTAAAGATGATGTCTCAACAACTTAATGCTTTGGAGGCTATGCCAACTATGTTTAAAGACAAGGTTGAGGTGTGTCCCTTTTTGCTTAGCTTCAAAATCTTTAGGAAGAATATTCACAATTTCCTAATTGATTCAGGACCTTGTGATGTTATTCCACTTTTGATAGCACTAAGGTTGGGAGTCACTCCTTAGCCATCTAATCGAATAGTGCTACAACTCAACAAAATGGAAGTGAAGTTTATTGGTTTGTTGAAAGATGTTCGGATATAATTAACAGTTGACCCCCAAATTCAAGACATCATAGATATACATGTGGTTGAAATTCCTGAAACATATGGATTTCTACTAAGTAGAGAGTGGAAAAAAATCTTAAAAGGATGGTTTTCAATTGATTTTACTCAACTATGGCTACCTTGGAAAGGGTTGAATAATCAGATCAAGATTGATGGAAAGCCAAAATTGAAAATGATGATTACATAATACAATGCGCCATATGAGGTGTAATTTTTACAATTTGATTTAGGCTCTTACAAAGTGATGGCTTTTGACACAATATCAACTAAAATATCAGTTGATCAAAATGGAAGATCCATGATTCCAATCCCA
This sequence comes from Cupressus sempervirens, assembly GCA_028749045.1. NCBI lineage: Eukaryota > Viridiplantae > Streptophyta > Pinopsida > Cupressales > Cupressaceae > Cupressus > Cupressus sempervirens. Next base: position 656,561,537 of record CM053787.1, read on the forward strand.
AAAGAAGATATTATAATGCAGTTCATTGATAGCATGGTGGCCAACTTACAATCTTTAGGTGAAGAAGCAGACCCAAGTGTGTTTCTTCTTCCCAAATTTTGCATATTGTATAAAGTTAGTCATTTAGACTTTGAATGTTCACATTGCCAAGAAGTAGTGGCTTGGATATTAACTCAAATAATGGAAATAAAGGGAAACCACATTAAAAAAAATTACCCACAAAAAATCCAAGTTCCACATACATATCTAAATTTGTTGGGAAAGATGGAGAAGAGGTAGAAGATCTCAATGCATCATATAGTGATACCTCTTGAGATGGTGGAGGTTTGTCTTCTCCTCCACCAGGAATGATTAAGATCCAAAGAAGGAGATGTTTCATAAAAGACCAAGGTTGGACTTCGGTAGTCATTCATCCTAAGCTTAAAGTTGATAAAATTATAAAATTTATTGGAGAAATTCAAGATCAAAAAGATAAACACGCATTCCCCATATCAAAGATAGACAACAAGAAATCAAGTCCACCATGTGAGAGATTACAATGGATCCCAAAGAAAAAATTCTTTAAGCTAGGGATGAACAACATAATTCTATGAAACCCAAAGAAGAACCAAAGGAATATGGCATATCACTTAATCCCAAGAAGTGTTCATTTGGGTTCACTAAAAGAAAGCTCTTAGGTCACATTATCTTTGAAGCTAGAATCTCCATCAATCTTGAGAGAATTGAAGCCATTCTAAAGTTGTCACCTCCACATAGTCATAAAGAACTCAAATATTTCTTCAAGAAGATAAATTTTGTGTGGAAGCTTATGAGTGGATTTTCTAAGATAGTGTGCCCCCTTAGTGATTTTCTTAAGAAGGGAGTAAAAATAAAATGGGTTTTAGAAATTAAGAAATCATTTGAGGACATCAAAGTGGCTATTTCCATAGCTCCACTACTTGTTAGTTTGGGTTATTAGCTACCATTTAAAATATAATCTTTTGCTTTAGAACATTCATGTGTTGAGATTCTGACACATAAGAAAGATAAAGAGGATGAAAGACCCATTTCTTTCATAAGTTGTCCTCTGAATAATGTTGATTTGAAATATTATAATCTTGACAAAAAGTCTTTTGCCTTGATAAAGATGGTCAAGAAAATTTTTCATTATATACTGAGGAACAAGGTGTATGTAATTGTGCCTAATCCTATAGTTAAGACATTACTAATGCAAAATGAATTGGGTGAAAGATGAGGAAGATGAATGATGATACTACAAGAGTTTTATTCAAAGATTCAACCAATGAAGTTGGTGAGAGGACAAGGATTGACAAAGATGATAGTTGATAACGAGATTGGAAATGAGAATAAATTCAAATTTGATGACAAAATTAGCATAGAAGATGAACAAAAGAAGATTATAGTATCTCAAGTTGATATTGATCAAGGTATAATAATGGATATTTGGTATCAGGATATTTTTTACTATCATTTACAAAATCAATACCCCAATTTGATGAATAGTACCCAACATAGAGGTCTCAAGATGAAGTGGGATCCTTACATGCTGCAAAATAGGAAACTATATAAAAGGAACTATGAAGGAATCTACATAAAGTGTTTGTGATAGGAAGAAGTAAAAGAGGTTTTGGAGTAGTTTCAAGACAAGTATGGCACAAGACATGGATAAATAGAAGCTATGACCCATATGATTTTAGGATTAGGTTACTTTTGGCCTACAATCTTTAAGAATACTTTTGAACATGTGCATACTTGCCACATTTCTTAGACTAGTAATAATAGAGAGAGACATCCAACAATACCATTACAAAAAGTGTTCAAGGTACACCCTTTTGCAAAGTGGAGGGTGTATTTTATTGTTCTAGTAAATTCACCATTGTTGATAGGACATATGTTCATTCTCACAACTACAGACTATTGCATGCACTGGAAAAAAGATAAAACCTTTAGAAATTTCATAGTGAACATGGTTACAAATTTCTTGGAAGAACACATTGTTACTAGATTTGGGATGTCATTCTTCCTAGTTTATGATAATGGATCAAATTTTGCATCAATTTTCCTTACCCATTGGGTATTGCATAATCAAGTCATAATTAAGTTATCTCCAAAATACTATCCACAAGGAAATGATGTGGCTAAATCTATAGATAAGAACTGGTCATGGTGATAAGATGTTTGTTGAAGGAAAATCCTAAAGGCTGGAACACTCAACTTAAATATGCATTATGGATGGACCGAGTTAGGGTCAAGAATGCTTTGGGAAAATCACCATATTTTCTCATCTATAAACAAGAGCTAGTGTTCCCACTTAACCTCAAGATTCTTGTTTAGAAATTCATGAGTGGATAAGATGAAGATGTTGACAAGGTTCATATCAGATTAATGAATCTCTTGGAAATGGATGAGAAATAGACAACTTCTTTAGAGCATATGGAAAAACATTAGGCTTTCATTAAAAGGTGGTTCAACAAGTGGGCCACAATCAAGTCTTTTAGAATATCTAAACTTGTTCTTCTATGGGACAAGGCTAAAGAAAAGTTGGGAAGCCACACTAAGTTTCATTTCTTGTGGATTGGCCCTTATCAAATTGTAGAAATTTTGGGAGAAAATAGTTTTAGGTTGAGTTCCTTACAAGGGGAATTGGTTTCATTACAAGTTAATGGGTAGTTCCTAAAACATTATTTTGAGGCCTAAAACTAGAAAACATGCTGTAAATTATTTTTAAAAAATAAAAAATAAAGTAAAATATTTTTTTTTTTCATTTCTGTAAGTGTTTTTCTTTCAATTGTATGTTTGTTTTCAAAGTTGTGTCAGTCTGAGGCTTATTTGCAATAAAGATTCTATCTTGACATTGTTAATAAATTAATTTTCTTGGTTTCAACTTTTGGGAAGAGGTATTTCTTTGTCAAAGAATTCAAATGATTTTGTTTCTTGTACCAACTAAAGAATGAATGCTATTTGCAATAATAGAGGACTTTCAATCTTGAAATCATAATTGCAAATCAAGAGTTTTGAACACTTTGGAAATTTAATATTGACTATCTTAGTATTTTCAAATCAAAGTTGATGGTAGCAAGGGATAGTCTGAAGCCTACTAGTTTAAACATAAGTTCTTTTCAAGGAATTGCTAGGGTCACTATTTGGCATGAGAATTTCTATACAGTTCTTAAAAGGGGAACATAAAGGTTATCAACTAAAGAAATAATCCAAGAAACAAAACCAATGCCTTGATCACACAGTCTAAGTGTGGTCAGGGTAGAGAAAGAAAATTTAAAAATGCTGGTGTTAAGAATGAAAGATTCCAAATGGTGTGAGAAAGGTCATCTAATAGTAGGGATATGTACTCCAAAATGGCTATGCAATATCTATACAAATTTATTCATGTAAGAATCAAATGGAAACATGTGAGCTACGTGAAGAAAAATTCAGAAGATCACCCAAGACCTCAACTAGTGATAACCTATAAAGAGCCCTCGGAATAGATTCTTTCATTTGGTTAGATAAGTGGTTGATAAACATGTTTTGTGAGGATTCCTAATGAATGGATTAGTGGGATGAAAGATTTTCTCCAAGTTGTTAGAAGATCATGATAGACTGCATTTGAGACATCAAAGAAAATGAATACATTGAGCACATACTGAGCTTGAAGATTTGAGATTCTAAATTTTTGACTATGAAGCAACTCAAAATATGCTTGAAGTGTTCAAGATTTAGTTGGTATTTGTCACAAGTTAGAAGAATTCTTGTTGATGAAGCAATGTCTGAGTCATTTCTTCCCTTTTAATGGGGCTATTTGTTGTAGTTTCACAATGTATGCCATATTTCTCCTAGAAATGTGGACCCCCTAGTAAATTTTTTGGTTTTCCCAAACCCCTAGTTTAGGGTTTGAGTCATTTTTGGGACTCTTCCTAGAGTCTGGGTCTTGCCTAGTCCTTTGACTTAAAAACCTAGTTGTCAAATTTGAGGGTTTTAGTAAGGTGACTTTTGTACTAAAGGGCATACTAGCACACCTAGCACATATGAGCACCTTGTCAAGGTGCGCAGGTGTGCTATGTGCATAAGTGTGCAATTTTCTCTTTTGGAGATGCACACCTATGCACATGTGTAGGTGTGCACCCCCAAAGGGTGCACACTATCCTAGGTCTATAAATACTTGGAACCCCTCACCCCTCTTATCATTATTTCCTCCACACCTTTGACAAGTGTACCTCTAGACCTTTAGAGATATGCCAATCTCCTAACCTACAAACACACACACATAAGTTAAAGCATTATGAAGGTGCACATGTATGGACCTATCCAAGGTGTGCACATGTGCATCTTTATTTTCATCTCCTAAAAAAACTAAAAGAACACATAAGAAAAGGTGCACACATGTACACCTATCAAAGGTGCACATGTGAAAATCTTTCAAATGAAAATAAAAAACACACCTAAAAAGAACACTTAGGTAATGGTGTGCAGATGCGCACCTTGTCAAGGTGTGCATGTGTGCACTAGATAGCCCATATTTTCACTAAGCTTAAATTTCAAAAGTTTAGGGTGAAAATATTATTGGGAAAATCAATATTGTGATGTTAGGGTTATATGTTTTTTTTATAAAATTTGGAGAGGAGAACCCTAACATTTTTTTTCCCTAATCAAATTATTTTTCTTTTTTACACCAAGTGTGAAATTTGGTGCCCTAGGGTTTTGGTTCCATCTTATATTACAAGAAATCTTCATAGAAATCACATTTTTAGGCCCTAACTCTAGGTTTTATAGCTGAGTGGGAATTTAGTTGTCTTTATATCATCTTCTATGGTGTTACAATAAAGGGGTTAGCACAAGATCACGGTGAAATCTTTTTAGTTTCCTAATCTTAAGATAAGCGATGTGTCATAGTGTCATAGATAAGAAATTTAATGTCTCTGATCTTATAATTATCTTTGTATCATATGATCATATGTCTATTTTAGAAGCTTTCAGTTCCTCTTCTACAATGTTACAAAAAGGAGGGTGATCATGACATCAAAGTCTAAAGAAAGAAGGTGTTATGATGTTACAAAGCTATGGGCATTGTAAGGTCAAGAAGGTAATATTTGAATGTTGCAATGTTATGGGACACTTATGATCATGGGATTGTAAGGTGGTAAAAGACAAGGAAAAATATTAGTATGCTATCAAATAGGTTGCAAGTGTCCAACTTTTAATTGATCAAAGTGTGAAATGAATACTAGATGGATGCTCAGTTGGACCAATGGGATGAGAAAATAATTTTATATTAATTTTTGTGTAGCATATGGTGATCTCTGATCTTACAATAGATAGTTGATCATATGATCTTAGGGTAATGGATAATGTGCTTTGATCCTATGAATAAGCCATGATCATAAGATCATAAGAAAAAAATGGCAAAGCCCACAATGCTACGATAGAAAAGGGTAATGGTTTCTTATAGTATCGTAAGATTTTAAAGGGTAGTTGGAGATGTTAGAAAGTAATAAGATGATCATGATCATAAGATCATGAGGTAAAAAAAATTGAAATAAGATGCTACACCATTTCAACACAAGCTGCCTACCGTAAGATCATACAGGAAGAAAATTTTAGTGCCAAAACCACAAAAACTAAGAAGCCACAAGATTGTAAAGGGATTTTCCATGGCTTCCAACTATTTGATAAGGGTTTTTCAAAAGGTTTTGTAACATCGTGGAATTATTTTTTTAGCTATAAGATAATATGAGGAGTCTTTTCATTAGTAATGACCATAAGATTGTATGTTGGAATATTCAAATATGGAAAGAGTACTTATGAGAGGGGGGGGAGGGTGAATCAGAAGTATCCCACTTTAACCAATAAAACTTTTGGATGAAAGTAAATTGCATGCATGTAAATACATCTAGTAAACATGAAACTAAGACATGCATCAACAACTCATAACACTAGGATTTGGTAACCCAGAAACCCTCCAGGAATAAGAAGGTAAAACTGGGGTGGGGATGATACCCACAAAAATTACTGCAGCAATATTGTTCAACCACTTCTGATGGTCTACCCTATTAAAGGCCTTCCCTATTAAAGGCTTTACACCGTATTAATAGTGACCTAGTTAGAGGCTTTACAAACACTTTACATGAAGTGTCACCCTATTAAAGGATTTAATCACCTAATTAAAGGATCTACGAAATAGTTGTTAAGCTAACCTATCACCATAGGATTTTCATTCTAATACAATTGCTAGAAAGTATTAGGTATAATGAATCTGATAGATTACAATCCTTGATTGTTGAATGAAGGCACCTATTCCACTTTCTCTGATCTTGATCCTTTTGTGATCTGATAACCCTCGCTTCTAAAAATAGATTTCCTTGTGCACCCTTGTATGTCCACTCATATTTTTACAATGAAATTTTGTCTTCCTTATAAAGACATTTGAGGATTTAGGGTTAGGTATGGATCTATGATCCATATTCAATCTCCATTTTTTGCTTATTATTTGCATTTCTTCCATTGGTTGCATGCCTTTATCATTTTTCTTATTGGCTGCATGTAGATTGCATAGGAAAGATAAAAGATTCGATCTCATCATTAAATCCTTTGAGATTTACCTTATGTTGGCTACAAAAACTATTTGCATCATAGTTTGTGCAATTAAAAACTCTTATGCTGATATTCTAAGTTACTCAGCTCCTGAAGTATTGCTGATACTCAGCACATGCTATTTCCTGGATAGCTCGACACCTAAACAAAATTGTATCACTCAGCACCTTATGTTACTCGGCACTTGTTAACACTCGGCACCTTATTTTGCTTGGCACTTGTTAACACTTGACACCTTATGTTGCTCGGCACTTGTTAACACTCGGCACCTAAAGTCTTTCCTAACTTGGCATTTTTTGTGGCTCGGCATGCATGGTGTACTCGGCTCCAATATAAAGTAGGTAAGTGTTATTGGCACTCAAGTGTCAAAAACCATTATGAAGTTAACAATATCCCCCTTTGACATGAGTGACAAAAACACTTAACTAACCTTATGAGTACATTTACTAATCTAATTGGTATATACAGAGTTTTAAAAAAACTTGATCAAAATTTGTAACTTACAATCTTACAATATATACCACAAAAATTTGGTAACTCCCCCTGAGTTGATTGTACCATTATCTGTATATGCTCCTCCTTTTTTTATCTTTTCTTCCCCCATTAATTCATCTCATAATATCTATATCTCCCCCTATTATGTCTCTTTTGTCCCCCTTTTTGACACTTATGTCAAATAATTTTTAAGGGTTAAGAACATATTTAGCCAAAAATGTGTTGTTTACTTCCATAATCATCTTGAGAGCTGCATCCCAATTGTTCAAAGCAATTTTCAGTGACTTGTGCTGGATGGTAGTCTCAATAGCAAGATGAATAAGTCCTTTTGAAGTAGAAAGATTTGGGTCTTTCTTGAGAATAGTTTTAGCATATACTTACTCTTTATGGAGTATTTCTAAATGTGGGATAATGGAGGACTAGAGCTGTATTAATTTGGCCTTGATATTAGCCTCATCTGTTGTTAATACGACTATTTCTTTGTGAGTGTGAAGCGATTGAGAAAAATGCTTCTCACTTTGAGCTGGATCATTTGGTAGTTGCATGTTTGAAATGTTTAAATTTCTTTCCAGGCTCAGTATCTTTTGGCTTGTCTCTTGTGTGAAGTATGAAAAATCACATAGCTTTTTGTACAATGAGAATATATTTACAAGTACCTTTTTCACTTTGTCAATGAGCTTTTCTAATTCAACCTATGAAAGTGCAATTTGACTTGATATTTGTTCATTTACTTTTCCTTGGAATTTTCTCTCTGACCATTCCATAAGTTTTGCATTTGTTTCTAGGTCTTCATTTGTCACCTAGTCAATAATATCTAATAATTGCTTCGTAATATGCTTTGACTCATTTGGTGATTGCAAACTGAAGGCATCCATAAAGATGTCCTTAATTTCATATAGTGTTTGCTTTTGTTTATACTCCTTCCTGAGTATCTCCTGTCTTTTCCTCCTATTCAGTGCTTCCTGCACCTCATTGATTTGATCAATGGTTATTGTTTTTGAGTCATAGTCTGGTATGACTATCTCCTCATCTAATTCAAGGTCTCCATAGTGAAGTACCCTTGCAAATTTAGTAGTACTAGATGTTGGTACAGATATTTACAATGGCTGGTGTGAAGGAGTTTCTGAGGTAGGAAAATCTATTAATGTTTGTATTGCCTCATGTTCTTTAGGGGTTTTCACTGTTTCCTCCTCCTGCTGTCTACCATGATCAATTATAGTAATCTTGGGAAGTGCACCTTGTGTTTGTGCTATAGGATTAGATGTAATAGTCTGTCCTGTTTGTTCTATTCCTTTTTCTATAGCTGCACTTAGCTTTTGTATTGTAGCATCAACTATGCTTGTTGGCATTTGAAATTGACTACTAGTAGTTGTAGAGATGATAGAAGGTGGTTCTTATGGATTCACCTTATCTTTGACTGTACTTTCTACTAGTTTATGTAGTTCATCCATACTGACCAATACTAGATATGCACATAATATTGCTTGTTGTGTAGATTGGTCAAGAATTCTTTAAAAATCTTCTGCAGTTAATGGATTGATATTCTAACCAGAGGTATCAAGAACATCAATAATAGTTACAGTGTCTACAAGTGAGATGGATGCTTGAGGAGGGCTAGGGGGTGGCAATTGTGTGTCTTGCACACTCTGATCTAGTTGCTGCTCTTGCTTAGCTATTCCCGTTATATCTTGTTTTTGTGTCTCTTCCTCCTCTCCATCTTTCTTTTCTTCTTCCTTCTTCTATTCTTCTTCTTTCTTTTCTTCATCTTCTTTCCTTTTTCTCCTCTCCTCTATTGGAATAGCAACTTCTTCCTTGTATTCTTCTTCAAGAAAATCTTCAATCTTCTTGTACAAGTTTTTCCATGATTTCATTGTTCTTTGAGCAATTTCTTCCATCCTATTTTGGAGTATGAAGAATGCCCCGTATTTAGGTGTAAACCTATTATTATGCCTTTTGACTACATTCTTTACTTGTTCCCTAGTCAAATCTGGCAATACACTTGCTAGGGTTGATTCCCTCATCTCCTTCTCCATTTTCAAACAGAAATGCCATCTGTCTTCTACAATTTTTGACAGTTCTATTGGCAATTGTCCATCTAGTTCAAGTGGAGTGTACTTGAACTGTGCCATCATTCCATAGACTATTTCTTCTATCTTATTATGTTCTTCTTTGGTAAATTTATTGAAATCAACTTTATTTAAATTAATTAAGTCACCATTTCCAATCTTTTTACATAAGGTATCAACTAAAGAATGGCTTACCTTTTCAGATTGGTCTTCTTCATCAGTGTCAGGTTGAGCCACATATCTTCTTATTTTCCTTAGCTCTTCATATGTTTCCTTGATTTGTTCCTTCTTTGTAACTTCCTCTTTGGCCTTTTGAGTGGAGGCCCTTGTTGTCGCTCGTGTTGTTGGCTTTTGAGGTGATGGTGTGGTAGCTTTCTTTGATTTGGGCTTAGCTAGAGGCTGTTCTGTTGCCTTTCTCTTCTTTGGCTCAGCTTTAGTTGGTGCTTCCTTGGCTTCTTCTTCCTTTGCACCTTCCTCCTTGTCTTCTCCAAGACCTTGAGTTAATTCCATTGGTCCTTTTTCTTGCTCATCTTCATCATCACTATCATCTTCTTCTCCTTCTGCTTCAGCCTCAATTTTTTTACCAAATTTATTCTTAATCTTCTTTAATAATTTGTCTTTCTTCTTCAATGTGGAAGTAGTTTTTAATTCCATGTTTATCTTTGATCTTACCACATCATAAGTGCCAAAATGTGGAGCACTTTTATCTGTTTCTTCTGCCAATAATGCACTTATTGCTGTAGATGCCTCATCAATATTAATTTCATATCCAAATGGCCTTAGCCATCTTACCCTTGGTATTACTACTTGAATATAGGTAAAATCAATGTCAACTAAGAAACATATATCATTAGTATGTTTTTCCACTAAGGAAACTAGTATCCTTGATCTTTGCTTCATGGATTTCTTGAAATCCTCAAAATATCTTGTCATCAAGGTATCAAAATTTTCTCCCATTTGTTTTGTGTATTCATTGATTTGGGCAATGATGGTTCTTTCATTCCTCCATGCCACTTTGCCAAAAGAAGGAAACTCATTCTGAACATAAAAGAATATGCAAACTAGGATTGCTCCAAATTTGCATTGAGTGCCCTTTGTTCTTCTTATGGCAGCTAGGTTTTCATTGATCTATTGTAGTTGCAGTTCTGCAAGATCATAAGTATGATCCTTTTTCACCAATTTGTAGCCTACATCTACTGTAGTACATGGTACACTATTGAGTCTACTAGATTGGTAGAATTTATGGGCAATGACTCTAATAGAAAACTCAACTAGAGGATCCTATATGGTGTGAATTTTCATTCCTCTTTTGTTCCACTGAGCACCAATGTTCTTTTCAATAACCTCCTTTGATTCACTTCTCAAAGTTTTGAACCGATCTAGGGTTGGGTACCCTGTTACTCTATGTATGATTTCTTTTGTCATTTTGATGGGAGTATCTTCTAACCACAAATTTCCACCATGAATTCTGCTCAGCACAAGTCTAACCCATTCAGTTTTGAATACGGTGGGAAAGCTGAAAACTTGGGTTAAACCCTTTCTTTCAATGATTTTGAATTCATCTTTCAAGACTCCATCTACGCACAATTTTTCATAAGCTTGTCTTATTTCCATGTCTCCTAAGGCATCTATCTTATAGTTGTAACATTTTCTCACGTCTTGGACCATTACAACTTTTGGGGGAATTTGGGAGAGAGCTCTGGTTGGGTCATTTTTGTAGGCAACTTCTAGAATGGGTCAAAAATCAAGTTGCTTGATCTTACTTGAAACTAACTGAACTTCAAACGTTTCTTTATCCTCAGTTTTCTTCAAACTTGACTCCATTTATGCAAACTAGGTTTTTCACAATAAAAAGATACAAAACTGCATAGCTCGACACAAATGAAAATACCTTAAGATCTATGAAAAATGTGTTGAATGAGGTTGTAATCTACTTGAAATGGTGGATTATTACTATGAAGTTGCTCAGCTCTCTTTCTTCTTCTTTTCTCTTTGATTGCGATGAGTAAAACTGATTGAAATCGTGATAATATACCCTATTTCCATTGCATTAAATGCTCAACCGCCAACTCAACTTTTGAATAAATATTGACCTAACTCAGCTTGCACTATATTTTCACTTTGCTCAGCTTCCATTCGAGTTAACCAACTCAGCATCAGTTATCAGCTTGGTCACTGTTAGGAGCTCGGCATGTGTTGGAGTTTAACTCGGCATCCAAAGACAGCTCGGCAACAACATCTAGTTTTTGTCTTGACATCTTATTTCATGCAGAGTTATACTTAGCATGGCTTCTTTATCTTGGGACTAATGTGATATATAGCTTTGTATATCAGTCCCGTGTACTCCTCGTGCTTAGTTTGGTGAAGTGTGATCACTTTACCCATTGGATGAAGTGATCCCTCCACTTGATGTGTTGCACTCATCTTTCTTTTTCCAAGTCTTATTCATTTGCCTTCTTATATTTTTGAGATCAATTTTTCCCTTTCCCTTGTTTTCTTCAGTCTTGGGTGCCTTTGATCTTGTAGGACAGTTTCTGTTGATATGACCAATTTTCAAACAACTAAAACATGTAGTTTGATTCAACCATCTTTTGTAGTTCCCTCTGAAATGTGTTCTTATGTAGTTCTATGGTATATGTCCATATTCTTGACAATAATGACAACTATACCTGGTATTGTAATCCCAATGATAATGACTTTCATTCCCTTCTATTTTTGCTAGTTGTTTTGATGTCCACATAGGTTTTGATCTGCACTCAAATGCCCTATGTCCATACTTTTTGCAATTATAACAATGTCCATCAAATCTTTGAGTCCTTGTGACATTGGATTTGCAATTTTGTGTCATATATCCTTGCATGTTGCACTTGTGACAAAATCTCTTATTTTTGGGTGTGTTTGATTGATTGAATCTTCTACTCATGCACACATTAGTTGTATGCCCCTTCTTATTACAGTAATGACAAGTGGGTTTTGAATTCTTACCTTCATCACTTCTTTGTTCAGAATTCTTTGATGATTCCCCAACTTCAATGCTATTGTATTCTAGTCCTGATGTATCATGGGCAGATTTTGGAGATTTTAGCAACTATTCAAAATACTTGATGGCTTCACTTGACTTGTTGAGATTCTCTGCTACCTCTTTTCTCTGCTCAATTCATTCTGTATTTGTTCATTCTACATGTTTAAAGTAGAGATCTCAATATCTTTCACATTGAGTTCATGATGAAGGTTCATCATTTGGGCAAGTGTATCCATCTGCATGTTTGAGATCCTTGTCAATTCAATACATTTTTCTTCAAGTCTATTTGTAAGATTTCTTTTGTTATTTTCCATCATAACTTTATCTTCAACTGCTCTTTTCTTGTGTTCAGTGATTTCACATATCATTATGGCCTGTGACTCATGTTCCATCTTGAGAGATCTTATCTCATCTGCTTGAAATTTATTTTTCTCCATCAGTTCTACTATTGCTGCATCAAAATCTTTAGTATCTTCGTTGGAAAATATGTTGGTGGTATCAATTTCCTTGTAGTGTATATCATTTTTCAGCTATGGCTAGATCCTTCCTTTTTTTTAATGAGTTTCTCAACTTGTTTCTAAATTTCTCCAAGCTATACAGAGCAAGTTGCACATCTATCACCTAATTTTCAATGATCTTTCCAAGTTTGAAAGCTTCCATCTTTAGATCTTTTCCTCCAAGCTGTTAAGCTTTTCCTTGTGAGAATCTGGATGCTCTAATACCAATTGTTGGAATATTCAAATATGGAAAGAGTACTTATGAGAGGGGGGGGGGGTGAATAAGAAGTATTCCACTTTAACCAATAAAACTTTTGGGTGAAAGTAAATTTCATGCATGTAAATAAATCTAGTAAACATGAAACTAAGAAATGCATCGACAACTCATAACACTGGGATTTGGTAACCCAGAAACCCTCTAGGAATAAGAAGGTAAAACTGGGGTGGGGATGATACCCACAAAAATTACTACAACAATATTGTTCAACCACTTCTGATGGTCTGCCCTATTAAAGGCCTACCCTGTTAAAGGCTTTACACTATATTAATAGTGACCCGGTTAGAGGCTTTACAAACACTTTACATGAAGTGTCACCCTGTTAAAGGATTTAATCACCTAATTAAAGGATCTATGAAATAGCTGTTAAGCTAACCTGTCACCATAGGATTTTTATTCTAATACAATTGTTAGAAAATATTAGGTATAATGAACCTGATAGATTACAATCCTTGATTACTGAATGCAGGCACCTATTCCACTTTCTCTGATCTTGATCCTTTTGTGATCTGATAACCCTCGCTTCTGAAAATAGATTTCCTTGTGCACCCTTGTATGTCCACTCATATTTTTACAATAAAATTTCTTCTTCATTATAAAGACATTTGAGGATTTAGGGTTAGGTATGGATCTACGATCCATATTCAATCTCCATTTTTTGCTTATTATTTGCATTTCTTCTATTGGTTGCATGCCTTTATCATTTTTCTTATTGGCTGCATGTAGATTGCATAGGAAAGATAAAAGATTCAATCTCATCATTAAATCCTTCAAGATTTACCTTATGTCAGCTACAAAAACTATTTGCATCATAGTTTGTGCAATTACAAACTCTTATGCTGATATTCTGAGTTACTCAGCTCCTGAAGTATTGCTGATACTTGGCACATCCTATTTCCTAGATAGCTCGGCACCTAAAAAAAGCTGTATCACTCAGCACCTTATGTTACTCGGCACTTGTTAACACTCGACACCTTATGTTGCTTGGAACTTGTTAACACTCAGCACGTTATGTTGCTTTACACTTGTTAACACTCGGCACGTTATGTTTCTCGACACTTGTTAACACTCGGCACCTTATGTTGCTCGACACTTGTTAACACTCAATATCTGATCTTCACTCAGCATCTGAAAACTACTTGGCACATGAAGATCACTTGGCACCTGAAGTCTTTCCTAACTCAGCATTTGTTGTGGCTTGGCATGCATGGTTTACTCGGCTCCAATATAGAGTAGGTAAGTGTTATTGGTACTCAAGTGTCAAAAACCATTATGAAGTTAACATTGTAGACCCTATTTTGACATGAAACATGCTAGTCAACTTTTTTATTTTGAAACAACAATAAGCTTCTTAACCAATAAGATTTGAATATGCTACAAGAAGTGTGTTACTGGATAGTAATGGTGATGCTCCCCTATGGTGATAGAATGATCTTATATTATGTTTCAAGCATGCTGAAAATCAATGCAAAGATGAATGTCAATTTGTATACATTGAGTTATAAAATCTTTTCTATTTGACAATTACAGTTAACCATTTGTATAGAAAAAGACTTTAAATAGTTTAAGAGTTTTTAGTATATATAGATAGTTATTTTAAAGCATGAGAGTGGAGTCCATATTGTGTTTACTAGCATACTATCAAGATGTTTGATAAAGAGGTGGAAGAAATTTAATTGTTAGAAGTAGGGGTTGCAGAGACTTCAACTTCTAAGGTGGGAAAATCACAATAAAGGAAACCTAATAGGTTTGTTGAAGAATGAATTAAGATTTTCCATGGCTTCTCTAATGCCACTGCTACAAATGACCATGCATTTTTCAATCAATATGCTCTTTGTAGAGATGTTGTGTGCCCTAGTGTCACTAGTTCTGAACTTTTCAAGTACTTCTACTATAACAGAGAAAAGAGGATTCTTGTGTGTAATCCATGGAAGAAGAACTTGGTAAAAATAAATTTTCTTGAAGTTTTTGTGGATGTGGACTTCATGAAGGCTCTTTTTTGTTTCTATAATCTAGCCACCGAATCTTTCCATAGGAACGATGGAACTATTCTATGTACACTCATTTATTGAAGATTTTGGATTGGATGGGACCATTGGCCAGCCTGTAGATTTGAACGATTTGCAAAGGAAGTTTGAGGAGAATAAAAAGGCCTACACTAGAAAATCTATGTTGTAGCATATTCCCATGGATTTAAAAAATGTGGGTGATTACCCTAAGAAGGTAGAAAAAATGATGCCTTTGGACAAATTTAAAAATTACTTTGTTAAAATAGTATATGGTGTCCACAAGGTGGTTGGAAAAGATGGAATTAACATGGTCTATGGAGATAAATTTATAATTGCTAGAGATGTGCAAGACTCATACCATGGAGGAGAGTATGACTATGTTAACTGCATTTTGGAGGTGATCAAAGAAAACTTTCCATGGGCTTAGAGTCGAGAATTAAAGGATTTCAACTTCCATCACTATTCACTATTGATGCACCTGATCCTCTATAAGAATGTAGGGTATGTAAGTTTTGATTTGATTGATCATACTTTTGATGTAAGTGGAGACCTACCAGTTTAGTTGTGGACACGGGTGTGGGATAGTAATTATCATTTTTCTAATTTTGTTTCATTCTTTAATAATTTTAGTGTTGTAATAATGAAAATGTTAGATCTAGGTTACTTTAGGGCACCTGAGATTTTAAAAGGTCTTTTGAGACCATCCTTGCTTCCTAAAGGAAAAAATACTAGACCATAATTTGGGGGCACATTTTCTTATTTCCAGTCTTTTTTTTTAATGAGTGTTTATGGTTGTCCTCAACCACACCATATATTACCAAATTTTATCCCTCCTAGGTTGGGTATAATAGAATTCATATGGCAATTATTTATGGTCAATAGGGAGTATCTGGGACCCAAAGTGCATAAGGGTACTTTCTTGTGTAGATGTTTTAGGGTGGGTGAATTTACAATTGGGAAAGTGGCCCTTGACTACATCCATACTTTCCTCCATCAATACAATTTGTCAACTGGTCCTTATAGAATGTATGATCTTGACGATTGGATGAGGGTCACCCTTAAGGAGATAACAAACTATGTACTACCTAGCACCAAGGAATTACCCCATGAAGATGTTATTCCAAATATAGTTTTAGAGGGTGAGGCATATGATAGGATAGCAAAGCTAGATGATGTCTTGAGGATCGAAAGAGAAATGAAGAGAGCAGATCCCCAATTTATGGGATTTTATATGGATATCCCCTATCCTTAGAGGATTAGGAAGATGGTTACTAACCATGTTGAGACTATGTATAAGATTCCTAAAGGACCTATAAGAGAGGAAGATAGGCTATGCCTAGAGAACCCTAAACCTGATGTGACCCTAAAGATAGAAGAAGATGATGTCCTTGAAGCATCATGGATCACAAAGGGAAATAAAAGATAGAAGATAGCCCATATCACTGCAGACGTGAAACAAAGGAAGTAAAAGTCAGTATTTTTCTAATTTAAGGTAGAACTATCTCCAAGATAGGATTAAAGCAATTGAGGGTACACTCACTAACTTAGAACTAGCAGTAGCAAGCCTAGATTATAGGATCATCCAGACTAAACAATTCCTCGAAGATGATGAATTCATCAACTCTACTAAGTTCAAAATAATTTTTTACAAGATAAAATAGAGTGAGCTGGTATTGAAGATGTCACCAGGAATTTCATATGAGTAGAAGCTGGAACTGGTGGAGAAACTACAAGCCTATGACCCTAAGAGTGAAGTCATGAATTTAGAGGAGGTAAGAGATCTCGTATAGAGGAGTGGTATGTTATTAGTGCCTAGATGGGATTTGGAACAAGATTTTATGCTTGATCAATTAAGAAGGCAAGAAAATGCCATTTCATATGAAGCATTTGATGTTGATGGATTACAAAGAGGAATAGGTTTTAACATAGATACCAAATCTCTAGT
Organism: Cupressus sempervirens; assembly: GCA_028749045.1. Taxonomy (NCBI): domain Eukaryota; kingdom Viridiplantae; phylum Streptophyta; class Pinopsida; order Cupressales; family Cupressaceae; genus Cupressus; species Cupressus sempervirens. The sequence continues at coordinate 656,578,433 of CM053787.1, forward strand.
ACTTTGGAGTATGGCTATATCATCAAATAAGCCAAAATTAATGGATTTACAGAGCATTGAACAAGGTAATATGATCGTGTGGATTCTATAGGGCACCTCTAGCATGGAGATTTTTATGGCAATGAAACATTTTTCATTTATGAATGAAGCCAAGGTAGAGGAGATGGAGACTAGACTTTCTAAGTCCATACATGATTACATTGATTTAAGAAAGCTCTATGAAGATGAGCTTAGAAAGAGCCATGTGTACAAAGAGAGGATTGTAGAGCTTGAGTCCAAGGTCCAAGCACTTGAAAATGAAGTTTCATCTCTTAGGTGAAAACTTGTAGGGGCAGAGTAGGTGGTTTATATAGGACAAGAACATGAACAAGAAGATCAAAAGTAGCTAGCTAGGAACATAGTTAAAGCTCTAGCATAAAAAAATGATTTGGAGGAAGATGAAATAGTAGAACCTAGGAGAATGAGTATTGATGCTCAATCTACTTAGCAGAAAGATGAGATAAGGACATCTATCCTTAAGAGTTTGATGAGCTGTAGGATTGAAATTTTGAAAAATATATCACAACAGGCTCATAATATTTAAATTTCTTTACAAAGTGCTGAGAAGTTTTGCAATGAGGCACTTTCATGGCTATCAGCCACACTTATTCTTTAGGGGTAGTACACACAATTTTTGGGGAGGCTCATTGTACTAATGGCTAAAAAGCTAAATTTTCCTGACAAAATAATCATAGTGAAAGAAGGTTTGGAGATAATCAAGGAATTGATTAACTTTTTCACTGGTAAATTACAAATTATACAAGGAAAATTAAAGGTTTTATCTAAGGGAGTACAACCCTACATACCATCAATTTTGGATGTTGCTAACATAGTAGTAGATTGGCAAGAATGGTCCAATTCCTTTGATGCCATTTTAACTTGGAAGGCTACAATGTTAGTTTTTGAAGATAATTTTGACGTCCCATACAAAAAATTAATTGTTGAATCTAAAGCAATTATGGATGCCAGGTGGACCAAAGCCACTCAAAATTTGCAAGAGGTCAAGACAATAGAGTGGCCCACAAAAAATGAAATTTATGTTTGGGAGGCAATAGGAGAGATTAAAGCTCTTCCAGTAGGAAGTAGTTGAGTTATTTCTCATGAAGGACAATGAAGGAAATAGAAGAAAAAAATTAGAAAGCATGACATAAATGTCCACATACTATCTCAACTACTTTTCTTTTTTTGATCAATCTTTTGAAAAATGTTCTATTTACCTCTTTGTTCCCATCTTTCTACATTTTTGTATCCATTCTTATTTTGACATGTGTCCTCCTCTCATTTTTAGCTTGTTACAATCCTATATATGGATTTCCAAGATGAAGAGTAGAGGTCAATCATTTATAGAATTTTCTCATTATAATGTTTTATTTTGCAATCCATCTATTTTTTTTCTATGATTATGTGAATGAGTTCAGTTATTTCATAATTGAATATAAAAAGTGAATATTTGGTACCGATATCTTGTTTTCTAAGTTGTATTATGAGTCTCTATTAGTATTACAAACATCTTAGTAAGAAGGAATTTCCCTTAAATATCTTTATCTTTGAGTTTTGTCTCATTTCTCATATATTCATAATCTTGAGACTGATATGAACAAATTTCATTCAATTTAATGCAATTCATACAAATCATATATCTCTTATTAATTGTTGCTAATTTAAAGAACTAGGTAATTTCATTCTATAATTGATAAGGTTTTCGATTCGTGAAAAGGATACTATAAGAATGAAACTTAGAGTTCAATTTTGACAATTTTAATTACATGTTGATTAAAAGGTCCAAATCTACTAATCTTTGACTCAATATCCCATTGGATAAGACATTTGTCTATTTAAAGTTCAAGAAAAAGTTGATGATTCACTCAATTGAAAGAAATTCATAACAAAAACTCAATTTACCTTTTCATGTACTAAGAGCTAAAAGTGCTAGTCATTACTTATTTGCATTTGCATTTTGGTTGTCGTTAGCTAGTGTACTCAAGAAATTTATCAAAAAATCATAGAAGAATGTTGAACATTTCTACTATAGGGGATAGTCTTGTAGAGAAGAGTATCAAGTTAATAAGATCAATCCCTAAGGTTTTCCTACCTTGGCCCTACAGAGCCTAAAGTGAAGTGAGTTTTGATGACTCTATTAATGTAAGCCAAGAACTAAGATTTAGCACTCTTGAATATAGGATTTATCTCATCCTTAGGCTTATCCTTGTCTAATGCTTCCCAATATTAGGTTTAAACCCACCTGATAAGTTGCTTATCCAAAAAGAACTCCAACAACACCCTTAGTGCATTTTTGAAGACCAACTCAATCCCCATTGCACATAGAGTAGTGCATGTGCATAGTAGTGCACATATGTATGTGTGAACCATATCAGGGTGTGCACCTATGAAGTTGGACAATTCTGCACCAAATGACCTTTTCAAGGTTGTTAAGCATACCTAGCACACCTATCAAGGTGTGAAAGGTGCATTAAACAACATTTTGGGGCTCTTTAAGGAGGATTGAGCTAATTTTATTAAGTTTTCGTGTTTTAGGTCTAATTTTTTGGTAATTGAGTGTTTGTTTAGGGTTTAATTTGCAACTTTTTGGAGTGAATATTATCTATTATATGCAGATGAGATGGATTCCTCATCATGTTCACTTGTAGAAAAGATGGCATCCTCATCATCTTTTCTTGTAGATAAGATGGCTCCAAAGCCCATAATGTTCAAATGATGAGGGAACATCCAGTGGTGTAAGGGCAATCCTATATCACCCAAAAATATACTTAGTGTTAGTTTCTATTTAATGTTTTTTAATTTCTGGATATCCATTTGGGTCAAATAGAGATTCCAACTCTCATAGTTCCACTATTGGTTTTCTAGGTTAGAGTTTTTGAGCACCTTGGGATAAGTGCCAATGTAGAAAATAGGTTATTTTGTAATTAATCCATAGTTATTATGAGTTAGAGGGTACAAGTTGGAAGGATGATTTTAAAGAAATCCAAAAAAAAAGGTCAAAAGGCCTTACGGTTTGAAAGTTATTATAGTTTTAAGTTGCCTAGAGACCCCCTAAGAGCACTTCAAAGTTAGATTTGAGGTACTAAATGGCCTCATGTGAGCCCAAAAATGGGGATCAAGAAAATTTGGTCCATAAGGATATAGAACACTTGGAGAGCTTTCTGGAAATGTAAATAGTTTGTAAATTAGAGTCCCGAATCAAAAGTTATGCCTCCCAAAAATTGGACTACCATTTCTAGATTCTTCTAATTTTACACCAAATTCTAACGTGTTTTATAAAAATTTTTTTTTTGGCAGTGTATGCCAAATGGCATATTCTAAGATTTATTTCTAACCCTAAACCTAATTTGGGTTACTTAAGGACATTTCTAGCATTATAAATGTAGCTTTTTGGTGGAGTTTGTGAGAAGGTACCAAAGGAGGTTTTTTCTCCAGAATCAAACAACATTGTAAACCCTTAGGGCACATCATTCAATCTATTTTCATTGTACTAAATGTAATATAATATTAATTCTGATAATATTATTTCCCTTTTCCTATTGTGTTTATTTTGATCTTGGATCATTCCCTCATCAAGTGGTATCAATGCCAAGTTTTCGTAAGTCTGTAGACATTGTACCAACTGTGAGGCAGTTTGCACCATGACTGTGTCGTTGTGGGTTTTAATATACTGTTAAGATGTCTCCACAAAAAGAGCATGGTGGAAGGACTAGAGTTGTTCCTCCTAAGGTTACAACCCTCAAGAGATAAGTTCAGGCAATGCAAGAGGAGATCTATAGAGGGATGAATAGTGCCATAGGTGATGGATGTGAGGAGGAAAATGAAGAAGGAAATATTGGGTAGGAAGGGGAAGGAGATAGAGAAGTACTAAACTAGGTGAAGGAGAATATTTTTAGGGCCATTACCAAGCTTGAAAAAGACCTAAAATTGATTTTGGCATGTTTTTGGGAAATCTAAACCCAGATGATTTGATCAACTAGATCAATGAGCTAGAGGAATATTTTGAGTATGAGGATATCAATTTCAGACATTGCAAGATGAGATCTATAGAGGGATGAATGTTTCCTTAGGCGATGGAAGTGAGGAGGAAAATGAAGAAGGAAATATTGGGCAAGAAGGGGAAGGAGATAGAAAAGTCCTAAACTAGGAGGAGGAGAAACTTTTTAGGGTCATTGCCAAGCCTGGAAAAAGACCTAAAATTGACATTGACATGTTTTTGGAAAATTTAAGCTCGGATGCATTGATCAACTAGATCAATGAGCTAGAGGAATATTTTGAGTATGAGGATATTGAGAATCCTAACAAGGTTAAGTTTGTGAAGGCCAAAATGAAAGGTCATGCCAAAATCTAGTGGCATGAGATTTAGTTGGAAAGAAATAGAAGAGCAAAGAAGAAAATCACAAGATGGGACAGCATGGTGGATAAACTAAAGAAGAAGTTCATTCCTTTTGCTAACATAGTAATATATTGGTAGGAATGGTCCAATTCCTTTGATACCATTTTAACTTAGGAGGCTACAATGTCAATTTTTGAAGATACTTCTGATGTCCCATACAATAACTTAATTGATTCCCTTTTTAAGGTAGACATAGATTTGAATAAATTTATTGTTGAATCTAAAGAAATTATGGATGCTAGGTGGACCAAAGCCACTTAGGATTTCTAGGACGTCAAGACAATAGAGTGGCTCACAAAAAGGGAAATTTATATTTGGGAGGTAGTAGGAGAGATTAAAGCTCTTCCATTAGGAAGTAGTTGAGTTATTTCTCATGAAGGAAAATGAAGGACATAGAAGAAAAAAATTAGAAAGCATGACATAAATGTCCACATACTATCTCAGCTACTTTTTTTTTTTTTTTTTTTTTTTTTCTGATCGATCTATTGAAGAATGTTCTATTTACCTTTTTGTTCCCATCTTTGCACATTTTTGTATCCATTCTTATTTTGACATTTTTTTTCCTCTCATATATAGCTTGTTGCAATCTTATATATGGATTTCCAAGATGAAGAGTAGAGGTCGATCATCTATAGAATTTTCTCATTATAATGTTTTATTTTGCAATCTATCTATTTTGTTCTATGATTATGTGAATGAGTTCAGTTATTGCATACTTGAATTTAAAAAGTGAATATTTGGTACTAATGGCTTGTTTTCTAAGTTGTATTATGAGTCTCTATTAGTATTACAAACATCTTAATAAGAAGGAATTTACCTTAAATATCTTTTTCTTTGAGTTTTGTCTCATTTCTCATATATTCATAATCTTGAGATTGATATGAACAAATTTCATTCAATTTAATGCAATTTGTACAAATTTCATATCTCGTATTAATTGCTGCTAATTTAAAGAATTAGGTAATTTGTTTCTGTAATTGATAAGGTTTTGGGTTTGTGAAAAGGATATTGTAAGAATGAAACTCAGAGTTCAATGTTAACAATTTTAATCACAATTTGATTAAAAGATCCAAATCTACTAATCTTTGACTCCATATCTCATTGAATAAGGCATTGGTTTATTTAAAGATCAAGAACAAGTTAATGATTCACTCAATTGCAAGAAATTCATAACGAAAAATCAATTTACCTTTTCATGTACTAAGAGCTAAAAGTGCTAGTCATTACTTATTTGCATCTACTTTTTGGTTTTAGTTAGCTAGTGTACTCAAGAAGTTTATTAGAGAATCGTAGAAGAATATTGACCATTTCTGCTATAGGGGATAGTCTTGTAGAGAAGAGTATCAAGTTAATAAGATCAATCCCTAAGGTTTTCCTTTCTTGACCCTACAAAGCCTAAAGTGAGGTGAGTTATGATGACTCTATTAATGTAGGCCTAGAACTAAAACATAGCCCTCCTAAATATAGGATTTAACTCATCCTTAGGCTTCTCCTTGTCTTATGCTTCCTAGTATTGGGTTTAAACACACCTGATATGTTCCATATGTTGGCACTCAAAATTGTAGCCCAAATTTTGAGCTAAATGATTTTAAATGAGATTGTACTTGTTTGTACCCTTGAGGCCCCTAAGGTGTTTAATGTTTTTAAAACCCTTCATTCAGTGCATCTAAGTGTTCTATGAAGTTAAACTATCATTCCAAGCCAATCTGTGAAATCCTATTTTGAGTAATTACCAAATCTGCATTTTAACCTTAGTGTTAAATAGTGACAGGAAGCTTTGTTTGCATCTGAATATCTCGCACCCAAAAGTGTTTTAGGACTTGCCACTTTGGCATTTTTAGTGTCCCTACTTGAGAGCCTATGTTTCATATTTTAAGTCATTTTGACTCTGTTTGAGTAGGTGTTGAATACCTCAAAGTTGGTCATTTAATATTGTCATGCTAATGCCATTAGTTCAAAATATGGGAAGCCCTATTTGACGTGCTATAATTTTGACCCAGTTGACCCAAATGATGAATTTCCTTTTGCATTACATTTTAGATGTCAGAGAGTTGTTATATTTCAAGTTTCAGCTCATGACAAATCTATTTGATCAGTTTACAAATGCGATTCCAAACACAATTTCTATCTTTCTATTGGTGTTAGCATTTGCAAATTTGTTGGAACCCCTAGTTGTGATGTTATTGTTAGTAATAAGGTGTCTCAACCTTGTATAATTCCTATTCTTATTATTTGTTTTGTAAAATGTATTTCTTGCAAATAATGTTGGTGTGTCGACATCTTGAATTGTGTGTAAGAAGATCATGACTAAAATGGTTATGATGGATTCCTATGACACGTAAGAGCTATGTTAGGAACATTCAATGACAGGTGAAGACATGTCGCAACTAAGATATTTGAGTACTTTACACTCTACCCAAATAGTGGGGTTCAGGGTTCCTATTTTCTCAGAGAATGGTAAAACCCTAATATGGTTTATCTTTGGGAGTAGCCCTAAAGTGAAGCACATGTTATAAGCATTTTTAGGGTTACGAAGAGATGTGATGTGAAAAAGGTGTATTGTTGGTACTGCAAGTAGCTACTGGAGTCTTTTGTTGTCGATGTTGAACTTGCATTGCAAGTGTATTGTAACCTTGTGTTGAAGATAATACATTGTGCAGGTTCTGAAGGGGTGGGGTTGTTTTACCGAAAGGTTTTTCCCACCGAAAAATCCTTGTGTTATGTGCTCCTTTATCTATTTTTTGTATGCATGGTTGGCTGCAATATTGTTGTTTACATGATATTGAATTTGTACGTGAAGAATATTTTTAATAGGATTTGCATCATACTTTCCTTATGAGATTAGTGTAGGAAGCTATTTCTGCACCTGAGTTTCCTTACAGTTATATCTTGAAATCCATGATAGGTGAGATTAACTGGATTGTACCATTGTGTTTTCCTCTAAAAATACTTTAAGTGTGTCAGTTTCCAAGTTAGGATGAATATGTATACACACTATTCCAAATCAATTCCATTTGCAAAAAATGCTTTTTGTCAGTGTTTTCAATCTGCAAATTTTGAGTAGCCCACTTTGACCACTTTCCATTTGCGTCTTGTATTCATCATGAGCCCAAATTGTAGATTTATAATTTCCTCATGATAGAGAACCAATGTCCCAATTTTTGTCTTCCCAAGTGTCCATTTGCCCAGTTTTCAAAGCCAAATTCGAACCCAATTTATTATTTTTTGACATGTTTACTTGCAGGTAATTCTAAGAGGTCAACTTTGAAAGTGAATTTTTTTGACCCTGAATTCATCATAAGATGAGATTTGGTAGGGTGAAAGAATGCAGAACAGAGATTCAATATGCTAGTTTTCAGAGCCCGATCAGAGGTTTGGGTCAGCTTTTAAGGCCAGTCAATCAATCTTCTGACATGAAATTCACAATTCGTAGATTTATGGTAAAATGAGTTTCAATTGATTGAGCATTGACAAAATTTGGTTTTGATCACTATCAGATGATGAATGGATCAGTTATAAGATTCAAGTGTCCAAAAACAAAAGAAATTTAGCTGGACCCACTCTAGGGTCTGACTGATTCCATCATATTAATAAAGATTTGTGAAAGTCAAAGATTTGAAGAGGAGATGATAATGATTGTAATCATTAGAATGGTTCACCATGTACATTACTATCATTGGAGTTCAATAAATGCAAGGGGCCACTTTTTTTGATAGCACGATGTTTTAGTGAGAAAAAAAGTAAATGAAGGTTTTAAATCAAAAGTTAAAGAGTGCGCCAAAAGAGCATTGAGTAACCAACATCAAGTTTGAGTGGAGATTGAATCTCTCTCTGATAGAGTAGACTTCTCAGAGCCTTTGACAAGAGCCCATTTTGAGGAATTAAACAATGATCTCTTCAGGAAAACAACAGGTCTTGTTAAAAGGGTAATGGATGATGCTAGTCTAGATAAGAATTAGATTGACAAAAAATTTCTTGTTGGTGGTAGTACTCACATTCCCAAAGTTCAACAACTACTCAAGGACTTCTTTGATGGAAAAGAGCCTAGAAAGGGTGTCAATCCTGACGAGGTGGTTGCATTTGGTGCTATTGTTCAAAGAAGTATTCTTAGCAAAGAAGGCATCTCAATTTGAAGGAATGCCCATATTTTTAAAAAAGGAGAGCAAAGATGACCATGTTTTGGAGCCACTGTTGAGAAAAAGGCATCTCCATGCATAATAAAGGGAGCTTCTATGTTTAAGAGCTCATGCTAGCAAATTTTTCAACAAAGAAGTTGTATTTACAAGGGGATCAATTCGACATAGGAAGAATAGCCCATGGCTTCAAAGATGAAGAAACAGTCCACGCATAAATTAAGGAGAACCATGCGTGGGGCTAAGGAACACCCATAAAAAACCAAACAGCCACCAAGAAATAAAGAAGAAATGACAGGGGAGAAAATAAACAATAGCTAAAAAAAGGAACCCACTGGTCAAAACAAGGAAAGCACAGAGCACCCGTTAAGAGGAAATAAAAGCCACCCAAGCACATTGAAAGGTATTCCTTTTGGAGGCAATTGTCTTCTAGCTGCAAGTGAACCAAAAAAGCATTCCACACCCATGAAAAATAGAGGATAGCCAAGCATAAAAAGGAGACAATAGTCTTATCAAAAGACAACCCACACATTGAGAATGAACAACCCAAATGCAGGGGGAATGAAAGGCACAAGGGGAAATTTGTGAAAGACACCCAAAAAGTGAAAACACCCAGCTATATTACAAAGCGCAGTTGGGAGTGTTATTTCAAAATAGGAAAATGCAAGTCAAAACAAAGAATAAAGCTGGCAATCAAAGGCAGAGGGAGCTCCTCATGCCAAGCACGCAAGTATTAGAAGCCCACTTGCAATTAAAAGGAGGTCGCAGGTAGAATGAGTTGGAGGAGGCATTTTAAACTCAATTATCCCACATTCTTTGTGGATGTACATTTGAAGTTTTTTAAATACACCTAATTGCCTAACACTAAATTTCTTAAAGATGGGTTCTTTTGAAAGCCATAGCCTTGAATGAAGGGACCCACACCCTGTGGATGGTTGACAGTTGAAAGTATGATGATAGTAATTTTGAATGAATGTGCATAATAGGTAGCGTGATGTCAACATTTTTGAGGTTGCCAGAAAACTCAAAAATTTGGCACCTCGCTACCTCACTAGCTGGGAAATCTAGGATTTTTGGCTAGCAAAATAGCGAGTTGTCGAAAAACCTCAAAATCTAGTGCAGTTTTAACATGGGTCCCACTCGAGTATCAATGACCAATCCCAAAATGCCATGTGGCATGAGTTTTCGGGTAGATTGTGATGTGGTATTAGATATCTCAAGCACATGAGATCATGACATGTGGTGGATCATGTGGTTCTTGCTATGTCACTAGAGGAAAGATGCATGCTAGTTAACATAGCGACATAGCGACCATGATGTGGCATGCTAACATTGTTGTGAGTAGGAGCAATAACATGGTGACATGTGGCACCTAGCTATGCAGGTCAGAACCAATCAAAACTCACCACGTGTCAAGGATGGTTAACCTAGCTTTGACCTAAATTGAAAGGCTAGAAAATTTAAAGGTTTCAAATATAAATTTTATTTTTATATTTTTGTTTCACATGCAAGTAGATCTTTAAATAAAGTTTGAACTTTAATATAGTCCAAACTTTATAAAAATTCAAATATTTGTGCAATATGCCATGGAGCCATGAACAGAGGTCTGATCTTCAAATGGGCATAACTAGAGCATTTTTATCAAAAATGGGCACTCCAATATACCACCAGATCTGGGAAGATCTGAATTTTCCATTTTTGAGGTTAATTTTTGCACAGGTGTTCCTTGGTACATGCTATAAGTGGGTTTTGTCTTTAAAAGTGATTTATGTGTTTTGAGGGGTGTTTTGATTATCCAATTGTAGAATTTACTGACAAAACAGTTAAAACATGTTCAAAAGGCCTTATATGCAATATGTTTTTATTCTGTGATATTTTGGCTTTAATTTGATCAAAATTGACAAATTCAGAATCAATAATGAGAATTTTGTCTTTTGTTGAGGCGTTGCTCTTGGAAAGGCAAAACAAAATGATGGGATTTGATATGCAATTGAAGAGAGAAGGTAGAGAGATTTTTTTCATGGCAAAGAGAGGGAATTTTAAGTGGACACATGTCATCTTCAGAATAGATCTAGGAATTCCTTCTTCCTATATCTATCTCATTCTTTCTCTTTGTACAAGTTATAGTCCTTTGGAGAAAATTGGCACATTACTATGATACCAAGTTTTGGTTCTAGTCTTGATGTATTTCCAATACTGTTACACCATTCTTTAGCACTTCTTCTTGTATGAGCAACATTTATGTTTTAATGCAGATAGTTTAGATTTGTTAGGTGATTTGTGAGTTAGTTTCTATACATCTTTCATGTATTTGGCTTCAAGGAAAAATAAATAAAGAGAAATAAAGGGATTTAAATTTAGTTTGAATCATGTTTCCTATTTGTGGATCTGTAATTTCTTCTAGTTTGTGAACGAAGAGCATAAACTAGGTTGCATTTTGTTTAGAAGTGTGTGTGATTGAAGTGTCTTGCTGATGGAACAAAGAACCATGTAATTGCTTGATGCTTATCATAGGGTTTGCAGAATTCATGATAGGATAGTCTAAGTATGGGATTCATTTTGATGTAGATGTCTATTCATAAGGTGAAAGATAGATTAGGGATCTTGATGTTGAAATATATCTGACATTTCCAGAAGATGTATGGTTGTAATTCATTTAATTGGCCAATGGATTAGGCACTGGTTAGCTACAGGATCATTAAAGTCTTACTGCTGCATATCTAAGGGTTTGTTGAATTCAATATTATTAATGAAACATTTTTCCCCTTTCATGTTGAAGAGCTATAATAGAATGCCCTCACTTAGCTTGTGAATATCATAGAATTTGCAATTTTCTGGTATAGATCTGTGTTATTACATGAGTTATAAGGAGATATAAGGGTCATAATCTGCTTTGTTAGATCCAGGGATATGTTTTGCACTAGTACCATATTAATTGGATCTGAGGTTCACCCACCTAGGTTTTGTAGGGCCTGAAGTAGAAGAAGGGTAATGCCTTATAGTTGGCTTGGTGTATGAATTGATATGTTAAAGATGGGAGTTAGCTGCCCCTAGATGTGTCATATTCTCATCGGGATAATTTAAAACCCTTAAACATTTTAAAAGACCAACAAAATCTTGACTCTGCTGGGGACATAAGAAAAGAACAAGAATCTATGCAGAAAGAATTTTCTACAATAGCAGGATTATGAGATGCTTTCCATTTCTCTATTGAAATTTAATGTTCCCTAGTTTCCTTATCCATTGACAACAGAAGTTTGATTGAATTGAATAATTTGTAATATCAAAGTTACTTGAAGTTTTGATATGTTTCTGTCAAGATCCAGAGTTGTTGTCAAGGTTCTTTCACATTGTCAAGGGTATGAAATTCCTAAGTGTTGTTGAATACCATTTGTAAATTTTGGAATAGCTTGTTTTGTTTTGCAAGTTGGAAAATCATTTCTCACTAAGTGAGCGATGACTCAAAGTTATATCTCTGTACTAGTGCTTCATGAATGTGAAGGTATTCTGAAGGAAACAATGGTCAAAAAGTAGATTTGAAGAATTCATTCCAAGTTCTTGATAGTGGGTGAAAGAATAGATGAGATGTAGTGCAAGTGTTACTAAATCTAGATAAGATCTAAATCTGCTATTATTTGTAGCATTGAAGTAGTTGTAGGCATCTGCATTGAAAGGTATTACACTCTCATGTGATTTTATTTATATGAAAGTAAGCTTTGCAAAAGATTCTCTACCAAATGGTTTCTAGCATTAAATAGGAGAATGGTTTAGTATAGTTCAACATACTTGTGTGTGGTAGATTCAGCCAAAGTGTTTCGTATTTTGAAGTATGTATGAAGTTGAAATTGGTAGAAGATTTTTAGATCTGTTGCAAGTTATAAATGTTGATAGTGTTTTATGATGAATGAGTCTTAATTTTGAAGAATGTCGAGTTTCATTTCATCTAGTATGCAGCCTGTTAGTGAAAGTTTTAGATCTATCTCTACCAAGTGGTATATGCCATTAAATTTTAATTGTATTCATGGTTTCCCAAATACTATGACTTATAACCTCAGAAAGTATTTGCCTAAGTTTGGTGGGAACCATGAAAAGTTAGCTAACCATCATGTTCTATTATTTAATGACATGGTTGGTGATTTTGAAATTTCTCATGAAGACTTTTAGATGAAGTTGTTTGTTCAGACTTTAGAAGATGATGCTAGGGACTGGTTTTCATTTTTGCCAGCATGTTCAATTTCATCCTAGGATGAATTAATTTCAGCCTTCATGATGATGTTCAGGGAAAGAGTAAGCATCTCTGATTATTTTGATAGGTTTTTGAAAATTCAAATAAGGAATGGTGAGTTAGTTCTTGAATTCAATATCAGATTTGCAAAGGTTTTTATTGAAATTCATGAAAGTTATAGGCCAGATGATCAAGCATGTCTAGTGGTTTATCTTGATGCATTTGATGAAAAAATGAATTACCTATTGAGATATAAGGAACCTAAGACTTTGCATCAAGCATTCATGATGGCAATAGAGATTGAAAACAATATAAAATATGGCTTAACCCAGAGTCACTTCTGTAGGAATGTTTTTTGGCAAGATGAGGTGCAAAGCACAAAACAATGTTATAAAGAGTATTTAATTTCAGATCAGCAAATAGATACTAATATTGTTTTAAATGATTAGCTTGAAAATTTAGAATTAAAGACATGTGAAGATAAAGTCTCTTTGTTGCAAAGAAAAAATGATTCCATTCTTGTTGAATTGAATGTACATGTTTGTAGTGTTACAATAGTAGAACATAAAGATAGTTCACTTGATGAATTGTACATGCAAGAAATAATTTAGTTGTTTCTTCTCCTATTGAAAATATTCCTTTTGTTGAGAATGTTGTAAACTTTGAAGTTGAAGCATATTCATCTCAGTATGAGGAGGAAGAAACTAAAAGTGATCTTTCAAATGACAAAGATGAAGTTGCTAATCCAACATATCATGAAGAATCATCATGTGAAGACAATGATGAGAATTGTTGTACGAGTCAAGAAGAGGACAATGCTAGTATATGCTCATCTGCATGTGAATCAGATGCAAATTGGGAAGAAGAAAGCAATGGTAGAAGTTGTAACTCTTATGTTAGTAGAGGTATGAGCTCTTTTCTTAAATCTGAAAGTGAATTTCCAGTTCAGAATTGTGTAAATCAGCTTGAAGTTGAAAGTTGTGAAGAAGAGTTGTCTACACAATATGAGGATAAAAAGATTATTTATAAAGATGAATTGATTAGTTGTGTTGACGAATTTCTTGAGGATACATGCAATGATAATCAGCAAACAAATGATTCTAAGGTTAATGCATTAACACCTATTGGTAATATAAATGATAATTTGTTTGCAAGACATCTGAATCACTTTGATGGAGACTATGCAAGTAATATTGATTCATATTTTGCATGCTTTGTTGATGGAGTTAATGGTTTGTCTTCAGGTGATGATTCTAATTTTTCTTCACATGCTGAAAGTTTTCGTGAAGATGAAATGGGTAGTGAATTTAAAGTGTATACTAATGCTTTGTATGATGAAGATTGTGATGATGATCAACCCATTTTTTGTCAAGATGTTCAAAAGGGATCACTACATGGAGTTATCAATCCTCTTTTTAAAGAGCACATGGATAATTCAAATTTAGTTGAAAATGATCTTAATGATGATACCTTGTCTTACTACTGTAAGAGGTCAAATTGTTCTTCTTTTGAGTATGATAGTGATTATGAGGATGATGTTGCATCTCATAATATGGATGACAAGGTGTTTGATGAAGGTGTTATTGAAAATCAGCATGCACCCTGTAATGAATTTTATGATGAATATTATAATGTGATGACTAATCCACTTGCTGATTTTAGAGAATCATTTGAAGATCTTGGTTAAGTTTCAGATTCTGACATTGATGACATTTGTGAGTACAAATCTGATTGCTCATTTGAGTATCACCTTTTTCCCCATATTGAATATGATGCCTTCATATTCAAAGTTGATAGCAATCATGAATCATTAAATGAAGAAGATTTTCAGCTTCAGTCTAATATGTTTGAGCATGTTGATCAGAACTTTCATAATGAGCAATTTGTAGAAAATGAAGCTAGTTGTTATATGCATTATGAAAGTGAAGTTATAGATTCAGTTTTACCAAGAGAGTTGTTCCATGATGATAATATGATTGGTGAAATTTATAGGAGAAGAAATTTTAGTTTACCTCATGAGGCAAGGGAATGAAAATCATATATACAACAGAGGTAAACAATTTTGTTGAAGTTAGGTGGCCCGGGGCCATTGTGTGTACATAGTAGTTGTAGTTGTTTTTGCCTTCAATAAAGTTGTTTGAGAGAAGTTTTTGGGAATGGTCTACTTCCTCCAGAGATCTAAAATCTTTCCATGTCCACAAGGGACATGCATCCCCAGACAGAGCCACTATTGGCACTCAAAATTGTAGCCTGAATTTTGGGTACTGTTGAGAAAATTGAGCCCTATAAATGCTTTTAAATGAGGTTTTATTGGAGTATACCTTTGAGGCCCCTAAGGTCTTTAATATTTCTAACACCCTTCATTTATTGTTTCTAAGTGTTCTATGAAGTTAAACTGTCATTCCGAGCCAATCTATGAAGCCTTATTTTGAGTAATTACCAAATCTGCATTTTCACCTTAGTGTTAAACAATGATAGGAGGCCTTGTTTGCATCTGAATATCTCACACCCATAAATGTTTCAAGACTCACCACTTTGGGAGTGTTTAGTGTCCATATTTGAGAGCCTATCTTTCAGATATTGAGTCATTTTGAGTCCGTTTGACTAGGTTTTGAATCCCTCAAAGTTGGTCATTTAATATTGTCATGCTAATGCAATTAGTTCAAAATTTTAGGAAGCCCTATTTGACGTGCTATAATTTTGACCCAGATGACCCAAATGATGAATTTCCTTTTGTGTTGTATTTTAGACATCAGAGACTTGTTATGTTTCAAGTTTCAGCTCATGACGAATCTATTTGGTTAGTTTGCAAATGTGATTACAAACACAATTTCTGCCTTTTTACTAGTGTTAGCATTTGCAGATTTGTCAGAACCCTTGTTCGTGATGTTATATCCTGAAATCCATGATTGGTGAGATCAAATGGATTGTACCACTATGTTGTCCTCTGAAAATACTTTAAGTGTGTCAGTTTGCAAGTCATGAAAAATCCGTATGCACACTTTTGCAGGTTAATTCCATTTGCAAAAAATGCTTTTTGTCAGTGTTTTTAGTCTGCAAATTCTAAGTAGCCCACTTTGACCACTTGCCATTTGTGTCTTGTATTTTTCATGAGCCCAAATTGTAGATTTATAATTTCCTCATGAAAGAGAACCAATGTCCCAATTTTTGTCTTCCCAAGTGTCCTTTGCCCAGTTTTCAAAGCCAAATCCAAACCCAATTTATTGTTTTCTGATATGTTTACTTACAGGTAATTCTAAGAGGTCAAATTTGATAGCGAATATTTTTTGACCCTGAATTCGTCATAAGATGAGATTCAACAGGGTGCAAGAATGCAAAATAGAGATTCAGTGTGCCAATTTTTAGAGCCTAATCAGAGGTTTGGGTAAGTTTTTAAGGCCAGTCAAAGGACCTCCTGACATGAAATTCACAGTTTGTAGGTCTATGGTAAAATGAGTTACAATTGATTGAGCATTGATGGAATTTGGTCTTGATCACTATCAGATGATGAATGGATCAGTTATAAGATTCAGGAGTCCAAAAACAAAACAAAATTAGCCGGACCCACTTTGGGGTCTGATTGATTCCATCAAATTGATAAAGATTTGTGCAAGTCAAAGATTTGAAGAGGAGAGGATAACGACTGTAATCATTAGAATGGTTCACCATGTACATTACTATCATTGGTGTTCAATAAATGCAAGGGGCCACTTGCTTTGATAGCACAATGTTTTAGTGACAAACAAAGTAAATGATGGTTTTAAATCAAAAGTTAAAGAGCATGCCAAAAGAGCATTGAGTAACCAATATCAAGTCTAAGTGGAGATTGAATCTCTCTTTGATGGAGTAGACATCTCAGAGCCTTTGAAAAGAGCCCATTTTGAGGAATTAAACAATGATCTATTTAGGAAAACAATGGGTCCTATTAAAAAGGCAATGGATGATGCTGGTCTAGACAAGAATTAGATTGATAAAATTGTTCTTGTTGGTGGTAGTACTCACATTCCCAAAGTTCAACAACTACTCAGGGACTTCTTTGATGGCGAAGAGCCCAAAAAGGGTCTCAATCCTGATGAGGTGGTTGCATTTGGTGCTGCTGTTCAAAGAAGTATTCTTAGCAAAGAAGGCTTCTCAATTGGAAGGAATGCCCTTGTTTTTTAAAAAGGAGAGGGAAGATGACCATGTTTTGGAGCCGCAATTGAGAAAAAGGGATCAATACGCATAATCAAGGGAGCTTCTACATTTAAGAGCTCATGCCAACAAAGTTTTAAACAAAGAAGCCGTATTTACAAGGGGATCAATCCCACATAGGCAAAATAAAAAGCTACCAAGAAATAAAGAAGCAACGAAATGGGAGAAAATAAACAATAGCTAAAAAAAGGAACCCATTGGTCAAAAGAAGGAAAGCACAGAGCACCAGTTAAGAGGAAATAAAAGCCACCCAAGCACATTGAAAGGTATGCCTTTTGGAGGCAATTATCTTCTAGCCACAGGTGAACCAAAAAAGTGTTCCATGCCCATGAAAAATAGAGGATAGCCAAGTATAAAAAGGAGACAATAGTCTTATCAGAAGACAACCCACACATTGAGAATGAACAACCCAAATGCAGGGAGAATGAAAGGCACAAGGGGTAGTTTGTAAAAGATGCCCACTAAGTGAAAACACCTAGTAGTATTACAAAGTGTAGTTGGGAGTGCTATGTCAAAACAAGAAAACACAGGTCAAAACAAAGAATAAAGTTGGCAATCAAAGGCAGAGGGATCTCCTCATGCCAAGCACACAAGTATTCGAAGCCCACTCATAGTTAATAGGAGGCCACAGGTAGAACGAGTTGGAGGAGGTATTTTAAACTTGATTATCCCACATTCTTTGTGGACATGCATTTGAAACTTTTTAAATACTTCTAATTGCCTAACATTAAATGTCTCAAAGATGGGTTCTTTTGAAAGCCGCACCCTTGGATGCAAGGACCCACACCCTATAGATGGTTGATAGTTGAAAGTACAATGATAGTAATTTTGAATGAATGTGCATAATAGGTAGGGTGATGTCAGCATGTTCAAGGTTGCTGAAAAACTCAAAAATCTGGCACTTCACTACCTCTCTAGCTAGGAAATCTGGGATTTCCAGCTAGCAACATAGCGAGTCATCAGAAAACCTCAAAATCTGGTGCAGTTTTAACATGGGTCCCACTTGGATATCAATGACCAATCCCAAAGTGCCACATCGCATGAGTTTCAAGGTAGACTATGATGTGGCATTAGATATCTCAGGTGCATGAGATCATGACACATGGCAGATCATGTGGTTCTCACTATGTTGCTAGAGGAAAGATGCATGCCAATTAACATAGTGACATAGTGACCATGACATGGCATGCTAACATGGTGGTGAGTAGGACCAATAACATGGTGACATGTGGCACCTAACTATGTAGGTTAGAACCAATCAGAACTCACCATGTGTCAAGGATGGTCAAGCTAGCTTTAACCCAGATTTAAAGGCTAGAAAATTTAAAGGTTTCAAATATAAATTTTATTTTTATATTTTTTGTTTCACATGCAAGTTGATCTCTAAATAAAGTTTGAACTTTAATATAGTCTAAACTTTATAAAAATTCAAATATTTGTGCAATATGCCACAGAGCCATGAACAGAGGTCCGATCTTCAAAGGGGCATAATTGGAGCATTTTTTTTAATCTAAAATGGGCACTCCAATATACCACCAGAACCAAGAAGATCTAAATTTTCTATTTCTGAGGTTGATTTTTATAGAGGTGTTCCCTAGTACACGCTATAAGGGGGTTTTGTCTTTAGAAAGGATTTATCTGTTCTGAGCAGTGTTTTGATTATCTAGTGGCAGAATTCAGCGACAAAACATTTAAAACATGTTCAGAAGGCCTTATATGCAATATGTTTTTATTTTGTAATGTTTTGGCTTCAATTTTCTCAAAATTGACATATCCAAAATCAATTATGAAAATTTTGTCTTGCGCTGAGGTGTTGCTCTTAGAAAGGCAAAACAAAATGATGGGATTTGACATGCAGTTGAAGAGAGAAGGTAGAGAGAGTCTTTTCATGGAAAAGAGAGGGAATTTCAAGTGGACACATGTCATCTTCAGAACAGATCCAGGAATTCCTTCTTCCTATATCTATCTTATTCTTTCTCTTTGTACAAGTTCCAATTTGTTGTAGAAAATTGGCATATTACTGTGATACCAAGTTTTGGTTCTAGTCTTGATGTATTTCCAATACTGTTATACCATTCTTCAGCACTTCTTCTTGTATGAGCAACATTTATGTTTTAATGTAGATAGTTTAGATTTGTTAGGTGATTTGTGAGTTAGTTTCTATACATCTTTCATGGATTTGGTTTCAAGGAAAAAAAATAAAGAGGTGTAAAGGGATTTAAATTTATTTTGAATCATGTCTCCTATTTATGGATATGTTATCTCTTCTAGTTTGTGAACAAAGAGCATAAACTAGGTTGCATTTTGTTTAGAAGTGTATGTGATTAAAGTGTTTATCACAGGGTTTGTAGAATTCATGATACACTAGTCTAAGTATGTGATTCATTTTGATGCAGATGTCTATTCATAAGGTGAAAGATAGATCAGGGATCTTGATGTTGAAATATATCTGAGATTTTCAGAAGATGTATGGTTGTAATTCATTTAATTGCCCAATGGATTAGGCATTGGTCAGCTACAGGATCATTAAATTCTTACTGCTACATATTTGAGGGTTTGTTGAATTCAACATTATTAATCAAGCATTTTTTCCCCTTTCATGTTGAAGAGCTATAATAGAATGCCCTCACTTAGCTTGTGAATATCATAGAATTTGCAATTTGTTGTTGTAGATCTGTGTTATTACATGAGTTATAAGGAGATATAAGGGTCATAATTTTCTTTGTTAGATCCAGGGATATGTTTTGCACTAGTACTATGTTAATTGGATTTGAGGTTCACCCGCCTAGGTTTTGCAAAGCCTGAAGTAGAAGAAGGGTCATGTGTTATAGTTGTGCTAGTGTCTAAATTGATATGTTAAAGATGGGAGTTAGCTGCCCCTAGATGTGTCATATTCTCATCGAGATAATTTAAAACACTCCACCATTTTAAAACACCAAAACCTTACCCAAAAGAACTCCAACAACACCCTTATTGCTTTTTTGAAGACTAACTCAATCCCCATTGCACATAGCCTAGTGCCATGTGCATAGTAGTGCACATATGTATGTGTGAACCATATCAGGGTGTGCACCTACAAAGGTGGACAACTACACACCAAATGACCTTTTCAATATTGTTAAGCACACCTAGTACACCTATCATGGTGAAAAAGGTGCATTAAACAACATTTTGGAGCTTTTTAAGGAGGATTGAGCTGATTTTATTAAGTTTTTGTGTTTTTAGGTCTAAGTTTTTGGTAATTTAGGGTTTGGTTAGGGTTTAATTTGCAACTTTTTGGAGTGAAGATTATCTATTGTGTGCAAATAAGATGGATTTATCATCATTTTTTCTTGTAGAAAAGATGGCATCTTCATCATCTTTGCTTGTAGATAAGATGGCTCCAAAGCCCATAGTGTTCAAATGATGTAGGAGCATCTAATGGTGTAAGGGCAATCCTGTATCACCCAAAAATATACTTAGTGTTAGTTTCTATTTAATGTGCATTTATTTCTAGATACCCATTTGGGTCAATTAGAAATTCCAACTCTCATAGTTCCACTATTGGTTTTTTTGGGTTAGAGTTTTTGAGCACCTTGGGATATGTGCCAATGTAGAAAATAGGTTATTTTGTAGTTAAGTGATAATTATTATGAGTTAGAGGGTGCACGTTGGAGGGATGCTTATAATTATCAGTAAAATCACTCTACAAAAATAATCAAGTCAAAAGGCCATATAGTTTGAAAGTTATTATAGTTTTAAGTAGCCTGGAGACCCCTTAAGAGCACTCCAAAGTTAGATTTGAGGCACCAAATGGCCTTGTATGAGCCCAAAAATTGGGAACAAGAAAATTTGTTCCATAAGGATATAGAACACTTGGAGATCCTTTTAGAAATGTAAATGGTTTTTCAATCGAAGTCCCCAATCAAAAGTTATGCCTCTCGCAAGTTGGACTACCACTTCTGGATTCTTCTAATTTTACACTGACTTCTAACATGTTTTCTAGAACCTTCTATTTTGGAAGTGGATGAAAAATGGCATATTCTAAAACATATTCCTAACCCTAAACCTAATTTGGGTTACTTAAGGAAATTGCTAGCATTGTAAATGTAGTTTTTTGGTGGAGTTTGGGATAAGGTACTCGAGGAGGGTTTTTCTCCATAATCAAACAACATTGTAAGCCCTTAGGGAATGTCATTTGGTTTATTTTCATTGTACTAAATGTAATAGCATATTAATTCTGATAATATTATTTCCCTTTTTTTTTTGTGTTTATTTTGGTCTTAGATCATTCCCTCATCAAGAGGTATCAATGCCAAGTTTTCCTATCTATGTAGATAGAGTACCAACTATGAGGCAATTTGCACCATGACTATGTGGTTATGGGTTTTAATAAAGGCATAAGATGCCTCCACAAAAAGATCATGGTGGAAGGACCAGAGTTGTTCCTCCTACAAATAGAGCCCTCGAGAGACAAGTTTAGGCATTGCAAGAGATCTATAGAGGGATGAATATTGCCATAGGCGATGGATGTGAGGAAGAAAATGAAGGAGGAAATATTGGGCAAGAAGGGGAAGGAGATAGAGAAGTACTAAACCAATTGAAGGAGAATTTTTTTAGGGCCATTGCAAAGCTTGAAAAAGACCTAAAATTGATTTTGGCATATTTTTGGGAAATCTAAACCTAGATGATTTGATCGACTGGATCAATAAGCTAGATGAATATTTTGAGTATGAGGATATCAAGTTCAGACATTGCAAGAGGAGATCTATAAAGGGATGAATATTTTCGTAGGTGACAGAAGTGAGGAGGAAAGTGAAGAAGGAAATATTGGGTAGGAAGGGGAAGGAGATAGAGAAGTCCTAAAATAGGAGTAGGAGAAATGTTTTAGGGTCATTGCCAAGCTTGGAAAAAGACCTAAAATTGACATTGGAATATTTTTGGGAAATCTAAACTCGGATGAGTTGATCAACTAGATCAATGAGGTAGAGGAATATTTTGAGTATGTGGATATTGACGACCCTTGCAAGGTTAAGTTTGCGAAGGCCAAAATGAAAGGTCATGCCAAAATCTAGTGGCAAGAGATTCAATTGGAAAGAAATAAAAGAGGAAAGGAGAAAATCACAAGATGGGATCCCATGGTGGATAAACTAAAGAATGAGTTCATTCCTTTTGATTATGAGCTCAATTTTTTTGAGAAGATGCAAGGATAAATAAAGTGGGAAAATATGTCTAGGAATACATAGAGGAATTTTACCAAGTCCTTATTAGGGTGAGGCATACGGAAGAAAACAAGGAGAAGGCTGCTCATTACCTTAATGGGTTAAGACCTAGCATTCAAGAGGAGTTCAGTCTGGTTAGAATGACTAGCATTGAATAGGCATACCAATTTTCCTTGGGAGTTGATGAGAAGCTAAAAAAAAGGTTTGATGGAAGGCAAAGAGGGTGCAGTCAAGGAGGAAAGGGGTGGTGGTAGGTCATTTGGAGGCCAAAATAAGAACCAGAAGAAAAATGAAGATGTGGGTACTAGCCAAAACTAAAGGAATGAAGATTTTAACCATTCCCATGATCAAAAATTTGAAGATCAGAGAGGAAGAGGTAGAGGATGTGGAAATTTTTTTGGAAGGGAAGGCTTCTATTATACCTATTTTCATTGGAATGAAGAAGGCCACCCTACCTATGAATGCCCTCAATGCCAAGGAAGGACATATAGGGGATGATGGTCAAGAAAGGGTTTCTCATGTGGATGATGATTCATACTCATCACATTAAGAGGATTTAGAAAGAGGAGAGGTTCTAGGTAATGAAAGGGTCTTACTAAGTGGTGAGACCAAGCCTGGACAAAGGAGGAGTTTGTTTTGTACCAAGTGCAAGTGCGAGGGTAAATGTTGTGATGTGATTGTTAATGGTGGAAGCACTAACAACTTGGTGTTAGAGGAGATGGTCTCAAAGTGAAAGCTCAAGAGGGTGAATCACCCCTAACCTTATCAGATTTCTTGGGTGCAGGATGATCATAAGGTCTTGGTTAGTGAGCAATGTTTGGTAAAGTTCAAGATTGGGAGTTACCATAACAAGGCTCTTTGTGACATCATCTGAATGGATGTCTACCATTTATTATTGGGAGGGTCATGACAATTTGATAGGCATGCTATACTTGATGGTCATGAAAATACATATTCTCTAACAAGGAATGGAGTTTGTCACAAATTGAATTGCTTGATAAAGGAGGGTGAAAAGAAATGTAGTAGTGTTAGGGTATGTCTTGTTGATGGAATCAAATTTCTAGATGGTATGAAGCATCAACATATGTGTTATGTTTTAATTCCTAGAAAGGATAAGGAAGGTAATAGTGAAGTTCCACTTAAAGTTTCAAGTCTATTAAGTGAGTATAGAGATGTCATCTTAGATAATGTTCCAAAAGGGTTGCCACCAATAAGGAAAATTAATCATCAAATCAATTTAGTCCTTGGAGCTAGTTTACCTAACAAGGCTTCTCATAGGATGACTCCTATTGAGACTAAGGAGCTAAATAGACAAGTTTAGGAGTTGTTGAGGAAAGGTTTTATTTGAGAGAGCTTGAGTCCATGTGCAGTACCTGCAATGTTGGTACCAAAGAAGGATGAAGAGTGGAGAATGTGTACAAACTCTCAGGCTATAAATAAAATAACCATAAAGTATTGATTTTTGTTTCCAAGGATGGATGATCTTTTGGAATACTTGAGTGGAGCTTAGTACTTCACAAAGATAGATCTCAAAAGTGGGTACCACTAGATATAGATACGAGAGGGAGATGAGTGGAAGACTACATTCAAGACCAAGGAAGGTCTATATGAGTGGTTACTCATGCCCTTTAGATTGAACAATGCTCCAAGTACCTTCATGCAGCTTATGAATGAGGTACTAAAGGAATTTTCAGGAAAATTTGTTATTGTCTTATTTGGATGATATTTTGATTTTCAATAAGTCTTTGGATGAATATTTCTTGCACATTCATAATGTCCTTGAAAGTTTGAGGGAAGAGAAATTGTTGATTAATTTGAAAAAGTGTAGCTTTGTCAAAAGGAAGTTAGCCTATTTGGGGATTTTTGTATTAGCTAATGGTCTCAAAATAGACCTAGAGAAGGTGAAGGTCATCTTAGAATGGCCTACTCCAAGGTCTTCCACTGAGGTGAGGTCATTCCATGGTCTAGCTAGTTTTTACAGGAAGTTCATTAGGAATTTTAGTAGTATATGTGCACTCCTATTTGAAAAAATGAGGGGGGATCGAAAAGAGGTCAAGTGGACTACAGTAGCTACAAAGAGATTTGAATTGCTAAAGAAGAAGATGACAGAGAAACCTTTGTTGGCATTTCTTGATTTCAAAAAATTGTTTTAGGTGGATTACAATGCTAACCTTAGTGCTATTGGTGTTGTGTTGAGCCAAGAAGGTAAGCCTATTGCCTATTTTAGTGAAAAATTGAATGATGCAAGGAAAAAATATTATGTTTATGATTAGGACTTCTATGCAATAGTTTAGGCCTTAAAGAAATGGAGGCATTATTTTTTGCCAAAAAAATTTGTTTTGTATACTGATCACCAAGCATTGTAGTACCTAAATAGCCAAGGTAAATTGAATTAGAGACATTTGAAATGGGTAGAATTCATGCAAAGCTATTCTATTGTGTTGAAACATAGAAGTGGAAGGTCTAATAGTTTTACATATGCATTAAGTAGGAGATAGTTGTTGTTGACAAAAATGTAGGTTGAAGTGGTTGGGTTTGATGAACTCAAGAATATATACCCTAAGGATCTTGACTTTGCAAAGGCTTGGAAGGCTTGTAAAGAACTTGTTACTCTAGACAAGACTAGGTGACTATATTACATGATTTGAGATGGTATGTTACTCAAGCGAAGTCAATTGTGTATTCCAAGGAGTTCCATGAGGGAGAACTTGATCAAGGAGAAGCATAGTGGAGGGATGGAAAGACACTTTGGTTGAGATAAGACCATTGTCATTATTAGAGAACATTATATTTGGCCTCAATTATCATAGGATGTGAATATTTTTGTGTAGATTTGTCAAGTATGTCAAACAACCAAAGGATTTAGTTAGAATACTGGACTCTATCAGCAATTTTCTATTCCATTGAAGCCTTGAGAGGACATAAGTATGGATTTTTTTCTTAGATTTCTAAGGACACAAAGGGGTAATGACTCAATATTTTTGGTGGCTAATAGGTTCTCCAAGATGGCACATTTCATTCTATGCCACAAGACTCACGATGCAATGCACATTGTAGACTTGCTTTTTAGAGAGGTGATGAGGCTACATGGTCTCCCAAAAAGTATTGTTTCTGATAGATGATACTAAATTTGTTGGGTATTTTTGGAGGACTTTGTAGAAGAAGTTGAAGATAGAATTGAAGTTTAGTTCTACATAGCATCTATGGATTGATGGGAAAATAGAAGTAGTAAATAGAAGTCTAGGAAATTTGCTAAGGTGTTTAGTAGGACATAAGCCCAAGGGATGGGATTTAATTCTACCACAAGCAGAATTTTCTTACAATAATTCTATGAACAGGAGTATTGATAGATCACCATTCTAAATTGTGTATGGGAGTAGTCCAAAGACTGCATTAGAGTTGAGGATGATGGAGCAAGGGGAGAGGACAAGTGCTGAGGTAGGAGAATTTTTTGAACATGTCAAGAACCTACATGAAGAGGTACATTCACATATTACCAAGATGAACCTATAGTATAAGTCTAAGGAAGATCAAAAGAGGAGACATAAGGAGTTCAAAGTTGGGGATCGAGTTATGTTATACTTGAGGAAAGAATGATTTCTATTGGATAGCTACAATAAGTTGAAGATGAAAAAATTTGGCCCCTACAAAATTTTGAAGAAACATGACTTGGGAAATGCATATGAGGTGGAGTTACCAGATGGGATTCACATTGCTTCTATTTTCAATATTGCAGACTTAATTGAATATCATGATGATGGTGTAGATAAAGAGTTGATGCTAGAGCCATGTCTAGTTTCTACTTCTAAGAAGGAAGAGATTGAAGAAATTATAGATAGTCATGTGGGTTGGACTACTAGAGATAGGTAGTATGAAGAATACCTAGTGAAATGGAAAGGATGACCAGTAGAAGATTCAACTTGGATATTCATAGTGAAGGTTTTCCATTTGGGTTTTCCTCTACTAGCTATAAAGTGATAGGTTCACTTTTAAATCTACCCTGGGTGTCTAATGTAAGAGCATCCAGTGGTGGGTATGTGCAAGATCATGGTGTACCAAACTATGGCCTTAAGTGGCAATGAAAAATTAGCAAATCAAGTTTATGTCAACTTGACACATAATTTTGAAGTGGTTATGGACTTTATATCAAAAAATTGTAAGAAAATAATTTGTAAAAAATTGAATGTAGTTTCTAAACTACTAGGCCTTATCAGGAGAAAAAAATAATTGATTGGTCAAAAGTTTGAATTTTAATGCAGTACTAAGAAAATTTAAAAGCGAAAATAAAAAGTAGGTGTATGTCTGACCACCTTAATCAAAATCAAATCATAATATTTTTTTAATATAATTATAGATATGAAAATTAGACTCATGCACGGATGTGACGTATATTTTTTGATATTTTTATTCCAAATAAATAATTAAATATGAATTTTCTACCAAAACTTTTTCGGATTAAAAAAAGTCCCGTGTCTGACCACCCTAACTAATAGAAAATTTGATCAATTTTTTTTTTTTTCTTATACTAGGCGAAGTATAGAATGTGATACAACTTTTAGATTTAAAAAATGTTATACCGTTTAAAAGTTATAGCTATTTTTAATTCAGTATATCAATCATCACTTTACAATAATCTTCATTGATAATTAACTAATAAAAACTTATCAAACTCAGAATTTGACAGAAATTATATTGATGGAATCTAGAGAGCGATATTAAAAAACCAATTTCATTTCATTCAATTTCGATCAAAATAACATTGTCAGACAGCTACCGAAAGTTTGAGCTTCACTAAAACTCTCTATAAACACGTCTTTGGGGTTGACCGGGCAGGCTTGGTAAATAACAAGCCTGATCGGATATCCGATTTGGCATCGAATATCTAATATGGCTCGGTAGTCAAATTCCAAAAATCTTCAAATTTTGGAGGGAAATTCGATTTAAACATTCTAGTTTTTTATTTTTAAATTATTTCACTTATATTAATATGTAAAGGCATATTTTAATATATATTATATATATATATATATAATAACGTAATGTAAACATACAAGATATAATATAGTAATATATAATAATATCTTATGTTAATCTTATTACAATCTATAAATATAATATATATTATTATTTTTACTAAATATAATAACATAATTTATATATATATATATATAAAATACGTATTATATATTATTATATTAATATGTATAATAATATAATATATATATATATAACAACGTAATATTTTTATTAAATATAATATACATTATAAATATTATTATATTAATATGTATGTTATTAATATATCTATATAATAACATTATATTTTCATTAAATATAATAATGTAATATGTATATGTATATATATATTATTATATTAATATGTATACTATTAATATATAAGAGTCAAAGGGGGTCATAGGATGACCTATAACCCTCTTTGAACCATTAAATGACGATATATGTCTTTAGGGGTCCTAGGACCCCTAGGGACATATTCGAATGGGTATTATGGGTCAAAGGGGGTCATAAGGTGACCTATGACACTCTTTGACCCATTAAATGATGACATATGTCCCTACGAGTCCTAGGACCCCTAGGGACATAGTCGAATCATTCATATGGGTCAAAGGGGGTCATAGGTCACCCTATGACCCCCTTTGACCCATTAAATGATGACATATGTCCCTCGGGGTCCTAGGACCCCCAGGGACATAGTCAAATCATTCATATGGGTCATACGGGGTCATAGGGTGAGGTGACCTATGACCCCCTTTGACTAATTAAACGACGACATATGTCCTTAGGGGTCCTAGGACCCCTAAGAAATATTCGAATGGGTAATATGGGTCAAAGGGGGTTATAGGGTGACCTATGACCCCCTTTGACCCATTAAACGATGACATATGTCCCTAAGGGTCCTACGAACCCTAAGGACATAGTCGAATCGTTCATTTGGGTCAAAGGGGGTCATAGGTGACCCATTAAACAATGATATATGTCTCTAGGGGTCCTAGGACCCCTAGGGACATATTTGAATGGGTAATATGGGTCAAAGGGGGTCATAGGGTGACCTATGACCCTCTTTGACCCATTAAATGATGATATATGTCTCTAAGGGTCCTAGGACCCCTAGGGACATATTCGAATAGGTAATATGGGTCAAAGGGGGTCATAAGGTGACCTATGACCCTCTTTGACCCATTAAACGATAACATATGTCCCTAGGGGTCCTCAGACCCCTAGGGACATATTCGAATGGGTAATATGGGTCAAAGGGGGTCATAGGGTGACCTATGACCCTCTTTGATCCATTAAATGATGACATATGTCCCTAGGGGTCCTCGGACCCCTAGGGACATATTCGAATTGTTCATATGGGTCAAAGGGGGTCATAGGGTGACCTATGACCCCCTTTGACCCATTAAATGATGACATATCTCCCTAGGGGTCTTAGGACCCCTAAGGACATATTTGAATCGTTCATATGAGTCAAAGGGGGTCATAGGGTGACCTATGACCCCCTTTGACCCATTAAACGATGACATATGTCCCTAGGGGTCCTAGGACCCCTAGGGACATATTTGAATGGGTAATATGGGTCAAATGGGGTCATAGGGTAACCTATGACCCTCTTTGACCCATTAAATGATGACATATGTCCCTAGGGGTCCTAGGACCCCTATGGACATATTCGAATCGTTCATATGGGTCAAAGGGGGTCATAGGGTGATCTAGGACCCTCTTGACCCATTAAACGACGATATATGTCTCTAGGGGTCCTAGGACCCCTAGGGACATATTTGAATGGGTAATATGGGTCAAAGGGGGTCATAGGGTGACCTATGACCCTCTTTGACCTATTAAAAGATGACATATGTCCCTAGGGGTCCTCGGACCCCAAGGGACATATTCGAATGGGTAATATGAGTTAAATGGGGTCATAGGGTGACCTATGACCCTCTTTGACCCATTAAACGATGACATATGTCGCTAGGGGTCCTAAGATCCTAGGGATATATTCAAATCATTCGTATGGGTCAAAGGGGGTCATAGGGTGACCTATGACCCCCTTTGACTCATTAAACGATGACATACGTCCCTAGGGGTCCTAGGACCCCTAGGGACATATTCGAATGAGTAATATGGGTCAAATGGGGTCATAGGGTAACCTATGACCCTCTTTGACCCATTAAACGACGACATATGTCCCTAGGGGTCCTAGGACCCCTAGGGACATATTTGAATCGTTCATATGGGTCAAAAGGGGGTCATAGGGTGACCTATGACCCTCTTTGACCCATTAAATGATGATATATGTCTCTAGGGGTCCTAGGACCCCTAAGGACATATTCGAATGGATATTATGGGTCAAAGGGGGTCATAGGGTGACCTATGACCCTGTCTGACCCATTAAACGATGACATATGTCCCTAGGGGTCCTAGGATCCCTAGGGAAGTAGTCGAATTGTTCATATGGGTCAAAGGAGGTCATAGGGTGACCTATGACCCGCTTTGACCCATTAAATGATGACATATGTCCCTAGGGGTCCTAGGACCCCTAGGGACATAGTCGAATCGTTCATATGGGTCAAAGGGGGTCATAGGGTGACCTATGTCCCCCTTTGACCCATTAAATGATTACATATGTCTGTAGGGGTCCTCAAACCCCAAGGGACATATTCGAATGGGTAATATGGGTCAAAGTGGGTCATAGGGTGACCTATGACCCTCTTAGACTCATTAAACGATGACATATGTCCCTAGGGCCATAGTTGAATCGTTTATATGGGTCAAAGGACTATAGTGAGTGCTAGTTTGGCGAGGAAGCAATGTTTATAGATAATGAGGATATAGTAATATAGTATTTCTCACATTAATATATATTGTAATGATTAATGAATGTGTGTACATTGGTAATGAGGATAATAAGTAATTCTGATCCCCTTCCCTTACATGCTAGAATCACGACCTAGTCCATATGATACAACCAACAGACCCTAATAGAATATTAGTATCAGAGGCTTTTTAGGATATGAATTACCTCACTAATTTATGAGTGTTGTATCTTGAACTTGCTCGTTTGACTCGTGACGCTAACTTGAACTAGAATATCATCTAATCTATTTGAAAACCACCTGTGACTAAAATGTTAATACCTTCACACTATTCACATGAGTCTTGAACTCTTATTCAATGATAACCTTGTTTTACAATATGTAATTTCTTATGCGACTTCATAAGCTACAAAAAAAAAAAAAATTTGTTGTGTTTTTACTAGTAAAATTTTGGGCATGACACATGATCCACGATAAATTGAACAATACTAGATACTAAATTAATATGTATATCATTGTGCACGTAAATTACAAAAATATATATGAAAATACATGTATCCATAGACAAAATTTTACACAAATATATATCAAAGATCATCTATCCATAGACAAAGTACTTAAATATATATATATATATATATATATATATATATATATATATATATATATATATACATAGATCCATATACAAAATGTGGCTGATCCTGCCATTAGAATGTGTATAATATCAATGTTTCTATATACAATGTGGCATATGCCATCTCAAAATGTCTCATGATGCATCCTACAAAAACTATACTATCCTAGGGTGTTGGTGGATGATCAAAATGCAGCCTCTTCGCTGCACTAGGTGGATTGGATGCCTCCTACATAAACAAAAAAGGAAAACCCAAAGTTAGACTACTAAATTTATATGATTCTATGTATCTAACATTGAATTACTGAAATTCATAATGATCTTTTCCGTATTGGAGATTAATACTATCAAAATTTCATAATAAATACCTCTCTCGTCAACCTCCTGCACCGGTCAGGAGTCCTCTCGTATGCCCTCGACAATGCTGGTACCTTTGTGATTGTGGGCTGTATATGTTCAAATACCTTTGTCAGATGAATCTACAATTTAAACTATAACATTATAATTCATAGCATGCTAAATTTATAACATATTTAATAATGAATTCAAACTACAACTTACTATTGTAGGCTCCTCCTCAGGAGTGAGTGACTGCATCATCAAATCTACATAATTGTCCCGTCGAACCTCATGTGCACTAGGAGTCTTCTATGAGATACAAAATAGTAGTTGTTAATATCACAGAAATTAGTTTTGAATTTATTTATGAAGATAAGTGATGCAAGAGCATCCCATGCTCATCAGGGGAACATTGAAGATCCAAGGCATTACAGAGGTCATGGAACATCTCTTGAAGTCAATTGGGCAATCCTTGCACCAATTATGGCTCATGGAAGCATACAAAGTTATAATGTTGGACTCATATGTGGAAGAAAGTTGTAATTGGGCATGAGATAGTATTTTAGGATTTCATATGGTAGATGTGTCATTTGATAGGTTCATGTAGGTTTTCATGATCATATCTTGTCATTAGACAAGTCAAAACGTTCTAGAATTGAGTTTTGGGGTTTGAACAAGCAGGCCCTAGTTTTTAAGCCATTTTAAGGAGGGTTTTGAAGTTTCGGTGTTTAGGAGTGTGACCAAGACCTATAATCTTGAAAATCCTTAGTGTGTTGGTCCCTTTGTTGAAGCCTTGGTGTGTCTAATTCCTCCTTGTGTGTCCCAGAGTTGAAAGGTACATAAGTGGTGTCCAGAGATTTCTTAGTGAGGAAAGAAAGAGAATCAGTGAGTTGGCCCTTGGGAAGGAAGAAAACTTGTTGTGAAAATGCCTCCTAAAAATAAAATGGCTAGAGAACTTGAAGAATTGAGAGAAGAGTTGGCAAAAGAGAAAAGAGAGAGGAGAGAACTTGAAGCATCTAGAGTGAGGGAAGAAAGACAGATGAGAAGAGAGAGGCTAAAGCTTATTGCAAGGATAGAATCCTTAGAAAAGGAAAGGCAAGAACCTAGAGGAGAAGAGGTTAGAGGAAGAAATCATGGAGAGAACCATGAAGAAGAAGAGGTTGGTAATGCAAGGCAAGAGCATGAGACAACAGATGATCCTGAAGAAAGGATATTTATGAGAATTATTAAGGCAGTACAAGGTAATGGTGGGAAGAACCATATTGATTTTCCAATATACCAGGGTAAAATGGATAGTGAAGAAGTGCTAGGGTGGATAGAGGCCCTTGAGAACTACTTTGATCTTGAAGACATAGAGGCAGATAAGAAGGTAAAAGTAGCAACAACAAGACTGAGAGGAACATCACTCACTTGGTGGACTAGTGTTCAAAATGAGAGAGAGGAAAGGTGGTGCAGGGCACCTAACCTATGTGGTAGGGGGGAACAAGTATCTCTGTTGCCGAACACCTTGCCACTCCATGAAAGTGAGGATTCAAGTAGATTAGGAAGTTGGAATAAAGGTTTGGTCCATATTTTACAAGTTGGTCTATGTTTTTTAATAAAGGCACATGTAAGGCCCACAAGCATTTTGGTGTGGTTATAAACCAAGTGACTCCATAGGACCAAAAGGCCTTAGAATAGGGTATTTAGAGTCTAAACAGTATTAGTAAAAAGTGGTTTTTTGTTTGTTTTATGGTTGGGAACGCCTATATGGTTGTTCCAACGGTCATGTAGACTTTTATATATGTCATATGTGATCTCAGTTGAAAGGGGGAGATTAGAGTGTATGGTGGTTTGGACAAAAAATAATAAAAACTTCAATTTTCTGGAAATTTACTTAGTTGCATTTAATAAATCCATATGACCAATTTTAAGTCAATGGAATAGTTTAGAAAGTTAGGGAATGCATAAAAACTATAGTTTGAAATTTGAATTTCAAATTCAAACAGTCATATTAGTTTTGGAGGGAAAGTAGTAATTTGGTATTTGTTTGATTAAATAAACCTTTGTAACCAACTTGGTCGATTGGACAGGTGCATATAAGCCTATTTAAGTTGTGATGAACATATGCAAGACAGGGATCATTATTGGTATGGAAAAAATCATAGAAATTTTATAGAAAAACAATCATACTTTCCTCTGCATCAATTAAAAAAATAAAAAATAAATCATACTTATACATACAATGGGGCTCTCTATGCGAATGAAAATCCCTGATGATCTAGGACGCCAAATCTATACAGACTCATCACCAGTAGCCACATGCTATATACAATAAATAATGTAATTAAATGAGATTACCACAAATATTTTACAAGAATTCATCAATATTTAATCAATTAGAAAACATCTAATTACCTTTCCTTTGTCAATGCATGCTGGCTCACCCCCCGCACTTTGTCCCCCCTGGGCAAGTGGTATCTGCAAGATAAAAGAAAGATTAGCAACCATATATGCTACAATATCAAATAGAAAAAAGAAATGCAAACATGACATAATGTACCGTAGATGTCTCAAGGCCAAATGAAATGGTTGAGAGTGTAGCATCATCTATCTATCTGAGCTCCTCCTCGGTCATCAACTAAACATGAATGAAGATCACATACATGTAAAAGTCAGTATGGCTTAAAAATTAAAATTACTCTATTATAAAAATTAACTTTAAATCACATATGTCATAACAAAAAAATGTATACACGTACCAACACCGAAGGAGTCCATGCCTCTACATTCCCTTCCTCTCTCGCATTAGGGTCTGTAGCCTCTGCACGTGTGTCTGGTGTATCCTCGTCTAATACGAAATGATACTCAAGAAGATCATCTATGGGACCCAGGAAAATATTCTTGCATGTAATACAAGTGTGAGGCACACAAACGTGTGATGAGCTAGCCGATGATGAACTGGCACCAACATCATCAACATGAGGAGACAGGACTGACCTAGCCTGAGATATCATTAGGCTACTCAGCCTATGAATGGCTCTGATGGTCTGAGAGCTAGCCTCTACCATAATATCTGGATGCTGCACTCGAGGAGGGGGGGAGATATCAAGGGGGGGAGGACAAAAGTGCCAAGTTTCTTCCGCTGGGAAGAGGGTCTATCCCGAGGAGCTCCTAGTCCTAAGCCCATGTTGGGCTTCATGCTCCAATAGTTCACTTTAAGTTTCAACAAAAATTCTGCATATACTTTTCTAAGGAAATAAAATGGTATGTCTAAATTTCCATGTGGAGGGATATCAAAGACCATCCACCAACGATCCCAAAAATTTGCACGTATGGCATCTTTTGTGCACCATTTAATCGATAGTTTGGTTTTTTTTGGGTCAACTGGTATACCTATTTTTGGGTTAGCAAAAAGGCTTGCCAAATCGTCTTTGGTTATGTTGAGGGCCGCGACCTCATCATAATCCAAACCATCATCAAACATCTAGTGCATTTCATCATGCCAACGAAGAGCGGCATTTTGTTGGTTTGTAAGGGTTTCAATGTTATCCACTATGGTGTTTAACGTGGATAACATAGGAGCCAGTGCAGGTACATTATTGTATGTTCTATGCAAACCTCTCAACTCAGTGAGATTTTCATTTATCAAATCCTCGATTCAAGGAGGGTTTTGAGGAGGTAGAGGATCATTTGGTGGATGGTTTTGTGGGGATACTGGATCATTAGGTGGTGGGTTGCGATGAATATTATTCCCTGCCTCAGTGTCATCATTTTGATCAGCCATTCCTATTGAATTGCAAAACGTAATATATATTAAAAAAAAATCTAAATTTTAACCATTTTTGTCAAAAAAACCCTAGATTCAACTAAAACAAACAAAATCATGTTAAAATCTATTAAATTTAGGTTAAAAGTGAGTCGGGGGGGTGGAAAAACATACCTGATATCTGATATCCGATTTGCCATCTGATATCTAATTTGGTATCTGATATCTGATCCGACTGGCCCAAATTCAAGTGAAAATAAGGGCCGCAGGTCTGTGATTTTGTGTTTAATCCATGCACAGGTATCGGATATCCGATATGACAATATATATAATATAACATATATATATTAATTTTATATATTTTTATATTATATTTTATATTTATTATATTAATTTACTATATATTATAATATAAAATATTATTATTATACTATATTATTATAATTTATAATATATTATACTTTTTTATTATATATTATATTATAAGATATTACTTTTTATTATTATATTATATTATATATATATTATATTACATTACTATATATTATAATATATGAAATATTATATTATATTATTATAATATAATATGTTATTATAATATATTATTATAGTATAATAATTATTATAATAATAATATTAAATAATATATCATACTATTATATGATTTTAATTATTAGTCGGATATTGGATTTAAAATCGGATATTCGATATTATCGGATATTTGATATGATATCGGATATCTGATAAGGCTCGGCTTAACCTTCCAGGTTTGGTTCCTAGATAGGTAAAAAAAAGTCAGAGTGGATTTTGAAGCACTTTTAGGTGTCTTCAAACTCTTTTTTTTTCACATCGCCACTTTTTGGCACACCATGATCCTGCACATACCCTAGTGTAAGGGCAATCCTGTATCGCCCAAAAATATACCTAGTGTTAGTTTCTATTTATTGTGTTTTCACTTCTAGATACCCATTTGGGTCAAATAGATATTCCAACTCTCACAGTTCCATTATTGGTTTTCTTGGTAAGAGATTTTGAGCACCTTGGGATATGTGCCAATGTAGAAAATAGGTTATTTTGTAATTGAGCCATAATTATGATGACTTAGAGGGTGTAAGTTGGAGGGATTATTATACTTGTAACTTAAAACACTCCAAAGAAAGAATCAAGTCAAAAGCCCTTAGGGTTTGAAAGTTATTATAGTTTTAAGTTTCTTGGAGACCTATTAAGAGCACTTCAAAGTCACATTTGAGGCACTAAATGGCCTCATATAGGCCCAAGAAATGGGGGACAAGAAAATATAGTTGATAAGGTTATAGAGCACTAGGAGAGCTTTACAAAAATGTAAACAGTTTGTCAATCTAGTCTTGGGTCTAAAGTTATGGCTCCGAAAAGTTGGAGTACCAATTCTAGATTCTTCTAATTTTACACTGACTTTTGACATGTTTTCTAAAACTTTTTATTTTGGTGGTGGATGCCAAATGGAATATTCTAAAATTTATTCCTAACCCTAAACCTAATTTGGGTTACTTAAGGACATTTTTGGCATTGTAAATGTAGTTTTTTTGGTGGAGTTTGGGAGAAGGTACCAGAGGAGGATTTTTCTCTAGAATTAGACAACATTGTAAGCCCTTAGGGTATGCCATTGGGTTTGTTTTGATTGTACTAAATATAATAGCATATCACTTCTAATAATATTATTCCCCTTTTCTTTTTGTATTCACTTTGGTCTTGGATTGTGCCCTCATCATCAAATTCCAAGGAGCATCAAAGAAATCACATTTTCAAGATGGACATTTGGAGATTAGAGATACTAAGTTAGGACATATAGACTAGAACACATTCTTTTTACTTTGAAATAAACCTAAAGAGAGACCCCTAATGGTGTCAAAA